>BSBK01004196.1:600000-1132500 GCA_027943335.1 Chamaecyparis obtusa | reverse complement strand
GACCCTTTTATTTCATCGCACAGTTAATCCTTTTTGGACAATATTTTTTTAGGAAGGCAATTAATCTTATAATCCTAGGTGTGACCAAGGTAAGATAGTAGCCCTAATAGTTTATTATTGATCTAGTAATTGCGACTTTTTTTTAATGTTTAAAATCACTAAGTTGTGTGTGGATTTATGACCTTGAACATTATTATTATTAAAAAATAAACTAGAGAAATTTAATATCAATTTATTTAATTTATTATTATTATCTTAATTTTTTGAGTGATTTGATTTAGGGATTTCTCCCTCAAAATCTCTTTATGATTAACCCCTAGTTAGGGGTTTTATCAGACTAGTGCACCTAACGTATAGGGGATGTCAGCAAGCCAACGCGTGCCATGAATTCCTCTTGTGAGTTAAGTGTATTGGTTGGTGTTTTGTTTCTCGAATTTTAGTGCACCTTAGTACACTACCTTTTAGATAGTGTCTTTAGGGAAAAAAAATTGTTGTGTGTGTTTTGCCCTAATTTTGGGCCATGACATTTTGGTATCAGAGCACAGTTTCAACTCTAGGAACCTTAACCCATTGCATTTTCAACTTATGTCTTGTTTTCACTTGTGTAGGATGCCTCCAGTTACATGTAGGGGTCGTCACTACAAAGTGAAGTGCTAGGGTTACTCGTGAGGCAACAGTGGATTCTGAGCAGCTAGCAAAGGGTGTTGGTGACGAGACAGAACCTCCTCCTAGACTGCCACTAAACCCTAATCAGGATATTCTGAATGCCCTTCAGAATCTCGCTAGCATCATTATGTATAGATTGCCACTAGGAGGTCAATAGACAAAGGTCTAAGAGAGGAGTAGGAGTCCTCTTTCTAGACATGTTGAAGGGATAGGGAAGATTTAGAGGGTGAGTTAGTACACATGCTAGAGCCACCACCTGAGATAGTGCATAGAGCACCTTGTGATACAGGGATCAGATCAGAGAGCTTCTACGCCCTCATCCACCACCCTTTTCAGGATCTATAGATGGGACAGAGGGCAGAGACATGGCTTTTGAGCCTTGAGCACTACTCTGGGTTGCACCCTTACAAGAGCAACTTGAAGGCATGTTTGGTAGTGCATATGTGATGCCAAGCAGGGATACAAGAGGGGCAAAAGGATGGGGCACCCTAATGACCCAAGCCTGCGACACACATGTGGAAGAAAACAAACACAAGAGTGAGAGAGAGAGAGAGTGCCAGATCCTTTCAATTATTATCATCAATTTGAATCATACATGCCAAGCTATAAGACCTTCCCAGTTAGGGCCTGATATTACAATAAATTATAGAATTCCTCAAACATGCGAGGATCTACTACCAATCTCTAATCTAATGCCTTCTATCTTCTATAAAAACTGCCTCCTAAACTACCACCAAACATCTACATTTATACAAGAAGCTACCAAGTTGATTCGGCCTTTAGATCCATAATTAATGGAAGTAATGGTAAAATCTTGGACCCACACACTTCCCAATGATGGATACAATCATTAATTTCATGATCCAATATAAATGCACAAGTCAGCCACAATAGGAAACAAAACTAGACCCGTCAGTAAGCAAGATAACTGAGCAGCAAATAGACAATGTCGAGTGCCAGTGAAATACCGACCCACCCAGGAGAGAACCAACCACACTTGGTAACCAAAGGAAATTGACCACCTACTGACCAACTCGGTCAAAGAAGAAACTGAGCAACATAGACAAAACTCCAAATTATTTTTGGTGACACAAGATTGCCAAGGACCTGAGATTCTCCTGCATCAGACACCTAGGGTTATTTGAAATGATTCTTTGAATCATTCAAAAGGTCTGGTTCAAGGCTGCATCCAACTCAGACTATGAAATCAATGAACTATCTTCCATCGGTCTATTCTTCCACTTAACCAGATATTCCATATACTATTTTCCTCTTGTACTTTGCCAACTCTTTCTTCAAAATTTGTTCAACTTCATCATTCTACTTCTTAGGATATTTTGTTGGTACTGTCACTTCTTCATCAGTTCATGATACTCATATATATCAGCAATGTTGAAAATCAGTGATATGTCCATGTCATCAGGTAACTCAATCTCATAGCATTTCCACTGTCAATTTCCTCAAAATTTTGCAAGGTCCAACCTTCTTCATCTTTAGCTTTCCATATGTTCCAACAAGAAACTGGCCTTTCTTCAAATGAACCATCAATTCATCACCAACATCAAAAGTTTTATGTCTTCTTGATCTATCAGCTCTATCTTTGTATTTATGGTTACTATCTTCTAGCTTCAGCTTCACATCTTCATGCAATGTCTTCATATACTCAGAAAACTTTACTTCTTCAGCACTTCTCTTTTTCTCATCAGAAATGTCTCTCAAATCAGATATTCCTCTTGGTTGTGTGCCATTCACAATCTCAAATGGTGTCTTTCCAGTACTCCTATTCATTGAATTGTTATATGCAAACTTTGCTTGTGCTAACACAAAATCTCAATTACTCGGTGTGTCTCAACTAAACATCTCAAAAGATTTCCCAAACTTCTGTTCACACCTTAGTTTGTCATCGGTTTGTGGGTGAAATGTAGAACTATATTTCAATTCAGTGCCAAATTTCTTCCAAAGTGTTTTCCAAAAATAACCAACAAATTCACTATCTCAGTCAGAGATAATACTCCTCAGTAATCCATGCAATCTGACAATTTCCTTAAAGAAAAGATCTGCTATATGTATTGCATCTAATGTCTTTCTACAAGGTATAAAATGTGCCATCTTAGAAAATCTATCCACAACAACAAATATTGAATCATTACCCATACTATCTTCGGTAAGCCAAGAACAAAGTCCATACTAATGTCAATCCAAGGTTTCTCAGGAACAACAATCGGTGTATACAATCTAGTATTCTGACTTACTCCTTTTGCAACTTGACAAATACCACAACTTTTCACAAATTTCTAAACATCTCTATATAACTGCAGCCAATAGTACTTCTCCTTAAGCAAATTCCATGTTTTATCAATACCAAAATGTCCAACCAAACCACTACTATGTTTCTCTTTTATCAAATTAGTTCTCATTACTTCTCTCAGTATACACAACTGAATACCTTTAAACAACATACCTTACTAAATAAAATATTCATCCCATTTAGTATCTTGTTGATCTTGAATAGGTGCTCTGCACTTTCTCCATGGCTCAGAAAATTAGGGTCATTTTTATACAAACCTCTCATCTCATCAAAACCAAGAACTTCAATTTTCATCTCAGTCGTCAAAGATCTTCTTCTACTCAATGCATCAGCAACTCGATTAGTGACTCCACTCTTATGCTTTATCACAAATGTATAACTCTACAAATACTCAACCCATTTCATATGTCTCTGATTCAACTTATTCTGACTACCCAAATATTGTAAAGCCTTATGATCAGTATACAACACAAATTCACTTGGTATCAAATAATGTCTCCATTTCTTCAGTGCTTGAACAATAGCATAGAATTCTTGATCATACACAGAATATTTCCTTCAAGCATCATTCAACTTTTCACTAAAGAAAGCAACAGGTTTACCTTCTTCACTCAATACAACTCCAATTGCACTTCCACTTGCATCACATTCTACTTGAAAATACTTTACTGAAATTAGGTAATGCCAAAATAGGTAATTCAGCAACCTTCTGCTTCAGGGCATCAAAAATTCTGTCAGCTCCATGTGTCTACTTGAATTATCTTTTGTCTCCTCTCATAGTCTCAGTCATAGCATTACAAATTGAACTGAAATTCCTTATGAACTTTCGGTAAAACTCACCAAAACCATGAAATGATCTTACCTCACTAGCATTCATAGGTGTAGGCCAATTCAAAATAGCTTCAACCTTTTTAGGATCCATCTTCAAACCATCAGCTGAAATAACAAATCCCAAATACACAATCTCTTATTTCATGAATGAGCACTTTTTCAGATTTATCAGCAACTTCTCCTCTTTCAATCTCTACAAAACTTGTCTAACATGCAACAAAATGTTATTCTCTGGTCTTACTGAATATCAGAATATCATCAAGCTATACAATCACAAATTTACCCAGAAATTTCTTCAAAACTTCATTCATCAACCTCATAAAAGTAATCAGTGCATTAGTTAAACCAAAAGGCATAACCAACCACTCATACAAACCTTCTTTTGTCTTGAAAGAAGTCTTCCATTCATCACCTTCTCTGATTCTAATCTGATGATACCCACTTTTCAAATCAATCTTTTTGAAATACTTTGCTCCAGTCAAACTGTCCATTATGTTATCCATTCTCAGTATAGGAAACCTATACTTCACTATTATCTTATTGATTGCTCTGGAATCAGTACACATTCTCCATTCTCCATTCTTCTTTGGTGCCAATACAACAGGTACTGCACAAGGGCTCAAACTTTCTCTGATCAAACCTTTCTCTAGCAACTCTTGAATCTATCGATTCAATTCCTAATTCTCAGTAAGTGTCAACCGATGAGGTGCCTTATTCGGTAAACTAGCTCTAGGGATTAGATCCATACAATGATCAATGCTTCTTTTCAATGGAAAACCATCAGGTACATTATCATAAATGATATCATTGTAATCGGTGAGTAATTTATCAATCTCCTCATGGACATTATCCTCTATTTTCTTACTCAGTTTATTAGGAATCACAGCAAAACATACATCATTCCTCTTCAATGAGTTAACAAATTTTCTTCCTTCCATCAAGCAAACTTTCACAGATGTGCAAACATTACTAATAGGTTCTTCCATCAATGGTAACAAGATTTGTTTCTTTCCATCAGCCACAATAGTATACTTATGCAATCTCCCATCATATATAGCATGTCTATCATATTGCCAAAGTCTACCCAACAAAATATGACAACAATCCATAGGCATGATATTACATAACACCTTATCATAGTACTTCCCAATCTTCAAATTCACATAACATTCTTCACTTACCAAGAGTGTATGCTCATCTTTGATCCATGAAATCTGATAGGGCTTCAGATGTACCAACCTTTCCAACTACAATTTTGTGACCATCTCTTCAGATGCCAAGTTCTCTAAGCTACCACTATCAATGATTACCTTCGAAACTTTGTCAGAAACTCTACATCTAGTCTTGAAAAAAATTTTCCTTATCATATCTTCCTTCTTTCTCTCATTCCATAGTGCTCTCCTTACCATCAAGTTATTTTCTTTCTCAGGTTCATTTGGTGACTCTTCTTGCACCAAGGCATTTCTACAACTACCAGCCTTCTTACTAGCTTGAGTACACTCAAAAGATCTATGTCCTTCTTCTCCACAGTTATAACAAGTTCCTCAGAAACTTCCTCTGCCATAACCACCTCGGTAGTTACTACCTCTACCTCTAGAACTTTCACCTTTCCACTCGGTCTTACCTTTGTCTAGATTTGTCTTTTCTAGTTCAAATCTACCATTTTCACCATTAGATCTACCTCTTCCCCTAGGGAATCTACCACCTAGATCTCTCTATCTTTTCTCATGTCTCTTGTTCAATTTCTCCTTGACTTTCAAAGCAAATTGATACGCCTCTTCAATGTTCACCAACTTGACCATGCTAATCTCCTCTTGGATGGAAACCCTTAAACCATTTAGGTATCTGTTAATTCTTTCCACATCATCTTCATCATGTCTAGATCTAACATCTAATCTATAGAATTCCTTAGTATACTCTTTTACCGAGCTATCCTTCTGTCTCAAACTTTGCATTCACTGAACTAGGTTAATCTAATAATCACAGGGTAAGAACTTTCCCTTCAATTTATTGACCATTTTACACCATACCTTGATTTTGTCTTTGCCTTTCCTCTTCTGATCCAATTGTAGATGTTCCCACCATAAGGATGCATGACTTTTCAACTTTGTGCTTGCAATCTTCACCTTCTTATCCTCAGGGATATTTTCATATTCAAAATACTTTTCCATCTCAGTGATCCAGTCCACCAATTCATCAAAATATAGCTTTCCACTATACTCATGGGGATTGAAATGTGGTGTTGACTTCAAACTTGTCAAGGCCTTCAAAAATATTTCTTCACCTTGATCCATTATAGGAGTAGGTTCTGCATTCATCTGTTCTTCTTCAATTTCATCATCAGTAACATCTTCAAGATGTCTACCTCTTCTTGGGGCTATTTCCACTGCTTCTAATCTAGTAGCAATCTATCTAAGCATATCTACCAATCCTAGACCTGCATCTCACCTCCCACGAACCATCTTGACAACCCTTTGCAATTACAGGTCAAATCACAATCTGCTACCCCACAACAATTCAACTAGGGCTTCAAGAGGAACCTACAAACCTAGATCCACAGACCTAGATCAAGATCTAACCTCGCTCTTATACCACTTGACGCACTTGACACTAGGCAGGGATGCAAGAGGGGCCAAAGGATGGTGCACCCTAATGATCCAAGCTTGCAACACACATGAGGAAGCAAACAAACAAAGAGTGAGAGAGAGAATGCCAGATCCTTTCAATTATTATTATCAATTTGAATCATACATGTCGGGTTGTAAGGCCTTCCCGGTTAGGGCCTAATATTACAATGACTTATAGAAGTCCTCAAACATGTGAGGATTTTCCACCAATCTCTAATCTAATGCCTTCTATCTTCTATCAAAACTGCCTCCTAAACTACCACCAAACATCTTCATTTATACAAGAAGCTACCGAGCTGAGTCAGCCTTCAGATCCACAATTAATAGAAGTAATGATCAAATCTGGGACCACACACTTCCCAATGATGGATACAATCATTAATTCTTTGATTCAATAAAAATGCACAAGTCAGCCACAATAGGAAACAAAACTAGACCCGTCGGTAAGCAAGATAACCGAGCAATAGATAGACAATGCCAAGTGCCAGTGAAATAATCGACCGCCCAGGAGAGAACTGACCACACTCGGTAACCAAAGGAAATTGACCAACTACCGACTAACTTGGTCAAAGTAGAAACCAAGCATCACAAACAAAACTCCAAATTATTTTTGGTGACACAGGATTTCCAAGGACCCGAGATGCTCCTACATCAATATGCTTAGAGGTAACACCTCTACTTGGTGGAGATAGGAGGAATATAAACACCACTTGGACTTAGATACCCTCACATGGGAGATTTTTCTTGAGAGATTTAGAGCCTGATACATGTCAGAGCATTTCAGACAGTGTCATATCAACAAGTTCCTTGACCTTCAGCAGAGAGGTATGTCTGTGGCACAGTACAAGAGCAAGTTTCTTGAGCTCCTTCCCTACGTGGATTAAATGAAGGATGAGAAACTTTAGGTCAACCACTTTATTAAAGGGTTGAACCATGCTATTGCAAATAGAGTATGGTTGGTACCTCTAGGAGATTTGCATTATACCATTGAGAGAGCCATGGTTGTAGAGAATATTGATAATAGGTCTCATGATGCTCGAGATCGGTCACAGAACCATAATTCCATGCCATAGGCTTCTAGTTTCCAGTGATCCCATTGGAAAGGGAATCAGAAGCACTCCTTGGGGATCATTTAGAGTACCTCAGCAGTAGCAGCAGTAGCAATCTTAGTAGAGTCAGAGACAGAGGCCTCTACAGGGATAGTAGGGCTCTAAGACCAAGAAGTGGCATTCACAGGGTCCTCAATGTGATTAGAAATCTCATTCAAAGTATGCATCACCAGCTAGGACTCATCAATCTTCTAGAGGTGGATTCAGTGGGTCCAGTATGACCGGTGGACAATAGTAGTCTAGATCTCAAGGGATCCAAATTTAGGCTAGAGGCCCATGTTACACTTGTCGTGCTATGGGGCACATTTCTAGGGATTGTCCATTAAGGAATCTAGTATGTAGTGAGAGGGCAGCAGCTTCAAAGCCTACGGTGGGAGACTTGAGCAGATCTCATTGTGTGTTTGTAGAAGTTGATAACCACCAGGCTAAGCATTAGGCCATGGTTATTGAGGCCCTAGGTAGGATTGGAGGTATTAATATTTCTATTCTATTTGATTCAGGAGCTACCGATTCTTTCATTACTCCATTTGTAGTGGAGCATTGCAGGCTAGTGACAGCTAGGAAGGATGTGAGTTGGGAAGTTGAGTTAGCCTTAGGTGCTAGGGTGTCAATTAGTTCCTTGGTGAGAGGATGTCAAATTCATATTGGAGACATGACCACTATAGCTGACCTATGTATCACACCACTTGGATCCTACGATGTTGTCCTTGGCATGGATTGGCTTTATGCCCATAGCACCAAGATGGATTGTAGGCAGAAGAGGATTGAGTGTGTAGATGATTTTGGTGTGTCTTCGATAATCTCAGGAGTTCAAAGGCCTATATCTCTTTGTGTGATTTCCGCTATGCAGCTTAAGTGGTGCATGCAAAAGGGTTGTCAGTTATTTCCATCACCATTAGTGATCAAGAGGATGAGGTTGAGAAGGATCCTTCCCTTGACAACTATCCTATCTTGTAGGAGTTTGTAGATGTTTTCCCTTCAGAGCTACCTGGTATGCTGCCACCTAGAGTGATGGATTTTCATATTGACTTTTTGCCAAGAGTAGAGCCTATATCTCGAGCACCTTACAAGTTGACTACCCATGAGCTTAATGAGCTCAAGATTCAGTTAGAAGATCTCTTGGAGAAAGGGCATATTCATCCTAGTTTATCACCATGGGGTGCACCTATTATCTTTGTTAAGAAGAAGGACATATTTCTTAGGTTGTACATGGATTACCAACAGTTGAATAAGGTGACCATCAAGAATCAGTATCCACTTCCTAGGATTGATGACTTGTTTGATTAGCTTCAGTGTGCCCGTTTGTTCTCTAAGATTGACTTAAAGTCAGGGTACCATTAGTTGAGGATTGTGGAGAGTGATATCCATAAGACTGCATTCTATACATGCTATGGCCATTATGAGTTCACCATGGTTCCTTTTGGACTCATGAATGTTCCAGCCATGTTCATGAGTCTTGTGAATGGAGTATTCCGCTCTTTCTTGGACAAATTTGTGGTAGTTTTTTTAGATGATATTCTGATCTACTCTTGAGATGAGCATGAGCATGAGGAGCATTTGAGATAGGTTTTGCTGTGTTTGAGGGAGAATCAGTTCTTCAGCATTTTTTCAAAGTGTTCCATCTTCAGATCATAGGTTCATTATCTTGGTCATGTGATATCAGGAGATGGGATTGTTGTTGACCCATCTAAGATTAGAGTGATTATGGATTGGCCAGCACCTACCAGTGTGACCGAGGTCAGGAGTTTTATGGGGCTTGTAGGCTACTATAGATACTTTGTTGAGGGATTCTCTAGAGTGGCTCATCCTATCACTTCCCTCTGGAAAAAGGAGAAGAAGTTCAAGTGGACAGAGAAGTGTGAGAGAGCTTTCTAGGAGCTCAAGAGAGAACTCACTACCACACCTATTCTTGTAGTGCCAAATCCTTCAACGGAGTTTGTGGTTTGCACTGATGCATCTTTAGATGGTATAGGAGTAGTCCTTATGCAAGGTGGTCAAGCTATCTCCTATGAGTCTAGGAAACTCAAGACTCACGAGCTTAACTATCCTACCCATGACCTTGAGCTTGCAGTAGTGGTGCATGCTTTGGTGAGATGGCGACATTTTTTTTGGGGTCATAGATTCAAGCTTCACTCAGATCATCAGAGTTTGCAATACATTTTCACTAAATCAAATATTAATGCTAGGCAGAGGAGATGGATGGAGCTCCTTTGCAAGTATGACTTCGATGTTCATTACATCAAGGGTAAGGAGAATGTGGTTGCAGATGCCTTGAGTAGGAAATGTCATGAGCTTTCATCTATGTCCTCTAGCACATATTTGAGAGGATGTATCCTACAGCACTTACCTGAGGATGGATTCTATTTTGAGGTTTGTCAAATGGTTCAGTCATAGAGACCCCTTGAGGGGAAGTTCTCAGATTACACCCTTGATTCTGATGGTCTTCTTCACCATAGAGGATGCATCTATGTACCTTCTTCCAGTGGGTTGCGTGACTTCATTATTCTTGAGGCTCACAAAGCTCCTTATGTAGCACACCCCGGAGTCAAGAAGTTACATACAGATTTGAGACAAGTCTTCCATTGGCTAGGTATGAGATTTCACATTGTAGAGATTGTGGCTAGATGCTTGGAGTGCTAGAGAGTTAAGGCAGAACATCATCATCCAGGTGGGCTTCTTCAGCCGCATGAGGTACCCGAGTGGAAGTGGGATATTATATCCATGGACTTTTTTTTTGGTCTTCTGATGTCTTCTCATCACCATGATGCCATTATGGTGACTATGGATAGGTTTACTAAGGTAGCAAACTTCTTACCCATTCATACTACTTTCACAACACCTATAGTGGCACAGGTATTCTTGCGGGATATCATCAGACTTTATGGCGTTCCTAGTAAGATCATATCTAACAGAGATTCTCTTTTCACATCATCCTTTTGGAGAGAGTTACAGTCAGCATTGGGCACGAGGCTCAATTTCAGCACAACTTATCACCCTAAGATAGATGGTCAGATTGAGAGGGTTAATTAGGTGTTGGAGGATATGCTTTGTATGTATGTGATGGATCACCAGACCCAATGGGAGGAGTACTTGCACTTGGTGGAGTTTTCCTATAATAATGGGCATCATTCATCTTTTGGTATGCCACCTTATCAGGCCTTGTATGGTAGACCTTTTAGGACACCTTTGAGTTGGGATAGGATTGAGGCTAGAGTGGCTGTGGGACCGCAATTAGTCAAGGAGATGGAGCAGCAGGTAGACTTGATTAGATAGCATCTTAGAGAGGCTCAAGATAGATAGAAGAAGTATGTAGATGCAAAGACAACTAATCATGTCTATATGGTTGGAGATAGATTCTTCTTGAGAGTGTGACCGCATAAGAGCCCAATCCATTTTGGAAAGGGTTCTCAGCTCACACCTCATTTTGTTGGACCTTTTGAGATCTTAGAGAGGATAGGCCTAGTTGCATATCAACTAGCTCTGCCACCTAGCCTGTCGTGTATCCACGATGTATTTCATGTTTCTATTTTGAGGAAGTATATCTATGATGAGTCTCACATTATTGATTGGGATTCTTTATAGGTGGATTCAGACGTGCAACTAGTGTTGGAGCCCATACGTATTTTGGCTCGCAAGATGCTGGCCCTTCGAGGTGGAGAGCTGGACAAGGTTAGGGTCCAGAGGGATTTCTATGATGTGGTTACGACATCATAGGAGGACACAGTACAGATGAGAGTACAGTATCCCCATCTTTTTGATGAACTCCAGGAGGAAGTTCATACCTAGGGGGAGGATGTGAGGACTCACCCCATGCCATCATCTCATAGAAGTTTATTTTTCATCTTGTGACTTTTGTTGACACTCTATTTTATCATGTTGGACTATTTGGATAGAGATATTATATTTTGATACTATGTGATGACCTATGGTTATGTGATGATGATTTAGGACTTTACCTTTGTGCTTAATTATTAGGTCCCGAGCATAGTATTTGATGAATCTTTGATTCTAGCGTGTATGATACTTTAATTTTACACTTTTGTTAGGAAAATTTATGAGAAATGGTCATGATTATTATGTTAGGTGAATTAACATATATAATTGTATTCTTGATTTAATATGCTTTTAAAATTTAAAAATGCAATGTTGAAAACTATGAGAATTATCATAAGATGCAGATAGAAATTTATGATGTTAGGAATGTGACTTTGAGATATATATATATATATATAATATATATATATATATATATATATATATATATATATATATATATATATATATATATATATATATATATATATATATATATATATCCGTGTGTGTGTTATTGACATTTCATGAGTTACTGATATTTTTTCAAGTGTGCAGGTTAGATCATGGTTATATCAGGGGAAATCAAAGATGGATACTAGTAAAAATCTTGTTAAGCCAAGGTTATCTCCAAGGGGAGAAATTAACCTCATTGTAATGTTTGATGTTGTAAAGTAATGCATGGTTGTATCTATTTCAATATGTTTATTTTTTTATTTTCAATAGTTGTCCACTTGGCATGCCATGTGTATTGTGATGTGTTGTGATTTATTTGTGATGGCAATTGACACGTGTATTATGTATTGGCATGACCAAGTGCTTTATGTGTTCGAGTGGTCTTATATTTTTAAGAGCCTTTAGTGGGAATCCTATTCATTTTCGTGAGTTATCTTTAGGTGGACTTTTGAGAGGCATTTACTGACCCTATAGGTTAGTGGAGGTTAAAAATAGACTACCCCTTAGGAGTGCCATGAGTTGGGGGTCAAATTTTGACCATTAAGATGTATTTTGGCTCTTTTTGCCCCTCCAAAAGATAATTTTTTGAAAAGTGACGAAATTGGAGATGCGTGTCAAACCCTCTCCTCATTTGAATTTTGAATTTTAAATTTCCCCCTCTTGATTGAAGGAATTAGGGTTTGTCTTCTTAAGGAGTTGGAGGGAAAATTAGAGGGTAATTTCCCACTCTCCAATTTTGGAGACTTGTGAGATTGTGAGAGTTTTTGGTTGTTGCTTAGCAAGGGAGGAGGCTTGTAGGAAGGAAGCTCATCTCAACCCACATTGGCATTATCTTGGATTGAGGTTGGTAACTTTGAGGCCCTTGTTTCTTAATGTAATATGAAGATTTTACCATCTTATGTTTGTGTAAATGTAAATTTTCTTGTATATTTGTGTGGTTTCTTAGTCTATCTATGCTTTCTGATTTTCTTGCTTAGTATTGCATTTTCTTGCTTTGGGGTGTGCAAGGCCAAACTCACCCTTGGGAGGGAAGAGAGCCTTGATGGGAGAAGGGCTAAAGTTGGGATTACCCATCTAGTGTAGAGTCCTTTCTCAAGGAGGAAGCGGATGACGCATGGATGTATGGGCATCCATGTTTCCATTCTTGTGCATTTTATTTGGGGGTCATAAGGCTGTTGATTCTTGTGTAGAGATGTGAAGGGTTGTTTGATTTCTTTGGCCTTGTGAAGGCATTATGAGCAGATTATTGGCCTTGTTGAAGGCAGGATTATTTTTGTAAGATGGCATTCTCCTACTTGGGTAGATTCCACCTTCACCCCTATTATGGGTCCAAGGTGACCCATTATGTGCATATCCATGGTAAGGGTATTTTGGTGTTATTTTTTAGTTGTTGGTTTTGTTGAGTATGTGCTTGATGTATGAATGTAAATTTCCCCTATCCATCTTTTCTTTCCCCTAGCTCGGGGGTGGCCATGAAATGGCCTAGGTTTGGAGGTGAGCCTTCATGGTCTGTTGATTTGTTTTGCAGATTTCTAAGGGCTTGACTTGCTGGTTTTCATGGAGCCAAATGAGAATTTTTGGATATATCTTCTTCACAATTGATTTTTCTTTGGCTTGATGCCTTTTTGGAAGTTGTCTTTAAAAGGGCTATGTAAAAATTCCTAGCATATGAAATGCTTGTAATTGTTAGTTGGTTAATTATTTCCTAAATCTCTTGTACTAAGATGAATATGAGAAAGATGTATTGTTTTCCTTTATGTTAGAAACAAAGTATTGGTGATGATGTTTAGAGTTAGATGAAAGAAATGTAAATGTTATGTTTTGTAAAAGAAATGCTATATTACTATTTTGGTTCTCTACATGCAAAGAAAAAAAAAAGGGGGGATATCATTATTTATGTAAATCAATCTATTGTGATCATTTCACTTTCTAGAAATTTATACATATACTTGTTTAAGCGTTCTCTTAAAAGAGGATTTATTTTCATTTTATGAAAAGTTTCAAAAAAAAAAAAATGTTTATAAATATAGTTTATATTACTTTGTAAAGAATAGATTTATTATTTCTTTTTAAATGCTAGCATTAAAATGTACCTAGAGTTAGTTAAGTCATCTCTATATTAAACTGGGAGAAAGAAATAGAATGTCTATTTTACAAAGTGTGGAAGAAATTCTTTCTCTCCTCAAATATTTATGTTTTCTATGTTGAAAGAGCTGAAATCACATCTCTTTAATTTTTGTGCAAATTCATGTGCATACTACGATATGAATGTTTAAGAAAGAAGGAAAGCTAAAATGGTTATGTACATAAATGTATATGTTTGCAATGCTCTTTATTATGTTATGCTTCTTCATGATTCTTTTATTGTAAATGTATGTAAATATATTAATAACCACATATATCTCGCTATTTATATATGTGTATTAATATAATACATATATTTCATCTCAACAAACTATATAATAAAATATAACTGATTAAAAATTAGTAAGTTCCTTTTACAAGATAAGTAATGTTGTGTATTGATCATAAATATATATATATATATATATATATATATATATCATGTCAAATATATATATAATAATAATATATTTTCTTACTTACCAAATTAGGTTAGCATTATTTCCGACACCATTTCTTATGTGCAAATTTAAAATCTAAATATCCATATATATATATATATATATATACCATTATATATATATATATATATAACTCACCATATATATCAAATAGATAGCAAACTTTATTAAATAAAAATTATAATGAAATGTTTTTTTTTAAACCCTAATGCGGGGTTACCGTGGATGCCCTATCGTCGATGGCAATGGCCATTGCAGATAGTGGCATCACCACTGGCTCCAACAGCTAAGGCCGCTGCAACAATGGTGGTGCCACTACCGCATGTGGTCATGGTCATTGCATGCAGTTCCTTTGCATAGCCGCCCGCACTCTTTGCCTTAGTGAGCCTGGTCGGGGAGCCGCCCATGAGTAGTGAGTGACCCATTCATGACCTTGCTTTGTTTTATTTTATAAAAATTTCTCTGTTAAAATGTACCCCTCCCATATGTGCATCGACAAGGATAAATGTGTGTTTCACTTTTAACAAAATCACAAACATAGTTACTAAACTTAATTCTGAAAAAAAAATAGATATAAACTATATGTTTATTAACATTAAAAGAAAATGCTAGCCTGTATAATCCCCATATTTATTTTTGAGATAATAAGGCAGGCCTGATTATAATTTCAAACATATTGCAAATTATATATATATATATATATATATATATATAGGTCATCATTTAACAGAAACCTACTTACTAGTAAAAGACCAATGCATGTGATGGGCACATATTGAATCATGAACCCAGAATCTAATCCTTGTGCAGTGAGGAGGATGATTAATTTGAAAACTAATACCTTCAAACCCAAATGAGAGAAGAAGTTTCCCACAATGATAACTTTGGATTTAAATGTACCTTGATAAATCTGGATCTAGCATTAGTGAAGCCAAGACCCTTTGGTTGTATATGCACAAGTACATATGAAAGTATACACACACTAGAGTGTGTGTATACATTCATGTATACTTAGGAGTATACTATGTTCCTTCCCCTTACCCTCAATCTTTGGCCAACCTGCAAACCCAAGACAACACAGAAGAAGAGAATAAAGAAAAGCTAGAGATTAGGGTTTGGGCCATGTTTTATTTTGGCCCAAACCTTAATTTCGTTTAGAGTTGGTTGACAATTGGATCCATAACTTTTTATTTTATTTTATTTTATTCATTGAAATATCTTATTCACTGATTAAGTCAGTGGTTATTTAATTATGAGGACTTTATTTCCCCTTTTCTCCTCTTTTAATTCTTTAAAACATGTAATTCTTTTTGTTAATACTTGCCTTTTAGATTTTTAAGTTTCCCCTATTATTTGGGATTTGAATTGATTTTGGGGCAAGATGATATTTAGTTATTTTTATTTTATTTTAAGACCATTTATTATTAAGAGGTGATTTTGGGTCTTTTCCTTTATTTATTTATTTAATTGATGGAATTTTAGTATTGTGATAACATAAAAGATTGAGTTATTTGACCCTTTTATTTCATTGCACTATTAATCCTTTTTGGACAATATTTTTTTAGGAAGGTAATTAATCTTACAATCCCTAGGTGGGACCTAGGTAAGATAGTAGCCCTAATAGTTTATTATTGATCTAGTAATTGCGACTTTTTTTCACTAAGTTGTGTGTGATTTATGAACCTTGAACATTAGTATTATTACAAAATAAACTAGGGAAATTTAATATTAATTTATTTAATTTAGTATTATTGTCTTAATTTTTTTAGTGATTTGATTTAGGGATTTCTCCCTCAAAATCTCTTTATCATTAACCCTAGTTAGGGATTTCATCAGACTAGTGAACCTAATGTATAGGGGATGTTGGCAAGCTAGTATGTGCCACAAATCCCCCTTGCAAGTTAAGTGTATTGGTTGGTGTTTTGTTTTTTGAATTTCAGTGCACCTTAGTACACTACCTTGTAGATAGTGTCTTTAGGAAAAAAAATTGTTGTGTGTGTTTTTCCCTAATTTTGGGCATGACAGAGGACAAATGATCTTTCAGCTAGGGGGAACACGTGTATACCTTGTTTTGTTGTCATAGACCATAGGGGAATGACCTTTCCTATACATTTTTGTACTACCTCCTATATTTATGATTATTTATGCAAAAAAATAATAATGATAAAGTGACGAAAATGGAATGTCTTGTGAAGAGATAACAAATGGAAGAAAGTATGACAATGTGAGTGTTGGAGATGATATAAAGATGATAGGAAGAATTAAGGATACAATCAATAGAGAAGAAGAAAATGAACCAGATTCATGTCAAATGAAATTCTTCTTAATGATCAAATACACATGCATGACATGTGCTATGAAGGATTGAATCTCTCACAAGATTACATGCTAATAGCCTTCATGTCTATCTAATGCATATCCCTTGCTTGAGGACAAGCAAGATTTTAGCTGGAGGGAATGATGAGCCTATAATTCATCATGTTTATATCATTTTTTATAACACTTCACATCATATTTATAATACCTTTCCAAGTCATTTCCATACATCACCTTGATTTATGAAGCATTAACTATGATTAATGATTTATTGATTAGCATTTGTATGTGTAGCTAGTCAATCCTAAATTATGTTGATTTACTATGATAAATGGTTATTATTAAATAATAAATGTTTTGAGATGATTAACATTATGTTTTTGAGATACTTGAGTCATTCATGTAGCTAGAAAGAAGGGAAAGCAAGTTGACACTTGTCAATATTCAGCAGTTGTAGGAAATGCAGAAAATGTCAAAAACCACTTTCAGTAAAATAGGAATATCTCACTCAATTCTTAATGAAATTAATATTTTATTAATGATTTGGAAATCTTAAATAGAGGATAACACTATTTTAAAAGGGTTTGATCCAATTCACAATATTTAATGAGCAACACTTATCTAAAGTTGACTAAGTAAAAATAGTCAAGTTTGAAGGCAGCCAAAACCCTGTCTTGGTAAAATGATCATATCTTTCTCATTTCTTAATGAAATCCATATTTTTAAAATGATCTGGAAAGATAATAAGGAGGAGCATAATCTGGTCAAATATTTTGAGATAACTCACAATAATAAGTGAGAACCATCTGTTTGAATCTGGTTGTAGGAAAAGTGGAATAGAAAATCAACAGACTTAGTCAAACTTCTTCTATTTATTGTAATTTCAGTTATAACTTCAAAGGAGATTGTATATGATTTTTATTTTATTTATGAACACAAAAAAAATCCAAAAAATCAATTTTTTTCATAAAAGATTTCAAACAAACTCTTTTCCCAATCAGTCAAGAGGACAAGTTGTAACAGGACTCTTCTTCTTAGTCATTGTTTTAGAATAAGTCTCTTCCTTGTTTAAAGGAATGATGAGACACATGTGAGATGGTTTTTAGGGCTTCAATAAGCTTATATATTCAAACTTGTAATCAAGAAAAATAAGGGAGCAAGTGGTATTTGTTTATTAGCTTTAGAGAGTCATCATTTTGTAGAAGGAAATTTGTAACAACAGCAATAATTTTAATAGAAGTTGTAGATTGCATTTTCATGGAAGCATGTTACTTGTGTATGATGTTTTAAATACATATATCAATGTTTAAATTATCTAAGAAAAGTCCACTTATGATAGTTTTTACCTTTGATAGTTATAGAAGTAGAACACATAGCAAACTATTGTGTATTACACAGTTTCTGGAAGCCATTACTATGCAGTTATATTCATTTCCAGCATTGTCATACTTTTAGTTTTACAAAGATAGAATAACTTAGAGAATCTCATAGTGCATATACTTTGCAAACCTATTTCAAGTACATGTCCTCAGGTCGATAATTTATATGTGCCTTCATAATGATGAGATAACTACTTAGTATGGATGTCCAATCCCTAAGTTATGGTTCTAAAGCCTAGTTATTAAAACCATTATAGGAGCCCAACACTGATACCAACTATGTTGTTGCTTTGGCTGGCTCCTTGACCTCCTTAGATTTATTTTGAAGTGAGGCATGAGCGTCCTTGGGTTGTGAGGCCACAACTAGAGTTTGCTGAC
The DNA here is from genome assembly GCA_027943335.1 of Chamaecyparis obtusa. NCBI lineage: Eukaryota > Viridiplantae > Streptophyta > Pinopsida > Cupressales > Cupressaceae > Chamaecyparis > Chamaecyparis obtusa. The sequence continues at coordinate 1,114,032 of BSBK01004196.1, read as the reverse complement.
TAGTAGAAGTAGGTTGCTCAACATCTAAGGCCTTCTTCTTAGATCTTGTGTTGGTTACAACTGGAACATAGTTCTGGTTATCATTTAGGGAAAATTTGACCCCACAAAACTCCCCCTTCTATAAATTAACAAGTGCCACCTCTGGTTATCGATCTCATTTGAGGCAGCCGGTTGGCCTTTTTGGATCTCTGATTCTTGTGGCATCTCCTGTGGGATCATGACATTGTTCTGCACCATGAGGGCTTGGCCATAACCATTAGGGCATATCCCTTGAATGTGTTATTGATTGCATGGATATCCCCATTGGTATTCTTGTGCCATGTTGTTTTAGGCTACAGGAACAAGCTCTGTAGAGGTGGTAGGGATATTAGGGTTGTAGGGTTGGCTGGCTTTTTTATTTTAGTTTCCTTCTTGGCCTTGCTTGCCTGACTGATATTGGGGCCTATTTTGCTGGTATTGTGCTTGATAGGGGGATTGGTAAGGATACTGATAAGGTTGAAACTTCTACCTTTTGAGGTTAACCAGCTCATTAGAAACATACTACAAGTTCTTCTTAATATCCTTCAGATCTTGGGACTGATCAATAGATGGGATAACAGCCTACTGGGAAGGAGTTGGGATAGGTGGGATAGATGCCAAAGCTGGGATTACTTTAGGAATAGGATGTATTTCGGGAAAAATAGGCATTGGAGGCCTTGGGGCTATCTTCCCAGTTTGGATGAGACTATTCTCATCCCTGATAGCAATGTCAAATGCTGCTAGTAAATTATTTCCTCCCATAGACTGGATCATGACAAGAATATCACTGTTGAGTGCCCTTAGATAGTACAGGAAAGCATTATGCTTGAAGGCCTAAATGTTGTCAAGATCCTGTTCCATGTCCTTTGGAACCTAAAATTAAATTCCATCATATATTCATGAGGTTCTCTCTTCATATTGGTCAAGTGGTCAACTAAGGAGAGATGGTCAGACTTATCTTCAAATTGACTGGTTAAGGCTTGACCTAGCTCATCCCAACTTGCTATGGAATTGATTGCTATACCTTTGAACCATTGCAAATCTTTTCCTTTGAGGGATGCTGCCAATAAACTTATAGCTAAATTATCATTGGTTATATTATGGAGGGCACAGAGGGATGCAACATCCCTTATATGCTCAATAGTGGAGGTTTGATCCTCTCCTGTAAAAATAGGTAGGATTTTAAGGGATGATACAAGTATGTCATTGTGCTACTAAAAATTCAAGGGGCTACCTTGATTGAATGCCACAAAAGGGTGATTTCTAGCTATTGGAGGGTTTAAGGGAACTTGGACTGTTGGTATTTCTTGCACAGGTGGGATTATGGTAGTGCTTGCAGGAATAAGAATGAGATTTGCATATTGGGATGCACTAGATTAGATGCCTTGGTCTTTTTCTTAGATGGTGGTAGCTCTACATAAGTAAAAGGATTCTTGCTCTACCTCGTTGGAATCCCACTCATAAGCTTAAGGTCTGATCTACATGAAACAAGATTAGAGTCTCCAGGTATGATATAAAAACATAGTCACTGCTCATACCAAACAATAACCCACATAGAACCACTTCATAAAAACTGACTCATTGAGTCTTAGTCCCTCTAGGCATGCCAAAAAGTGTTGTCACTAAGGATTTCACCCAAATAAGCTAAGTGTGAACCTATCAATCCTATGAAACATAGGACTACTTTCAAGTTGTGGGTAACCTATGAGAAAGTAGACCTCCAGATTAGGGGCCGACTTCCCCTTGAATCACCTTGAAACTTGACTAACTTTAGGAGGAAAAGGGGAGAGAGTGCATGAAATTGAATAACTAAAACTTAAACTTAGGTGATCCACCAAATTGACAAAAGATCCACAGTTGAAATAAGCTTACAAGGACAACTGAAAACAAATCTACAACTCACAACTTGACCCTATTGTTTTGAACTTTTCAGAAATAATAAGATACTTGGAATATAAATAGGGGAGGGACTTCCACAACTCAAAAGCCAATTCTGTACATGGATTAAGACTCCAAAAGACAAAACAATTCTTTGAATACTTAATTGAACTAATATGCAGATTAAGGACAAAATGACATCACAATAATCTTAGCATAAAAACTCATTAAGACTCAGAAATTAGTAGAGACAAGAAGGATCACTTTTTGAATTCACTGCAAAAGAAGCTAAGTACAAATTATGTTTCTCAAAGTTACAACATTCAAACCTCCAAATGAGATAGAAAATGAAGAACTCTCTCAATCACCTAAGTGAGAGGTATATATAAACAAAACCTCAGAATCTGCATTCATGGCCCTAATCTCACTAAAATGGAAAAAATCTTCATTCTTGGCCCATGAAATATGCCTCTCAAATTTGGATGTCAAATTCTCGGATTTGTAGGCATAGGTGGAAAGGTGAAATCCTAAAAATATACAACAATTTAATTCTACCCTATCCCTCTTGATCATGCTTTGGAAAATATTCTGACAAATGATTTATAGAATATCAGTTTGTCAGAAGTTACAACGAAAATTGCATGATTTACATTATTTATTTTCCCAATGCTTTAATTATATGTGGATTTAAAAAAGATTACAAATAAGCTCTCAACCCCAAACAAGGGGAAAACTCATTTATAATATTTAGATTTTATGATTAATTTAACCCACCTAGCATATATTTTAGCATGGTTTATTTGGAGGTTTTAATGTTTTAGTGGATAAGTTCTCAACCCACTTTTAAAAAGGGGGAAAACATATTCAACATTTACATCTTTAAAAAAGACCCACCTACCAATAAAATGTTTATGAATAGGGTTCTCGACCCCAAAGGGGAAAACCCTTTCAATAAACATTAATAATTTAAAACAAAGTACATTAAAGATGAGAAAGATGTCCAAGCATGGCGCACTTCTACTGGTGGCAAATTGGGAAAGATGTAGTTTCTACTGGTGCTCGGCTCCTATGATCTCTAGCTAGATTGGAAACTTAGGGCTTGATTTGGAATCCTTTTATCCTTTTGATCTCTCCTTATTGATTTGAGGTAGGCATTGTGATATTCATCATTTTCATTTTTTCTTTTGCATTCTTTGATGGCATTGTGATAGCATTTACTATTTGAGCATCTGTATTACATGTATTGTTGGTTCCATTTCTCTGCCATTGATGCTTGTTTTAGATTCAAATGGAATTGTATTTGTGATCATTGTATATTAGTTTTTGCTGGTTATAAAGCCCATGAACTAGGACATCAATGCATTGCATTCACTACATCATTGTTGTTCACTATTGTATCACTTCTCTTAATTGAAATATGCTATGCTTATAGTCATTACTCTTATGTTGATTTGAAAGGCATTGCATTTGTATTTCTTTCTTTGTTGTGAAAGCTTGATGAGCCGTGGGGCAGGGCATCATTTTACTTTCCATTTTATGTTATGATATTTGCTTGGTGTTCACTGTCAATTACATGGCATCATTTCCCTTTGATCTTGTACTTTTCATTTGTTGTTATATTGAGACTGTGGTATTAGCATAGCATCTTATTTATTGGTGGTCATGTGTTCACGGTTGGTTAAATGCTTAGAGCCCATGAGCTATGCACCAGGGCATCAATGTATTGTATATTTTCTTTGAATCTAGGGTTCGTGCCCTATGATCTTTTGCTTCTGATTTTATCACACCTGTTGTGTTGGTGAACTAGGGCATCATATAATTGATTATATGGTTGTGCCCTATGTTTTTATTTTACATGGCATATCCCCTAGGCCCATGCTCTTCCCATTACCACTATTATAATTTGCTTGGAGTATCATTGATTACCCGTGAGCTTGAATGTTTCCTTGAATGCATTATTTTGATCTTATGCTTTTATCTCTATATTCTCATGGTGACATTGCTCCTACTGTCTCATGTGGCAATTTGGTGTTCACTTACTCTTGCTATGATAACTACTAGTGTCTATTGGATCTAGGGGCCTATGAGCTATGTATTGTTGTTGTTGCTAGGATGGCATTGCATTTGTTGATTAACCACTGCTCGCTAATTTATACGATCATTTTTTTATACCTGGCATCAATGTTTACACCATTGTTTTTGCTATTGTCATTTTTCTATGTCATTTGTTGGTGTTCCTCAGAGACTGTACCATGCTTGCTTGTTATTTTGGGATCTTGCTATTTGATTTAATCATTTATTATTGTTTAATAGAGAATCATCAACTTGATGATCATGATGCCATACCCTTCAAGGTTTTGGTTGCATTGAACATACTGCCCCTTTTATGCTACTTTAAGCTTCATTATAATGATTGTATTCTTGATGAGGCTCCATTATTTGACTGTTCCAATGCACTACTAAATATTGATGCTTTAGCTCTATATGATCTTACATATCATTTGTTCTTTGCACAATGTATTAGATCATTTCATTATTAGTTTCTTGACCATCTACTATCCCTTTTTATTGACTGCATGTTTTCTTAGATGTTACTCCATTTGCATAATTGTCATGTGAATCTCTGTCAAACCAATATCATTGTTGTTTTCCTATTTTGAACATATGCAATCATGCCATTGCATGGCCTCTTACTAGTGTTAACACATCAGTGATGGTGATGCCATTCCACCATGGTGATCAAAATGTATTAGTTCAAGGTTAAACTAAAGTGTGAAACCTCCATCAGATTTTGTACCTTGGTGTATGTCAACACCATGCTATCATTTTACCAAGTAGCTCACTTTCTTTAGCTTAAAATGCAGATTTGGATACTTCCATGCCATGAATATGTGATAGTACTGGATGTAGATTTGTACCTTTGTTCCATTCTAATCTTGATTTGTGATAGTGTCATTCATTACTAATGGTTGATCCTAACTACCTTGTGTTGATAAGCATGGTTGATGGCTTTTGTGGGTGCATCATTTGGAAATGATGTCACAAAAACACCAGATGAAACAACAACATCTGGTGTTTCTGTTGCACTGTTTGGATGATGAAATCACAATAGTGAATCATCGAGTGTTCATGCAGCTTCCTTCCCTTTTCTATGTTGATCTATTTTGTGCTTCCATGCTTTCTACTTCATTATTCTATCTTCATGATCTCTTAATGCTCCATGGATACTACTTCTTCACTAATATTACATTTCTTAGACCAGTGCTCCTCCTTGAGGCTATTAGGGTAACTAGAAACTCTATGGGAATAGGGCTTCTAATTACCTTGACATGTTTCAATGTGCGGTACTAGGAGACTTAACACTGATCATGGGTGCTCTTGGCCTGTAATGTGGTCTCTGTCAAGGATATTTGGAGGTTTTTCCTGATAGAGCCCACATTACTGGGAAATGTCATTCATTTAGATTCCAACACTTTGCAATTGTTGTTGTCCAGATAATCGATGTACTTTGAGGATGGTCTTTTGAAAAGGCCATCCTCTCAGTACTTCAATTATCTAAGTGGGGTAAACAACAGTGTCACAACTTCTTTTGTATCTACACATGGAACAAACAAGTTAGTGAAAACATGGTATCTTCTTTTCCTTTTTGCAGCATTCTCCTTGGTGCAGATGCCCTATAGCATAGCTCTTTTTAGAAGTGTACGGCTAATTATATACATGCATGATTGTAGATGAGGGTAAGTAGTAGGATATCATGCATTTCTTAGATCCTTTGGATCTAACCCTCATCTCTTTCCTCTTTGCAAGTTCTGGATTACTTAGGAGCATAATGGATTCAACCCCAGATCAACATTTTATCACCTTAGGCAATGTCTGGTACCCTTATACTTATGTTTATCCACTTTATGTATGTTTGTATTCACCTCTACCCTTTTGAAATTTGTCTATGCTCATGGCTTGTGTGAGCCTAGATGATTTTATCTTTCAGTTCTTTCCTTTGTACAATACATACAAGATATTTGGCATATATACATGTACTAATATTTAGATTCAAAAATCTCTTTTCCTTCACATGTATCCTTTTCATGAAATGAACACAAATTTAAACAAGATCATCTAATAATGCAAACTAGGGTACTATAGTCTCATCTAGTAATTAGGTCACCAATCTAAAATGAGTAAAAATATGGTAACATTACCCATTTGGCCTATTAAGCCCTATTAGTCAAGGGTGGGTCAAACTAGTCAAACTAGGTGGAGATGATATAAAAATGTTGTTTTTAGTTCATCTAGGCTATACTATTCATGTTTGCAAAGTTATAGGGGGTTGATGTAAAAGTGTCAAAATTTCAACAATGTTGCAAAAGTTGCATTGACAACTTTTGCAACATTTCCAAAATAGGTACCCCCTTTAGCACATCAATGACCTCTTGGATCAGCTCCACAAGGTACAATACTTCACTAATATTAACCTCAAGTTAGGATATCAGGTTAAGGAATTTTGGTGAATATTTTCTTTTGTGAAGGAATTTGGGTTAGAAGGCATTGGGAAAAGAACCAATAGTTTGGTTAACCCCTGATGCACTTCTGATATATTGTGTGTATAATATATATGATATTTTATTCTGATTTACAAACTAGTATATAATCTTAATATCTTTCTTTCTTGCATTTTGTAAGTGGTATGAAAAGATCCCTTTTATGCATAAATGTAATGACCATTCTTGCAATGGGAACATGAAATTTAAAGGTACACACAATGTGGTAATGTGATAGAACTCCAAAGAGTGTGGTGATGTATCATGATAAGACTCCATGCAATATGATGAAAATCCACAAGAGATAGAACTTTTTGTGATAGACATGACTTTGCAAATGATATATTTCTATTTGAATATGTATACAAATGTCACAATATGTCATTTGAATCCTCCACCATAACAAAACTATTGACAATATATGACCCATCCAATTGGTCATATTAAATGGATGAGAGGAATTGGAGGAGACAAAAAGGCTATATGATAATGATAAAATAGAAAAGTGATAAATAATTGATAATATTGTGCAAACATATCAATCTTGTAGCATTATAAATGGATAATATTTTGTAAGCACACACAATAGTAAAACCAAGAAAATAAAACTTATATAATCATAGTATAGTTTCCAAGGAGATTGCATCATTTAAAAGAGTTATAGAGAAGTAGTCAAGAGTGTTTGGAGAAATACATATAAATAAGTCAAATGTGAAAAGTCCAAGGGTAGTAATCAATGATTTCTACAATGATCATAATTCTCTAAGAACATAATGCATTAAGGAAAAATAATTATTTTACAAGTATAGAGAACACAAAATGCTACTGTGGTAAAGTATAAAAAGTGGTGACAATGTAATGGATAATTCATAAGTAAAGGTTTAAATGGTGATTTAAAAAATACCATTGCAGGCACCTGGTCTCTTTAATCTAATCATTGAATATTCATTAGAGGATTAAAAATTGAAATACATATGAAATTTCAGATATAAAGGAGGTCCAAGTACATAGAAGAAAGATCTACCACTTGCAAGGATACACAACCCTCTAAGTATCAAGATATAGGAAGCATACAAAATACAAAGGGTTGAGAAAAGAACAAATATAATAACAATTCAAAGGCATTGCTCGAGATATATCAATATAATCAAAATCATGGAAGATGGTTATTAATATCATGTTTATGACAATGGATTCAATACCTTCAAATATGTTTCTTTTCCATCAATACAAAATAATGACATTAAAAAAATAGAGATTAGCATCAAAGAGAAAATCTGCATGCTAGACATGATGAAGATATGTCACAGTCACCATTACCATTGAAGAATAGAGAGAAACGAAATTCATTAGATCATTAAAATTACAGTGAACACATAAAGACAATCATCATTGCCTTTGAAGAAAATAACATAAATCCCTCAAAGAAAAAGAGCTTCAAATGTGAAAACAAAAAGGGTTTATGTATATGGTAAACATCATGTGGCAGTAGTTAAAAGCAATACTTGAAATCAAAAAAAAATGCAAGGATAGAAAAATGTACGGGGTACCACCATTTTTCGAAGGTTCTATGTTGTCCTTAAGGAGGAATGAAGTTTTTTAGAATTGGATCAATGTTTCAAGGGTCACTCATCACTTCTATGTGGTTGAATATTTCAATAATTAATTCACTTTAATAGGGAGATTTATGTCCTACTTAGAGATCCACTTTCGCAATCTTTCATAAGTATATTCTTTATTTTAGAGAGGACAATATTTTTTCTATTTGATATCACCAATTTCAAAATTAAGGACGACCTTTTCATGGTTTTGAGCTATCATATTCAAAGGCTAAAACTAGAGGTTCATGTGTTCAATAACAAATCTGATTTCAGAATAGATATTTACAAGACATCAAGAATTATAAATATGAAGAGAAGACACAAAGAGGCATAACAATAAAGCCATATATTTAAAAGATGTTCCATTGAAATGAAAGGTCACTATCATAAATAACAAAGATAAAGACTCACCACAATTATTGTAGAATAGATGGAGACATGTTATGCACAATAAGAGATGATGTCCTTATGCTATAGGAAGCATTATGATAGTCATTTATGATTTCCACCAATTAGCATCTTGAGAAGAAACTTATTTCTGATCTAGATGGTGTGAAAGAATAGTATATCTGATATTTTCATGGAAATGGTGTGAGAAATGATGGAAGAATGGTACATTTTTTATGCAAGGGTAGGGACCTTGGGGGCCAAATGATGGTGCACCCTACAGATCCAACCCTGCTCAACAATTTGCGGAAGCAACAACAACACAATGAGAGAGAGAAAGCAAGATCATTAATATATTATCTTCATTCAAATTGATTCATACATGTTGGGTTGTAAGGCCTTCCCAATTAGGGCCAAATATTACAATGAATTACAGAAGTCCTCAAACATGTGAGGATCTGCCAACAATCTTGATTCTACTATCTTCTATCTTCTAAAAAAACTAACTCCCTAAACTCTAACCAAACAAATAGACTTATACAAGAGGCTATTGAACTGAGTCAACCTTCAAATCCATAATCAATGGAAGAAATGGTCAGATCTAGGACCACACACTTCCCAATGATGGATACCAACATTAAATCTGTGACCCATAATCAATGCACAAGTCAGCCTCAACAGAAATTCAAAATAAACTACTCAGTAAGAAAGGATGATCGAGCAATAGACAAGCATTGCCGAGTGCCAGTGAAACAACTGATCACCCAGGAGATAATTGACCATACTTGGTAACCAAAGGAAACCGACCAAGTACTGACCAACTTGGTCAAAGCAAGAACCGAGAAATGTAGACAAACTTCAAATCTTTTTGGTGACACGGGATTGCCAAGGACCCGAGATGCTCCTGCATCAGACACATGGGGTTGTTTGAAATGATTCTCTAAATCATTTAGTAGGTCTGGTCCAAGCTGCATCCAACTCAAACTATGAAATGCATGAACTGTCTTCAATTGGTCTATTCTTCCACTTTACTAGATATTCCATATACTATTTACCTCTTGTACTCTTGCCAATTCTTTGTTCCAAAATCTGTTCAACTTCTTCATTCTACTTCTTAGGATATTCTATCAGTACTGTCATGTCTTAATCACGTTCATGATACTTATACAAATTAGAAATGTTTAAAATCAATGATATGTCCATGTCATTAGGTAACTCAATCTCAAATGCATTTCCACTGTCAAATTTCTTCAAAATCTTGCAAAGTCCAAACTTCTTCATCTTTAGCTTCCCATATGTTCCAACAGGAAACCAACCTTTCTTCAAATGAACCATCACTTTATCACCAACATCAAAAGTTGTATGTCTCCTTGATCTATCAACTATGTCTTTGTATTTCTGATTACTCTCTTCTAGCTTGATCTTCACATCTTCATGCAATGTCTTCATGTACTCAGCAAATTTCACTCCTTCAACACTTCTCTTACTTTCATCAGCAATGTCTCTCAAATCAAATATACCTCTTGGTTGTATGCCACTCACAATCTCAAATGGTGTTTTTTTAGTACTCCTATTCACTAAATTATTTTATGCAAACTCTGCTTGTGCCAACATAGAATCCCAATTACTAGGTGTGTCTCCAACTAAACATCTCAAAAGATTTCCCAAACTTCTGTTTACAACCTCTGTTTGTCCATTGGTTTGTGGGTGAAATGTAGAACTATATTTCAACTCAGTGCCAAACTTTCTCCAAAGAGTCTTCCAAAAGTATCCAACAAATTTACTATCTTGGTCAGAGATAATACTCCTCGGTAATCCATGCAATTTGACAATTTCCTTAAAGAAAATATCTACTACATGTACTGCATTTGATGTCTTTCCACAAGGTATAAAATGTGTCATCTTTGAAAATCTATCTACCACAACAAATATATAATCATTACCTCTTACTGTCTTCAATAAGCCAAGAACAAAATTCATACTGATGTCATTCCAAGGTGTCTCAGGTACAACAATCAGTGTATACAATCCAGTATTCTGACTTACTCCTTTTGCAACTTGACAAATTCCACAACTTTTCACAAATTTCTAAACATCTTTATACAACTGCAGCCAAAATTATTTCTCCATAAGAAAATTCAATGTCTTATCAATACCAAAATGTCCAGCCAAACCACTACTATGTTTCTCCTTCATCAAATTAGTTCTCATTTGTCCTCTCGGTATACACAACTAAATACCTTTGAACAACATACCTTCTTGAATGAAATATTCTTTCCATTTTGTACTCGGTTGATCTTGAATAGGTGCTCTGCACTTTCTCCATGGCTTAGAAAAATTAGGATCAGTTTCATACAAATATCTCATCTCATCAAAACCAAGAACTTCAATTTTCATCTCGGTCATCAAAGATCTTCTTCTACTCAATGCATCAACAACTCAGTTAGTGACTCCACTTTTATGCTTTACTATAAATGTATAACTCTGCAAGTACTCAACCCATTTCATATGTCTTTGATTCAACTTATTCTGACTACCCAAATATTGTAAAGCCTTATGATCATTATACAACACAAATTCACTCGGTATCAAATAATGTCTCCATTTCTTTAGTGCTTGAACAATAGCATAGAATTCTTGATCATAGATAGAATATTTCCTTCTAGCATCATTCAAATTTTCACTAAAGAAAGCAACGGGTTTACCTTCTTGACTCAACGCAGCTCCAATTGCACTACCACTTGCATCACATTCAACTTGAAATACCTTATTGAAATTAGGCAATGCCAAAATAGTCAATTCAACAACCTTCTGCTTCATAATCTCAAAACTTTTATAAGCTCCATGTGTCTACTTGAATTCTTGTTTATCTCCTCTCATAGTCTCAGTCATAGCATTACAAATAGAACTAAAATTCCTTATGAATTTTTAGTAAAAACTTACCAAACCATGAAATGATCTTACCTTACTAACATTCATAGGTGTAGGCCAATTCAGAATAGCTTCAGCCTTTTAGGGATCCATCTTCAAACCATCAATTGAAATTAAAAATCCCAAATACACAATCTCCTCTTTCATGAATGAACACTTTTTTAGATTTGTCAACAAATTTTCCTTTTTCAATCTCTGCAAAACATGCCTAAATGTTCTTCTCTAGTCTTACTGAATATTAGAATATCATCAAGATATACAATCACAAATTTACCCAAGCATTTCTTCAAAACTTCATTCATCAACCTCATAAAAGTACTCGGTCCATTATTTAAACCAAAGGGCATAGCCAACCATGCATACAAACCTTTTTTATCTTGAAAGCAGTCTTCCATTCATCACCTTCTCTGATTCTAATCTAATGATACCCACTTTTCAAATCAATCTTTGTGAAATACTTTTCTCTAGACAAACTGTCCATTATGTCATCCATTCTCCGTATAGGAAACCTATACTTCACTATTATCTTATTGATTGCTCTAGAATCAGTACACATTCACCATTCTCCATTCTTCTTAGGTGCCAATACCGCAGGTACTAGACAAGGACTCAAACTTTCTCTGATCAAACCTTTATCTAGCAACTCTTGAATCTATCGGTTCAATTCATGATTCTTAGTAGGTGTCAACCGATGAGGTGCCTTATTCGGTAAACTAGCTCTAGGGATTAGATCCATGCAATGATCAATACTTCTCATTGGTGGCAAACCATCAGGTACATTATCAGAAATGATATCACTATACTCGGTGAGTAACTTATCAATCTTCTCAGGAACACTATCCTCTATTTTCTTACTCGGTTTGTTAGGGATCATAGCAAAACATACATCATTCTTCTTCAAATCCTTAAAAAAATGTCTCCCTTCCATCAAACAAACTTTCACAGATCCGCAAACATTACTAACATGTTCTTCCATCAAAGGTAACAAGATTTGTTTTCTTCAATCAGCCACAATAGTATACTTATGCAATCTCCCATCATATATAGCATGTCTATCATATTGCCAAGGTCTACCCAACAAAATATGACAACAATCCATAGGTATGATATCACATAACACCTTATCATAGTACTTTCCAATCTTCAAATTCACATAACATTGTTCACTTACCAAGAGTGTATGCTCATCTTTGATCCATGAAATCTGATAGGGTTTCAGATCCTCCAACATTTCCAATTGTAACTTTATGACCATCTCTTCAGATGCCAAATTCTTCGAGCTACCACTATCAATGATTACCTTCCAAACTTTATCATAAATTCTACATCTTGTCTTGAACAAACTTTTCCTTACCAAATCTTCCTTTTTACATTCATTCCACAGTGCTCTCCTTACCATCAAGTTATTTTCCTTTTCAGGTTCATTTGGTGATTCTTCTTGCACCAAAGCATTTCTGCTACTACCAACCTTCTTACTAGCATGTGTATATTCAAAAGATCTATGTCCTTCTCCACAATTGTAACAAGTTCCTCAAAAATTACCTCTGCTATAACCACCTTGGTAGTTACTGCCTCTACCTCTAGATGGACTTTCACCTTTCCACTCGGTCTTGCCTTTGTCTAGATTTGTCTTTTTAGGCTTAGATCTATTATTTTCACCATAGGATCTACCTCATCCTCTAGGGAATCTACCACCTCGAGCTCTTTGTCTCTATTCATGTCTCTTGTTCAATTTCTCCTCAACTTTTAATGCAAATTGATAAGCCTCTTCAATGTTCTCCAACTTGACCAAAATAATTTCTTCTTGGATGGAAACTCTCAAACCATTTAGGTATCTAGTAATTCTTTCCACATCATCCTCATCATGTCCAAATCTAATCTCTAATCTATAGAATTCCTCAGTATACTCTTTTACTGAGCTATCTTTCTGCTTTAGACTTTGCATTTGCCTAACTAGGTTAATCTGATAATCACAAGATAATAACTTTCCTTTCAACTTATTCACCATTTTATTCCATACCTTGATTTTGTCTTTGCCTTTCTTCTTCCGATCTAACTGCAGATGCTCCCACCACAAGGATGCATGACCTTTCAACTTTATGCCTGCAATCTTCACCTTCTTTTCCTTAGATACATTTTCATATTCAAAATAATTTTCCATTTCAGTGATCCAGTCTATCAATTCATCAGAATCTAATTTCCCACTATATTCAAGAGGATTGAAATGTGGTGTTGACTTCAAGCTTGTCAAGGCCTTCAAGAATCTTTCCTCACCCTAATCCATCATAGGTGCAGGTTCTACTTCACCTTGTTCCACTTCAACTGCATCATCATGAACATCTTCAAGATGTCTACCTCTTCTTTGGGATATTTCAACAACTTCTAACCTAGTAGCAAGTTGGCTCAACATGTCTACCAATCCTGGATCCGCTTCTCACCTCCCACAAACCATCTTGGAACCCTCTGCAATTGTAGGTCAGATCACAATCTATTACCCCACAATAATTCAACTAGGGTTTTGCAAGAAGGAACCTACAAACCTAGATCCGCATACCTAGATCCAGATCTCACTTTGCTCTAATACCACCTGACGCAAGGGTAGGGACCTTAGGGGCCAAATGATGGCACACCCTATAGATCCAACCCTACTCAATAACTTGTGGAAGCAACAACAACACAGTGAGAGAGAGAAAGCAGGATCATTAATATATTATCTTCATTCAAATTGATTCATACATGTTGGGTTGTAAGGCCTTCTCGGTTAGGGCCAAATATTATAATGAATTACATAAGTCCTCAAACATGCGAGGATTTGCCAACAATATTGATTCTACTATCTTCTATCAAAATTGACTCCCTAAACTCTAACCAAACAACTACAATTATACAAGAGGCTGTCAAACTGATTCGGCCTTCAGATCCATAATCAATAGAAGAAATAGTCTGATCTGGAACCACACGCTTTCCAATGATGGATACCAACATTAAATCTATGACTCATAATCAATGCACAAGTCGGCCTCAACAGAAACTCAAAATAAACTACTCGGTAAGAAAGGATGACTGAGAAACAGACAAGCATCGCTGAGGGCCAGAAAACAACCGACCACCCAAGAGATAAATGATCATACTCGGTAACCAAAGGAAACTGACCAACTACTGACCAACTTGGTCAAAGTAGGAACCGAGCAACACAAACAAACTTCAAATCTTTTTGGTGACATAGGATTGCCAAGGACCCGAGATGCTCCTACATCAATTTTATCTGAGTAGAAAGAGGACATGAGTCTTCATTTCAAGAAATGACAGTGACCTTGAAATGATAAAGAATAGACAATTAAAATAGTATGCATACATTATGTTTACGAGAAAAAAATCTTCAAGATGTTTCTTAAAGGTAGAAAGTTTCTCTTTCGAAATATGTTCATATTTTAGTGACAATATCTCCAAGCTTATTGTATTGATCTTGTAGATTAGAAAATTATGAACTATTAGACACTAGAAATCAATAATAATACAAAAAAAAAATCTATTTGAAGTCATATGCAAAAAAAAATAATATGGTCATTGTGATCTTACATACTTAAAATAATGGACAATCTTCAAAAGACCTTAAGATCAATCTATGGCTCTTGTTGGAAGATATACATATAGATATAGGAACAACATATAGCTATAGGATGAAAATTTAATGAATTCTATAGGAACAACATATAGATATAGGATTTAGCTACAAGAACAACATAAATCTATAGGAAAAAAATATAGATACAAGAACATATAAAGCTACAAGAAAAACATATAGCTGTAGGATTTAGCTACAAGAACAACATATAATTACGGGAGAAATAAATAAATAAAAAAGAAGAAAAAGAGAATCATTTTTTTAGGAGCATGGAAATGGAACAGGGAAATGGTGGTTTTGATTGATCAAACATGAGAAAATAATGATGTTGTGAAGTGGAAACATGCATCACTATTATGCAATGAACATAAATATAGTGAGTGTCATTGACTAAAGAACATATAAGAACATCATAGGCATGAGAAAAGCATAGATCCACACCATAGTCCAAGTTACCCATTGTCATGGATATGATAAATGAATATACAAGGAGGGTGAACCCACAATAGTGGGTTACACTTTTTTGCTTGAACGGATACTGAACTCTACATTTTGAGAAAAACTTTCAGATTCATATGCATATTGCCATTGAACCATTCAAAATCGGATGATGAAGTAAATTAGAGTCTTTTAGGATTTTCTATCTAGATTCTCAATATTTATTTTTTTATTTTTTTTGAATTTATTTGATTACTTTTTTCTTTCTCCCATGAAAACTAGTATGGTGCTGAAAACGTCATTTTCAAATAGTAACATTGTTTTCATAGAGCATAACATTTTTTGTAAAATAGATATGAATGTGATTCTTTCAAATTTAGTTTTGTAACATCCATATGGAGGGCCTACAATTGGTTTGATGACATTATCACTATTATTTCATATTTTATTAACATTTGAAGTTGACTAAACCATAATTTTGACATACGTTAACTACATCGCTTATAACTTATTGCGTATTTATTGAATTTCAATTTTATTTTTTTAATAGAAAGTAGACTCAAATACGGAGGGCACTATTATTTTTCAAAAAAGAATTTCCCTTTTTTACTATTTTTCATTGAACATCAAACTCAGAGGTTTATATTTGATAAAAAACCTACATTCGTTTAACATCAAAAACCATACACATAATAAATTCAAAAAAAGTCAAATATATAATCATTAGAAAGCTAGTTCTGAGTACTTGTTGTATACAAAAGGACATCTTCTTATTCTTCCATTTGATCACCACACTTGAGGCCTGAAGCCATGAAATTCTCATAATTTCTTCAAAACTTGCAACCATGGCCTAAACCAGGCACTTTCGACAAAAAGTACTTTCGATCAAAACTTTTGACTTTCGATCGAAAGTAATTTTGATCAAAATTACTTTCCCAAAAAATGAAAATTCTAGCCATTACTAAACTACGTTCGATAGAAAGTCAGTTAGTTTTGATCGAAAGTCAACTTTGACTTTCGATAGAAACCTATGTCACCCTTTTTGGAGTCATTTCCGGTTAATAAGGATTAGGTATGTATATTTTTTTCATTTCATAAATCTGAAAGCTGTAAAATAATTTGCATTTAGGAGAAGGAAGACATTTTGGCATGAAATAATTTTCTAAGTTGTGATGGGAAATAAAAAGAGAAGGCTAAACAAAATTACACGACATTATTCAGAAGAGACTGAACAAAGACTACGTGAAGAATCACAAAAAAGATATTATTGTCAGAAAGAAGGTATGTCTAAGATGTTTCTCTCTAGATATTTTAAGTTGATGGTCAAGACTTGTCTTAATGTTCATGTAAATGTGATATTGTAATACCTAATTTTAGAGCTAATTAGACCTAATAAGACTAATTATTAGCAATTAGGACCTATTAAGACCAATTTAGAGGTCTAACTAGACCTATTAGGACCAATTCTAGACCAAACTAGGACCTATTCTAGTCCTACCAATTAGATCTATTAGGACTTGTTAGTCTGACCATTTAATAGATGTATTAGGACCTATTAGGACCAATTAGATAGGTAACTGGACCAATTAGGACCTATTAGACTTAACTAGACCTAACTGTACACCTATTTGGACTAATTAGGACATAATAGGACTAATTAGGACCTATTAGGACTAATTAAGACTAATAGGACCTATTAGGACTTATTAGGACTAATAGGACCTATTAGGACTTATTAGGACTAATAGGACCTATTAGGACCCAATTAGAATCAATTAGAACCAATTAGCACCTAATTAGACTCAATTAGAGCCAATTAGGACCTAATATGACCTATTAGAACCCAATTAGACTCAATTACAATAAATTAGCACCTAATTAGACTCAATTAGGACCAATTAGACCCAATTAGGACCAATTAGAACTAATTAAAATCAATTAGAACCTAATAGGACCTATTTGGACTAATTAGGACCTAATAGGACCTATTATGACCTATTAGGACCTAATAGGACCTATTATGACCTATTAGGACTAATTAGGACCTAATAGGACCTATTAGTCCACCCAATTAGAATTAATTAGAACCAATTAGCACCTAATTAGACTCAATTAGAACCTAATATGACCTATTAGAACCCAATTAGACTCAATTACAATAAATTAGCACCTAATTAGAACTAATTAGAACCAATTAGAACCTATTTAGACTCAATTAGGACCAATTAGACTCAATTAGAACTAATTAGAACCAATTAGGACTAATTAGTGTACACACTAAATAGTGCACTTCTCTAAGTCATTACTTTCAAGGGAATCCATGAAAGGGAAACCTTGAGAAAGTGACCTAGAGCTCCCTAGGCATGGAGTCACAAGGATGTTGATGGTGCTCTCAGCTAGAGCTATTGAAACATGCAACCTTGCTAGTAAACTACACAATGGGAGATTCAAAGAGACAAGGGCAAGAGTGCCAATATCCTCAAGAATCAATGAAAATGCAATGCAATACAAGCTATGCTAAGAATGGAGATGCAAGCTAAGCTATGAAAGGAAAGTATTACAAACCCTTGCTAATTAAACTATGTAAGCTAATCTAAAGCATAAAGGAAACTAAACTAGATGCCATGAAAGCTATGATGCAAGAAATGAAACTAGAATGCAAGAATGATGTCCAAAAGCTCCAAAGTCTCCAAGAAATCTTGCAGCATAAGATTAGCATAAAAAGTTGGGATCTAAGAATGAGAAAAGAGCTCTCCTTTTAAAGGAATTGAAAAGGAATGGACCATGGAGATTAAGAGGCAAAAGATTTAATCAGGGGTGGACCTTGAAAGAGGAGCAATCCATGTACACAAATCTCATCCAATGAGAAAATAAGAGTTGACTTTTGTGTCCATATGAGACAAAAAGTTATTTTCTTCTTTTTATAAAATAAGAATAATGTTTTATTTGTGTAACTTAGGATAAGAGGAAAAGTGGGGGCTTTTTACTTAATAAAAGGGGAGGAAATTCCTTTTAAATAAATAAAGACTTTAGGATAAAATGGTTAGCCCAAGACAAATAATCGAAAATGATAAAGTAGGATTTGATCAAGGAAATTGATATAATTGATAAAATATTGATTTTTGAAAATATTGATTCAGGGATTTGATAAATTGCTGAATGGGGGCCCAAAGTCTAGGCGACCATTTTAGGGTGCATACATTTGCCCCTCTTTGACTAATGTGAGATCGATTTGGGATCACATGCAGTCAAAGAATGGAATTGAAATGTGAGATCGATTTGGGATCACAAAACAATCTAGACCTATGTTCAACGGATGGGAACATATCAGGACAAGCATAAGCATAAGCTGACAAAGATAAGTTGAAAGAGAAGACCAGCACCTATATAGCTAGGTGATAATCAAGTCTCAAATAAGAGATAAGAATCTCAAGAAAATCTAATTGATAAGTTGAATAAAAGATTAAAGTTGATAGGTACTGCCCCCTCAGAATCAAAATTGAAACCAGGTAGAGGAGAACAGCAAATTGATAAACTTGATCAAGTCACTAGAAATCATAATCGAAGGTGAAGGATGATAGGATAACCATCAATAGTGAAGAACATGCCCCAGTTTGACTGAAAAGATGAAGTCAAACCTTAGAGAGATGAAGCGGATGAAAATGAGTGAAAGAGTAGGAGTTTGAAAGAGATGGGGATGAAGAAATGAAGGCGCCCCAACAAATATCGAAGGATCAGGCCTCAAATGGTCACCCAACAATGCAGAAGAGGGTGAAAGTTTTGAAATGTTATTTTGACTATCAAGATGAACTTGAATTTTGATTTTGATCCCAAAAACATATCTAGGATGTCGAAATTAGCTAGGGGTACAATTTTTGCACAATTCTGAGGTGTTTTGAAAATTAGGTCAAAAAGTCAAAATGCTATACAAACGGGGTAAAAAGGTCATTTTCAAAATCATTTATCTTTTAGTGATTTGAGAATTTTGAGAGCTTAGAGAGAGAAAATGGCCCAACAAGCAACAATCTTAGTCCACAGGCATCGATTTGAGTGCGCCCGATTGCATAACCGGCCTCCGCAGTATGGTGCCCCGGTATGTTTTAGAAAAACTAGCTTTGTAGGTCATTTATGAGAATTAATGTCAATTTAAAACATGTTTTTAAAGTTTTTAAACTTTTTCAAATTTTCCTTGTATGAAAAATCGTACGATACTTGCTAAGTATCACACCCTTTGAGGATATCTGTCATGCGATACTTTGTGGGTCAAAATAGTATCACACCAATATTAAATCCAGTATCCCATGATACTGGATGAAATATCATGTGATGCTATGCGAAGTATCACAGGAAAAGATACCATCACACTACTATTGAGGAAAATATTGCACGATACTTAGTCAAAAAATAGTATCGCAAAGTATAGAAAAGTGACATGTTTTAATGTATTTGAGCAAATGACATGGGTCCTGACAATGTTTGCTTTTAAGATGTTTTATACTGATTTTATACATCCATCATGATATGTTCTAACATCTGGTTTGGGTTAAATGGCTTGCAGGAGAACTTTCCTACGCTACTTGTTAGAGCACCAAGAGTGACTGGGCTACGGTGCATCCATGATCTAGATGATCCAGGGTGAGTAGACCTGAGGGAGATGGGATTCGACTATTTGTTGCAAATGCCCCACATTCAAGTGGATCATGATTTTGTGATAGCATTGGCTGAGAGGTGGCACAGTGAGCACAACACCTTTCACTTTCCCATTGGAGAGGCTACTATTAGCCTAGAGGATGTCTATTGGATCCTGCGAGTTCCGAGCCACGAAGATCCTATAAATATAATCATGTTTATAGATAGTTATAGATGTAAAGTTTCCATATGATAGAAACTGGCATGATTGTTTTTTGGTATAGGTTTACTACGATCAAGATCCGACAGAGGGATGATAGATTATGTAGGACATGTTTCAGGATGTCACTTTTGTGGATAGACACCTCAAGTGGGATCGGCTGATGGATGAGTTTGGCAGGGACTTTCCAGTGCCATGTATAGTATGTTCCATTGTAGCACAGGCCCTTATTACTGACAGGAGTCAGAAGGGTTTCCCACTGGGTTGGGTTCAATTAGTAGCAGATCTGATTGCACACCCATGGTGGATGGCATGGGGGCCATCCATCCTGGAAAATATGTACCATGAGCTCCATGAGATTGTATATCAGGAGAGCAGGACCTGAGCATGCGGTGCTATCCTAGCACAGGTTTGGGCATGGGAGCGCATCATCGTTGTGTTTCCATGTGTGTAGCCGAGGGAGCGAAGATGCCCCTATATCTATAGGTACACAAGGTTCTTGTCATAGACACATAGCGGGGATGTGACATATTACAGGAGGGTACTGGATGATCTCAACTCATTTCAGTGGAGGCCATATAGGGTTGTTGAGCAGTGGGGTGATCAAGAGGAGGAGCTTGGTTACATGTTATGTAGTCAGCCATTGGTAGGTCTACACTATGACATTGTTGAGAGATTTGTGATCACCCAAGTCTGGAGACAGTTCAGGCGCTAGCAGAGAGTGCCCACTGAGACCACTACTTATGCTTGAGTTAGGGACGAGGAGGGCCAGGGTTGGCTATCGATGCTGGATTACTAGCAAGTAGTATAGGATACAAATGCCATATGTAGGGACCCATGGGACTACCTCCTAGACATGGCAGATGCAAGTGCTGATGCGGCCTACAAGGCAAAGCGGTGGAGGTTCCCATTCTTGAGATTCACTGTAGCTAATGCATAGCTGGCAACACAGGGGGATGACAGAGATGATGGGGATGGAGGGGATGGAGGAGGGAGAGGGAGAGCTAGGGATACAGGATAGATCTCTCGATCAGGTGACTAAAAATGGCCACGGGGACAGGGTTCTGCTGATGAGGGAGAGGATGTAGTGAGACTAGCTCACCGATGGGTGGATGCTAGGTAGGATCAGCCTATAGGGGAAGAGGATCTGAGAGTGAGGATCTAGGTCCTAGAGATGGAGATGCAGCAGCTACAGATCACCATAGCCATCAGAGACTAGTATCTGATTGATCTCAGAGCTGAGATAGAATGGCGGGAGAGGGTTGCACAGGTCAATGTAGCAAAGATCAAACAAGAGGCAGCATGAGCTACTTATTATCATGGGATCTACATACAGGTTGTACCTGAGGGATAGAGAGCATCAGCCTACTATGTAATAGCCAGGAGGTCTGACATGGTGCAGACATAGTGGCAGCACCACCTCCACCACCACCAGCTCCACATGATGGTGCTAGTGAGTCCTAGGTCTAGGTTCAGGATAGATGTATAGAGACATATCCTAGGACTTTATCTAGATTTTTGGATCCCACATTGTATCATGACATTTATATATATATATGAGATTATTGGATTAGCAATATGTCTTGTGTACTTGTCCCACTTGTGATGGATGTTTTAGTTTTTATATTGTCTTGTCATTTTGCTCAAAATGTATGATATATATATGCTCATGTATAATCTCTCTCATAGATGTATGTTTAGTTCTCATGTTTATGATATAGACTCATGTTTATGAAAATGATCTCTTTAGGATATAGATATGATTATAAGATTAACCCCTTGTGATGATAGAAAAAGGACATGATGTGAAAGACAAGGATCAAAAGACATGATCAAGAAAAGGAAAGGTGAGTGCAGCTGACCGATAGGTCCATGAAAGATGAAAGGAGAGCTCTCTCCATATGCAAGATGCAAAACTAAACTAACATGAACATAAAAAATGCAAGCTACTATAAAAAGTTGTTTACTTGCAAGGTCACAAAGCTTTTAGACTCTAATATTCATCATCAAGCGTTATTGGTAGCGTCGCAAGATCATACAATACACACTAGTATAACTATGTGAATCTAATTATGATCTATATCAAATAGATATGTGGGAATCCCACCTAGGCACCAAAGACATATAGGTCAAGATGACTAGTGCAGTAGATTACCTAAGTTTAATATAGCAAGATTATACTCGCATCGAGACACAAGGAAAGTCAAGATGGCTAGAAGTATGCACTTGCAAAAATAGTCAAGGATAATACCTTGTAGACCCTAATGTCAAGTGGAACAAGTATAAATGATAATGATAGTTAGGACAAACAAAATATACCCACAAGAAGAAAAAGCAATAAAACATGTCCTCATGCCCCCATCCTTCTAGCTCAGCATCATCGAAAACTATTAGGGAGAGAACACTCATCAAAGAAATCATCATAGACAGCACACAAAGAAATAAAGTCAAACAAGTCTCAGCGAGTCAAGTGTTTAAGTGCATGTGTGTAAGTCATAGAGTCAAACTTTGAGTATCACATCTGCCAGCAAGAAATACCATATCATGCTAGACTGTGGGTAATATATCTGATAAGTGTTGAGAAACACTTGACGCTAGAGTAGTGTTGAAAAACACAGTTGAGGTGGTGTTGAAAAACACCATTTGCAAGATGTCCTAAAGACCAACGCATCCTAGAGACCAAAGTTAACACAATTATGCCCCCTAGACAAAGACAAAGACCAATTCCAAACCAAGGCAACAAGGTCAAGGCATGATGGAGAGAGGTTAAGTGTTGAGGACTAGTGCTAAGAAACAAGGGTGCAAAGGCCTCAAGTAGTGCTTGTTTCCAGGTTTTCACCACTTGGAGATTTTTTTGATTTTTCAATTTTTTATATTTTTGCTACCAAGGCATCTATTTTCAGGTTTTCACCAAGGCACTTTTCTTTTCTTTTCTTTTTTTTTTTGCATTTTTTTTTTTTTTTTTTTTTTTTTAGGACTTTATATGCTTTTTAGGATTTTTTCAACATCATATATGAATTTTTTTGGAATTTTTTTTAGGATCAATAAGTATGTACAAAGGATGCCCCTAGATAGAACGGGCATCAAACTCCCAAGCAAGATCACATTGTGTAGTCCCAATGTCTAGCAAGATGGAGGACAAGAAGGATTAGCAAGCTGGTGGAAGAGATGAAAGACAAGAGAATGAAGGAGAATGAAGGGAAAAAAATCCTCAAAAGAAAACTCCTCAAGAGTACCCAAGCTAGGAAAAAATTATCATGTAAAGCACATTTGGACAAGCAATGAAAGGCCAGCATAGGATAAGTCACAAAAGCGTAATGAAAAAGAAGGAAAGGATGTAGTCCAAAGGAGTAGACATGTCAAGAGGCTTCATAGCATCATTTTTTACTCTTTTTTATTAGATCAAGACCAAAGGGGAAAAGGATAGCAAAAGGCTAGAATGAATGGAGGAAAATAAATATGAAGGATAAACATGAATGGAATGAAAGCAAGATCATCATAAGATAGCTGACAAGATAGCCAAATGTTCATGTATAGGTCAACATTGTCAAGATCAACGAGAGAAGATGGAATGGATGAAATATGTAGAAGAACTACGCATGATGCCTGATTGCTAGGTTTTCATCATGGTACTTATCCAAGGCACCACAAGGGAGTGGTTTTCACCATAGGATGAATTTATTTCTCTTTACTTTTGCTACCAAGGTACCTATTTCCAAGTTTCCACCAAGGCACATTTTCAATTTTTTCATTTTTTTTTTTTGTTTCTTTTTTTTGAATTTTTTCTATTTTGGAAGAAGGCAAGCTTTTTAGATAATGCTCCTTGAAAGGATAAACCATGACATGCCAAGGATTCAAACTGATATGCTCAAAGATGCTGATAGGGAAAGGAAGATGGAAGAGAAAAATGGAGGATAAGGTTTTATGTAAAGTGAGTGAGGTTGGAAGATAGGAGGAATAGACAAATGAGGAAAAAGGGTAGAAGGTAGAAGGATAATAAATGCAAGGATTGTGAAAGGGTAGATGGAAAGGAAGGGAAGATCAACATCAACACACACCTTTAAGGGTGGCTAGAGGATGGAGGAAATGTGAATGAAGGAATATGGTGAATGGATAGCAGAGGTTGCGGTTTAGGCGCATGGAATGGAATAATGTTTTTGGAAGAAGATGAAGTGGAAGCCTTTGGAAGCTTGAATATCAACTTCACTTGTTTCTCAACATTAGACTCTTTCAAGAGAGATTTTGGAATCCATATAGTCATAGGCTTTTCATTTCTTTTTGATGATCTAGAGAGGATATCTTCAATGATGGATTTTGGAACCCATACTTGTCTTATAGTTTTCTTCTTAGATATCTCTTTTGACTTTATGCATCCATGTCGATTAGAAGAGACATGGTGATCTTTTTTTATGGATTCTTGTATTGCTTCTTTTTCTTGTATTAAACATTCAAGTTACTTCCAAAAGACTTGGGACTTGTGGAAGGAAAAGGAGGACATGATTGGTTTAGATGGGTGGGTGAATGAAAAGGATTCAAGGGTATGCATCTATGTTGGTCTTGAGGAAAGATAGGAGATGGAGGGATGTAAGGACCCAAAATGGATGATGAATTAGGAGAATTAGGAGGGGAAAGTGAAGGAACATAAGGACCCAAGATGGAAGGAAGACATGAAGCCCTTAGTATTGGTGGAGGAGGTCCAAGGATGGATGCGGAAGATACAAAAGGATAATCAATAAGTTCATCAGCATCTGTATGACAACCAAGGATATCAACATCTTTAGAGTGAGCCTTAGGATTTGAAATAGGATCATGAACATCTTGAATACAAGCAACTTCTTTGATAGGATTGTCCGGAGCTTGCAAAGACTTAGGAAGAGTTGGAAGCAGAAGCAAACATGGAGTGATAGAACAAGAAGATGAAAGACTTTGATCTTGACAAGGAGCTTTGGATAGCATAAACGTATCATTTTTCTCTTGATTTTCAATAGGCTCAACATTGGAAATAGTAGCTTGACCTTGCTTAGGAGAAGACTGAAGATATGGTGGAATGGATGAGAAAGGGTGTAGAGGATCAAAAGAACCATGAAATGGATGAGAGA
Source organism: Chamaecyparis obtusa (assembly GCA_027943335.1). Lineage (NCBI taxonomy): Eukaryota > Viridiplantae > Streptophyta > Pinopsida > Cupressales > Cupressaceae > Chamaecyparis > Chamaecyparis obtusa. The sequence goes on along the minus strand of BSBK01004196.1, from coordinate 1,088,668 downwards.
CATCATGAAAAGGATTGGATGACATGGAGGATTCTTGATCTTGATCTTTCTTTATGTTCTTTTCTTTATCATTTTTAAAGTCCTCTTGACATGGTGCCACTTCTAAGGACAAGGAAGCATGTTGGAACTGTATGGAAGACTTTGGAAGAGATAGTGAAGGACTAGCTGAAGTAGGAATTGTAGTGCATAAAGGCTTAGGCTCTTTAGGTTTAGCATTATTGAAATTATTTGCAGCCAAGTGAAGGTCAACTTGAGTTTCTTTAAGAGATAGCCCTTGAGGATAACTATAGGGAACCACATGAAAAGTATTAGGATCTTTGTTGGATGAAGGATTTGTGAAAGATTTGGAAGACTTGAAAGCTTTAGGAAATGTATGGGTATTGGAAGAAGTAGGGGATGGAAGGGAACCATCACAAGAAAAAGGTCATCATCAACATGATCTTTCTCGAGAGTGTAATCTTTTTTTTCAGCATGAGAGTTCTTAGAGGAGAAATGCTCATAGTATCTACATTTATAATCATCATGGAAAGCTTTCTCTTCCTCAATAGAATTAGATGTATCATATTGTTCACAAAAAGCATCATAGTCTCTTTCAAAATCAAAGTCATATGGATCACCATCATGATCTATCCAATGTGATGACCCATTTCCAGTAAGCACAAGCACACAACTAGGAGGACTCTTAGGAATAGAGGTGTCATAGGTATCACTATAGTGTCCATCATCATAGTCATAAAAGATGGGTGTGTCGCTCTTTGTGGAAGAGGTATCACAAGGATTATCATGTTTCTCATCATAGTATGTCTCAAGAAGAGAAGAAAGACTCTTGGGAGAAGTAGAAGAGGAGCGAGATTGTGAAGAAGAAGAAGGTGAGGACCTAGTAGAGGAATAAGACTTGGGTAATGAGGAATGCAAATAATGTCTAGAAGAGTCATGATAAGACTTGGAATGTGAAGAAGAATGAGAAGACTTAGAAGATGAATGTTTGGAAGAAGGAGGTCATGATATGATCATGTCTATGATCCTAACAAAGGCGTCTGATTCAATCATCTTTTATTTTATTTTTTATTTAAGTTTATCACCCATGAGATATCCAGAAGAACTATTGGAGGAATAAAATTCTTTGAATTGAGCAATGAGTTCGAGATCATCCATTCTCAAGAGAGGTTCCATAACAAGGTAGTTGAAATGCATGGTTGTAGAAGAGAAGGAATCAAGCATGGAAGAAATGAATAGAAGAGATGAAATAGAAGAAGGTAGACTAGATAATAAGAGGAAAAGAATCAAGAAGACATGAAGAATTTAGGAAGAATCATGAAGAAAGAAAAGAAAGGGTGAAAATGGAAGACTAGGAAGACATGGAAGAAGTGGAAGAAAGAAGACTAAGAGTCATTTTTTGCAATTTGATACCATTGAAATTCATTTGGATATTGAGCAACATGTCACAGCACCTAAGATCTGAGATCTGGACTAACCAAGGAAGACTGGAAGTGACACAAATCAACTTCAGATTGCAAGCAGTAGTGAGATAGAAAAAGGACTTTGTGCAATAGTTTCCAGGCTAACAGAGTGATATAATTTCTCTAGGTGATATTTCACATAAGGCAGTGCGATAGTTTCTAGGCAGCTGGTGCAACAGAATGTATAATAGGCAAGTGATACAATAGAAATGACAAAGTATTGTGTGATATTTCTTAGGAGGGTGTGCGATGGTTTTCCAGTATCATACGACTCTTGACTAGTGAACATAAAAAAACTTAGTTTTGAAGGCAATTCGGTTAATGTTTCAATTTGATGGTTTAATTTTTTGACTCCAAACACAGTACTAGCAGTAATCAAACAAGTTTTCAAATAGTAGGTGATCAAACATGTCATAAAACACTTGCACAAGGGTGAAAGCAACCTTTCCAAGACAAGCAATTGTGATATCAAATTGAAAAATCTTATGAATTCTACCGTGATGTTTGATGTTTGAGAACGTCTACACAAGTAGATCATAATGAGAAAACTTCAAGCACTTAGTAGCCTAGAAGGACAAAGGCTCAATACTTAACAACTTGGCACACACTTGATGTCCCATCATCTCACACAAAGTAGTTTCCCACAATAGATATTGGCTTTTTCATGGAAGTGTCAATGACACAACCAAAGGAACATAGATGGTGAGTAATCTTGGGGTGATCTGAGTTAGTCCAATAGGATTAATCCTTGCACCAAGATGTTAAGCAGAAAAATAGGGTAGCTTCTATCTATGGTTCTTAGTAAGGGCTTCCATTCGTAATACCCCTCTTGCTCCCCAAATGGACTCCTTACCTTGTGGCAAGTAACGAACCTCATGGCCACAAGAGTATCTTAAGTATTCTTGCTCAACATTTTCCTCATGGTCACAATCTCACAAGTACTCACATTAAGCGAAGATAAGTACTACATCTACAAAGGTTTTGTGTCCTTGATAGCCTTGAGATTATAGTGGGCTGGAATAGCTCGGTATTAGCTTGTCCCCACTTGGGTTGTCCCTCTTGAATGCTCAAGAGTAGGCCTGCTAAAGGATCTTAAACTACACAAAAAGTGGATCAACTCTTGAGAGTCAGGATTTCTGGTTCACCACAAGGGTGAAGAGCATACTCTCCTATCTCAAAAATCTTTCCCAAACACACCAAGCAAAGGTTCAATTATCCTTCTTGCTTTCAAAATCTAAAGATGGGTCAGGATTTCTGGTTCACCACAAGGGTGAAGAGCATAGTTTCCTACCACCCAAAGATTCCTACAACAAGATATTAAGTGCCTATGAAAAGAAACAACTAGTATATGCCACACTTAAAAATGAAAGCAATGAACAAAAACACTTGATTGTTTTTATGCGTTGGGCAGCCCTACAAAAACAATTAGTAGCCCTTTTGCATTTGGAGCTTTGACATGCATTTTTTTAAGCAAATATTTCAAGCAATGAAGGCACCTACAAGCACAACTTGTTAGCCCCACAATGGTTAGCACATCAAAAATTAGATAATCTGCAAGTAAAATAGCTGATCAAATGATAAAATTTGAAAATGAAAGCAGCATGGTTGGATCAGGCTCAGAAAGATTTTTCCAACGATATATCACACTTCAATTTTTGATATCGTATGTGAAAATTTCTCAAAAATGGGTGCCAGTTTTGTGGAGTGGCAGGATTCTGAAAACGCTGAAATTTTTTTTATATAGAAAAAATAGATAACAGAAAAGCCAAAACTTGCAAGATAAAGAGCTAAAAACAACCACTTCCAGGTCTAGGTGACATTTCAGTTGCCAGAAGAATCGTACAATACTTCTCTGTATACTGGTGCAATATTTTCATTCTGGGCGACAAATCGCACTATGTGCAGGCGATAAACTTCTATATGTCTATGTGACAGAATGTCATATGGCCGCGCGATACTTTTATTGGAAAAGTATGACATGGGTATGTAATAAAGTATTGCACGATACTGGAAGACTATCATACGATAATCCTATCAAAAAAAAAATAGAGAGCCAAAACAACAAGCAAAAATTGATGAAAAAATAGCGGAAATGCATGAAAAGAAGGACAAAACAAGCTATTCTACCCCATGGTGGGTGCCAAAAATGTACACACTAAATAGTGCACTTCTCTAAGTCATTACTTCCAAGGGAATCCATGAATGGGAAACCTTGAGAAAGCAACCTAGAGCTCCCTAGGCATGGAGTCACAAGGATGTTGATGGTGCTCTCAACTAGAGCTATTGAAGCATGCAACCTTGCTAGTAAACCACACAATGGGAGATTCAAAGAGAAAAGGGAAAGAGTGCCAATATCCTCAAGAATCAATGAAAATGCAATGCAATGCAAGCTATGCTAAGAATGGAGATGCAAGCTAAGCTATGAAAGGAAAGTATTACAAACCCTTGCTTATTAAACTATGTGAGATAATATAAAGCATAAAGGAAACTAAACTAGATGCCATGAAAACTATGATGCAAGAAATGAAACTAGAATGCAAAAATGATCTCCAAAAGCTCCAAAGTCTCCAAGAAATCCTGCAACATAAGATTAGCATAAAAGTTGGGATCTAAGAATGAGAAAAGAGCTCTCATTTTAAAGGAATTGAAAAGGAATGGACCATGGAGATTAAGAGGCAAAAGATTTAATCAAGGGTGGAGCTTGAAAGAGGAGCAATCCATGTACACAAATCTCATCCAATGAGAAAATAAGAGTTGACTTTTGTGTCCATATGAGACAAAAAGTGTTTTTCTTCTTTTTATAAAATAAGAATAATGTTTTATTTGTGCAACGGAGGATAAGAGGAAAAGTGGGGGCTTTTTATTTAATAAAAGGGGAGGAAATTCCTTTTAAATAAATAAAGACTTTAGGATAAAATGGTTAGCCCAAGGCAAATAATCAAAAATGATAAAATAGGATTTGATCAAGGAAATTGATATAATTGATAAAATGTTGATTTTTTTAAATATTGATTCGGGGATTTGATAAATTGCTGAATGGGGGCCCAAAGTCTAGGCGACCATTTTAGGGTGCATACAATTAGAACCAATTAGGACCAATTAGGACTAATTAGAACCAATTATAACCAATTAGGACTAATTAGAACCAATTAGGACCAATTAGACTCAATTAGAACTGATTAGAACCAATTAGAACCAATTAGGACCAATTAGAACTAATTAGGACCTAATTAGACTCAATTAGAACCAATTAAGACCTAATTAGACTCAATTAGAACCAATTAGATCCAATTAGGACCTATTATGACCTATTAGAACCAATTAGGACCTATTAGATCCAATTAGGACCTAATATGACCTATTAGATCTAATGAGGACCTAATATGACCTATTAAAACCCAATTAGACTCAATTAGAATAAACTAACACCTAATTAGACTCAATTAGGACCAAATAGACTCAATTAGAACTAATTAGAACTAATTAGAACCTATTTGGACTAATTAGGACCTAATAGGACCTATTAGGCCCTATTAGGACTAATTAGGACCTAATAGAACCTGTTAGGACCTAATAGGACCTATTAGCACATATTAGGACTAATATGACCTATTAGGACCCAATTAGAATCAATTAGCACCAATTAGCACCTAATTAGACTCAATTAGAACCAATTAGGACCTAATATGAACTATTAGAATCCAATTAGACTCAATTACAATAAATTAGCACCTAATTAGGACCAATTAGAACCTAATAGGATCTATTTGGACTAATTAGGACCTAATAGGACCTATTAGGACCTATTAGGACTAATTAGAACCTATTATTACCTACCAATTAGCACCTAATTAGACTCAATTAGAACCAATTAGGACCTAATATGACCTATTAGAACTCAATTAGACTCAATTACAATAATTTAGCACCTAATTAGGACCAATTAGAACCTAATTAGGACCTATTAGGACTAATATGACCTATTAGTCCACCCAATTAGAATCAATTAGAACCAATTAGCACCTAATTAGACTCAATTAGAACCAATTAGGACCTAATATTACCAATTAGGACCTAATTAAACTCAATTAGAACTAATTAAACTCAATTAGAACTAATTAAACTCAATTAGATCCTATTCTAGAACCAATTAAGAACCTATTAGATCCAATTAGGACCTAATATGACCTATTAAAACCCAATTAGACTCAATTAGAATAAATTAGCACCTTATTAGACTCAATTAGGACCAATTAGACCTAATTAGAACTAATTAGGACCAATATGACCTATTAGGACCTATTAGGACCAATAGGATCCAATTAGATCCAATTAGGACCAATTAGGACTAATTAGGACCAATATGGCCTAATTAGGTCCAATTAGGACTAATTAGGACCAATATGACCTAATTAGGACCAATTAGGACCTAATTAGGACCAATATGATCTAATTAGGACTTAATTAGACTCAATTAGAACCAAGTAGGACCCAATATGACCTATTAGAACCAATTAGGACCTATTATGACCTATTATGACTTAACTCTAGACTAATTAGGATCTATTATGACCAATTAGGACTAATTAGGACCACTATGACCTATTAGGACCAATTAGGACTCAATTAGAACCAATTAGGACCTAATATGACCTATTAGAACCAATTAGGACTAAATTAGAACCAATTAAGACCTAATATGACCTATTAGAACTCAATTAGACTCAATTAGAACAAATTAGCACCTAATTAGACTCAATTAGGACCAATTAGGACCAATTAGATCCAATTAGACTCAATTAGATCCTATTAGAACCAATTAGGACTAATTAGGACTAATATGACCTATTAGGACCAACTATGACCTAATTATTACCAATATGACCTAATTAGGACCTAATTAGACTCAATCAGAACTAATTAGGACCCAATATGACCTATTAGAACTAATTAGGACCTATTATGACCTATTATGACTTAACTCTAGACTAATTAGGACCTATTATGACCAATTAGGACAACTTCAAGAAGAATACTACTATACAGAGTAGGTGACTATCATGGTACATGTGTCTTATTGACATGCACAATTAGATTTGGATGGTGTTGAAAGTACATATGAAGCACGAGTCATAAATAAACAATATCACTTTTACATTAGTAATGATAAAGAGCATGACATACATTTTGTCGAGCATTGCTTTAAGATATTTTTTGGATATTTAGAAAATAAAGGCATCAAAATTGAAAAGCATTTTGTTTGGTCGGATGGATGTGCAACACAATTTAAATCAGCAAGGCTATTTTATGCACTATGTAGATGTCATTGATACCAAGAGATACCACATATTTAGAGTTTCTTTGAGAGTGGACATGGAAAGGGAGATCATGATGGTGCAGGAGCTTGTATCAAACGTGCTTTAAGAAAGTATCAACTGGACTATCAAGGATATCGTATAAATAATGCTCATGATGTAGTTGAGTGGTGAAAGATGCATTTTGTGGTGCCAAATCGTGATAACACATCATCATGATCAGATCGAGTCATACCCTTCCGAGTATTCTAGGAGATAACAGGTATTAATTTTAAATTTATTGATCATTGTTTGAGTTAACTTATATATGTCTTTAATTTTTACACGTGACCTCTCTATTATTTAGGTGTTGATAGAAGATCAATCCATGGATGCAAGAGAGTACACAAAACAAGATCCCTACATTCGATTATGAGTACAGATAGTAATGTGTGGTCATTGTACACTAGAGATTATTAATGCTTTTGTTATGACTATATTTCTGAAAACTATGACGAATGTATCAACCAAAAATGTGGATATGTTAGTGAATGGAATTTGGTTCCACTAGATGTTACAAACACAAATGATGTTCAGGATGAAAGCTTTGACGACATTCCATTGATTTCTACAGATTATGACCATATTTCAGGTTTGATCAAAATTAGTACGTGTGTGTTTATGTACATGTTTAAAAAGGATTCATAAACTCAATTCATAAATAAAGTTTGTTTTTAAATTTATATTTATAAGTTCCTAAAATCAAAAGTTCACTTTAAATGCGGGACATATTTTTGCAGTAGTAGTAGAGCTTGGAAATGTGGAAGGTGTTAGTTACTATTTATTACGTTGTTGCAAGGAGAGGATGAAGATAACACAGAATGAAACAAGCGATGGAATTATGTTTCCCATAGGTTCTAGTACTGTATTTAAGTTTCAAAACCTGTATTAAACTTGAGTGAAACCTTCCAACTTCCAATTTTCTTATACGTTTGTTTATATGGTTAATATCACATCTATATATATATATATATATATATATATATATATATATATATATTTAACATTGTTGAACTTGTCTGTGCAGGTTCAGTTGTCATGCAAGGAACATATTTGAAGCAAATCAAAATACTTAAACATGGGATTCATTTTGTTGATTATCAACCTAACAATAAGGTTTATCAGTATAGTCATCTTGTAATTGCCATTATCCTATCTCTTGTTCTTGTGACGGGATGTGGCATTCGTAAGTGGAGACTTGATACTGACGACCATGAGAGAATATTAAATGTTATTCAAGAGAGAGATGAACCACTTGATGTGGACTAAATCATTCATGAAATATTTGAACTAAATTTTTCACGGGCGAGACCAGAGGTTTTCTTAGCTCCATTCTTTCCTACTAGTGCCCATAGTGAATGGAGCTTGGATTAAATTAAAAATTAAGAATATAGATCTAAAATTTATGTCTTACAAGTGGATATGATATATTAATTATCTACCTGAATATGAAGTACTCTAACTTTGGAATATGAATGTGTGTATGTATTGAATTTGCATGTGTTACATTAGGACGTGCATGTTTTAAATATAAAATCTACTTGAAGTACAACAACATTAAATTAAAAGTACATGCACAACTATTATTGAATGTACATTTAAATATAAGTAAGATTAAATCAAACATCTAGGGACCTCAATTATATAGCTCACATGTGTCAAATTTACATCATTCATAACTTTCATAAACATGTACAATCAAACATCATTCATGTATGTAATCTAATGAATTCAAACATCGTTCACATGTATGTAATCTATTGAAATCAAACATCATTCATGTACATGTAATCAATTGAAATCAAGTTACATCATTCATGTATGTAATCAAATTTAAATTAAACACATGTATGTAATCTATTTCAAAAGTATTAAAAATTTACATTTATAATTTTGAAATCACATGAACTCATGAAGAATCAAACATGTATGTACAAGTTCATCATACATGCACACGTATCTAGAGTGAAAGTATATATATATATATATATATATATATATATATATATATATATATATATATATATATATATATATATATATATATATATATATATATATATATATATATATATATATATATATATATATATATATATATATATATATATATATATATATATATATGCATGAAACATCAATCATGTGTAGATCAAGTACTGTAAATATGAAACAAATGGATCAATCATGTGTCAAACATTCTATCAAAAGGGTCTAGAAATGAAATATAACATCAAACACATCAATCGGTCCTATAGAGTCTAGAAATGAAATATAGTTCATCAAACACATGTGAATATATATGTAATATGAAATATGTCTGGATCAAATATGAAAGTGCCTAGGACTCATCATGATGATTCCTCACTAAGCGGTCACACCCAAAGTGACTATCATGCTGTGAAGGATGTGCAGATCCCTACAAAGAAAGAGATATATAAATTATTAATATATAAACATTGTACACAAATCTTAAGTTTGATTTAAAATATTGTACAAGAAAACATGTTATAAAGTGTGTACACACAAATAATAAATTAAAAACTCACCTGTCCACTACTGATGTAATTATCGAGTGAGTCCCGATGACGTATGCAATCAGTACCTAAAGAAGGAGTAACAAGATGCATATCCTGGTAGACAAAAAATATATATCATATATATACATATATATATATATATATATATATATATATATCAATTGATTGAAATTTTGAAAATAAATTTAAGTTAAATTGTAACATTAAATACATGTATATAATCTGATTTATACCTGTGTAGGTGGTGGAAACTGATAGTACTCAGATTCCCTGGCCTCAATCCTATCAATCAAGGTATCAAGATTTTGTTGTCTGGTCCAAGCTCAACTCTACATTTGCAACATGAGTAGACCGCACACGCCTCTCTAATGATGAATGCAATGGACTAACCAAATGAGATGGCATGGAAGTCATATAATCATGTGTCAAAAAATCTATATAACTTGTAGTGGTCATGCTGAACTCAACATCATCAAGGCCAACATTAGAGAACTGATGCCTTGTACTGATTGAAGGGTCTGTACAATGTGCCTCTCCATGTACAACAATAGAGTGGTTAGTACGTGGATCCTCATGAGCACTACTACTATGGCCGCGGTCTAGGTGAGAAGGATGTGGTTGATCATATATGACAATACCGACACAAGATCTAACCTGTGATGTGGGGATATCATGCTCTACTGCTATAAATGCATATGCATCCAATAGATCCTCAGCTAGACTAGTCAATGTGACATGTGTTATCTCTCTTGTAAGTCCCTCTAGGCTAGAAAGTGAAGGGATGTCTATTGCACTGTACATGTCATGTGTGGTCTTGCTAGAGGATGCTCCACCTAACGATCTGGAGTGTCATCGAGACATCAGGTACTGACCAACCTGATCACTAGATATGGATGTGGTAGCTACTGCAATGTCCCCCACACTATCAATTGCAACTCAAAGCTGGGTGCTATGAATAACATCATCTACAACAGAACCCAATGAAGGAGCTATAGCAGGTGCCCTCTGACCAACAATGGCCCTGTGTACTGGCCTCTGTTGATCAACTTGATGAAAAGAATCTCTATCAGCAAGTCTGCCATGCCCCTATCCTAGATGTGCTAGAAAATCAGTGTAATTAATAGCCCTCCCTAAACGAACCTTAGCAAAAATCTATTGTGCAAAGTACAATGGAATCTGGTCGTTATTCAAATAACGACCATGGGCAGCTAGAAATCATGGGTATATCAATGTTGATATAGCAGGATCCTCACATCTGGTAACTTGATACCCCTTCACATAATTTTTATATGCATAAGATGGGAAAACTTCCCTTTTCAGGGTCGCTTTAGGCACTAAAGCCTATACCTCCTTAAGAGAAAGACCAAAGCCAACCTCTTATCTCTTCCTCTCAAGTATGGCCTCTATAATATCTGGGGCATAGGAAGTGGTACCATGAATGTCATCCCTAATGATAATCAAGCTAGTAAGGATGGATTGACATGTGCTCTTATAGACACTAGATCTAGATGGATTATTTATGGATTCTTGCAACCATTCAATCTCTCTATCAGTGCATGCAAATAGTTCTGGAAGGGGAATCGGTGCATCTGCCATGTGTGATGTGCAATAATATGTCTGATAGATCTATAATATGTATGTACCTAAAAGATTTTATTTACTATCAAATAAAGTCTACATATATGTATGTTTTCTTAATTTAATTAAAAATAAAATTAAAGTATGCACATTTCGCTACATTATTTGAAAGTAAAATCAATTACATAAATTACATTTAAATGTAAATAAACATGTATTGTACATATGTATGTACACACATACATACAGGTGCATATATACATGTACACATACACATATGTACACATACATATATACATACACGTGCACATACACACACACACACACACACACACACACACACACATGTACACATGTATGTATGATGTGTATACATGTCATATATATATGACATGTATTATATGTCTATATATATATATAGATATATAATATATGACATGTACATATATATATACATGTATGTGCATATATATACATGTATATATGCATGTATACATGCATATATACATGTACATATGCATGTATACATGCATATATACATGTACATATGCATGTATACATGCATATATACATGTACATATGCATGTATACATACATATATGTACATACACACATATACATATATATGTACATGTACACATGTATACATGCATATATACATATATACATGCATGTATATATGTGTATACATATATATATATATATACACACACACATGTATGTACATGCATATATACATGTATATATGCATGTATATATGCATGTATACACATGTATACATACATATATACATGTATATATGCATATATACACATGTACATACATATACATACACATGTATATATACTAAATCTATGTACCAAAAACTTCAAATAATGAAAAATCTATATATATACATGTGTATACATGTATATATATACATGTATACATGCATACATGCACATGTATATATGTATATATACATGCATATATATATGTATATATGTATATATGCATGTATATATACATGCATATATATATGTATATATGTATATATGTATATATGCATGCATATATGTATATACATATATGCATGTATATATACATATATATATGTATATATACATATATACATGCATATATACATATATATATAATATATATGCATGTATATATTCATTTATACATGTATATATACACATGTATAGATGAATATATACATGCATATATATATTATATATATCTATAAATGTATATATGCATATATACATATATATATATACATATATATATATATATATACATGTATATATGCATATATACATGCATATATACATGTATATATGCATATATGTATATATACATATATGCATATATGCATATATGCATATATACATGTATATATGCATATATGTATATATACATATATGCATATATGCATATATGCATATATACATGTATATATGTATATATACAAATATGCATATATGCATATATACATATATATATGTATATATACACATGTATACATGCATATATACATGTATATATGCATATATACATGTATATATGCATATATACATGTATATATGCATATATACATGTATATATGTATGTATATATGCATATATACATGTATATATGCATGTATACATGTGTATATGTGTAACGCCCCGCCAGGGAACCCAGGAGAGATTAACCTATAACTTGCTACTAAGTTTGGTGAACATTTTTTTTTAAAAGTTAACATACATGATACACAACAGTGTGGAAGTAATCACTATTAACTCACATTAAACCAACATCCAAAACAGATTACAAATCTCGAGGGTTCCTTGACGTAGAACTACTTAAGAACAAAATACAACTAAAGAAAGATAACAAAAGATTTCATATCATAAATGATACAATAACAACTTACATCAATTAATACAATCCTCATGGACATCCATGATAACTAATAAACTAACATCCACTACACATGTCGCAGGGTACGTAATAATAAATCTAACATAAAAGTACAATGATCATATTAGGTATCACATGCGATACACTAATATAGGATTACATAAATGAAGATAAGTTAAGAAACCAACAATGAAGAATCAATGAAGAACCATAAGGGCATCCAACTACAGAAGTATCATCAGCACCGACACCAGGACGTCAAATCTCAAATGGTAAAGAATCACTACCACCCGTCTGTGTAGAACCACAAAGGTCTACCCCACCATGCTGAGAAGATAACCACAAACCCCAATCGGATGACCAAAACCAAACAAGGATAACCACTGAGCAAGGAATCTTGAAAGCTCTCTACTCAAGGTTTACAAAATAAAGTGAAAGGTGAGACACACTAATCCAGAGGCACAAACAGAAAACTCGGGAGATGATCTAGGCTACATGCTTATGGGAGTGTCATCACATGTCTAACTACTTGAGTTACCCTAGACTGACCACTCTGGACCTTGGACCCTCAATACGATCCATGTGAGATTAGAATACTCTCTCTCAGATATAAGAAATTCCAATCATAATCATACTCTAAATTATCTTCTTAAATGATCTATAAAGTTTTAATTACTATGTTATCACTTAATTACATAACCTACAATAGGTTACCCAGGTACTGACCACTTTGGGTCTCAGCCCCTATTGTAAGCCACTCCCTTAAGATGCACTTAATCAATCTCCCCTAGGCTCATAATCACATAAACATCAAACAAGTATACTACCAGGTAATCCTAAATGTAGTTTCACACATAGAAATCAAAATGATTACGAAGATACCATAAACAGATTATAACCAACAAGAGCCCATAAGATTGAAACATAGATGATAATCAAAATAAACACACACATCAAACATGATGCTGAAAACAAATCCAACTAACAAAGATCCCTGCCTTTGTTTCCCCTAGGTCATTCTAATGCCCGACATCACATAATGCACAAGAATTGCAGTTCAAAAACAAGAAAACAACACTCATAATCTAAAGAGCTGAAAGGGAACCATAATCATTTAAACTTCATAATGAACATAAACCACACAGAACATAGATCACACAATTCTGATAAGAGAATATTGACAAAATAATCATATTAATGTTACTAATAAAAGAAATGTTCCCTATTAACATTCTAGGAGTTCAGTGGAATAATTGCCCAATTTTAGTACATACATAACCATTTAACAACTAACTGTTTCTATAACAAAAGAACGTCTCACACTTACCAATATCACCTTTCGAATATTAAATCTAATATTCGAATTAAACCTTTATTACAAAGTTAAGATAGCTGATTCTAATGAATTAACTCCATAAATTTTATCTTAAACCAAGATATTTAGCTAATATATCTTATCTAGAAAAGACATGCAAATTAATCATTTTAATCAAATAAAATTGACTAGTTCAAATCAATAAACATAATTAATTATAATTAATTTAATCAAACTAAATTAATCATTCAAATTAATTAATAAAAAGAACTAAATAAACTATAATACCAAAATGAATTTGATCTCACTAATTTATTAACAAAAGAAAATAATCTAATTTAAATTTATTCTAAATAAATAAATCTTATTAATTAAAATAAGACAATTATAACATAATTAAATTAGTCATAAAATAAATTAACATAACATAACATAAATTTAATTAACATAAAATAAATTTAACATAAAAAAAATTAACATATCATAAAATTAAATTTTAAAAGAAAAAAATAATAAAAAACCTTATGGGGGGGACCCGGTGGCCCCCGCACCCCATTTCTCAAGTGCCTTGCACGTTTTCCAAGAGCCCCCGCCAAGCGCACTACCCCGTAACAGGGTACTGCTACTGCAGTACCTCTGTCGTAGCAGATAGGTACTGTCGTAGCAATGCCTACTGCTACGTTGGTGGCATGCGTTGGGGAGTGGGGGAAGGAGGTGGCCCCGACTTCCCTTTCACTTTACATAATTTTTTTAATATTAAACTTTCTTTTTAATAAAAATGATGCCTTTGTTTTTTAATTTTTTTTTAGAATATTTAATTAAATTAAATCAATTCTAAAGCACTTAAGATTTATATACAAAAATATATATATATTAACAATAATATTTTCTCAAAACAAAATAAAATCAGTAACAGTATAAATATATATTTTAATCAGGATATAATTTTAACAAATCTATAATCAGATACTTATGAGAAAGCATATGTATTCCTTTGACAATGACATATGTTTGTCTTTTATCCAAATCATGCCACAATGCTAATTTCCTTTGACTGGTGTATTTTTTTTTTACAGAGGATAATTTATACCAGAATTGGGTATTTTTCCTAAACATGATTTCTCTTAATAGGGGATTAATTTTTCTCCCAACACTATAGTTAAACTATACAACAGGATTGATTTATCGATTTATAGGCAAACCATGAAGAATTAATTAATGAAATTTGGCCAGCATAACGATACGATGCCAAGTAATAATAAAATACAAAAATCAACTACACTAGGGTTTCTAAATACCCAGATCTATTGAAAACATAGAAAGACAAATGAAAGTAAAAACAGAGATAACAGGCAAAATTCAATGCCTACCTTAGATCCAATGCCAGAAACTGAAAATGAAAACCCTTGTAAATCTGAGAACAAAACTCTCTCCAAAATCAAGTCCAACCTGCAGATCTGAAAGCTATGTTGCAAACAGGTGCCCGATCCAGATGCACAGAGAAATTCAAACCAACATGCAGCCACAACAATCCACAAATCTTCAAAAAACCAAGCACACAAGCTCCCCCAAAAATCTTCTCCAAAACTTGTCTCCCCCCAAAAAATGAATGCAATAATCTCCTAATAGGAATTCAATTCCCAAATTCAAGAAATCCCAAAAGACAACTCAAAAGCTAACTCACAATCAACTCCAAATTAGAAAATGACTCAAAAGACAACTCCTAATCCAACTCAAATTTCAAAATTGAAAGTAAATACAATTAATTAATTAAAATATCTTTTAAAAGCACAACTCAACTTGACTTTTTAAAACTAGTTGTTATCTTTTTTAAAACAATTCCCTTTTCAATTTTGCACATGTTATAATTTAAATACATTTATTAAATAAATTAAATACTTAATGCATCACAAATTCATGCAATTAATTATTTAATCATTTAATAAAATATGCAAGCATAATCCAAATCATTTTCCAATTAAGCACATGTTAATAATTTAAAACCTAGATTAAATAAATTAAATATTTAATACATCCTAAAGCATGTAATTAAATATTCAATTATTTAACAATACACTCAAGCATAATTAATCCTAATTTCAATTAAATAATCAATTAATACCAATTAATCAAATAATTGACTTTAGATAATTTTCCAAATTAAACATAGGAGCATAATTAAATCATTAAATTCAACTATAATCCTAACATCGATAATC
Organism: Chamaecyparis obtusa; assembly: GCA_027943335.1. Lineage (NCBI taxonomy): Eukaryota > Viridiplantae > Streptophyta > Pinopsida > Cupressales > Cupressaceae > Chamaecyparis > Chamaecyparis obtusa. The sequence continues at coordinate 1,072,315 of BSBK01004196.1, read as the reverse complement.
ATATAAAATCACCTAAATAATCATGAATCAACTTAATCAAGCACAGTAAAATCAAGCACAATAAATCAAGCAAACTGGAAACATGCACATACTCAAGAACAAGATCCACGAATCCATACCAACCAAGTGAATTCGGGTAGGGTAGTCAAACAGACACTTGTCCAATCCTAGGACAATTGGGTTTAGGTTAGGGTTTTGGGTCTGTGTATTATCTCCCCTCTTTACCATTGAGATGAATGTTTATGGGAACGCTCACTCCTACCAATTCAGGGAAGACGATGCCATGTACCTGCAAACCTATCATCAAAAGATGAAGCATGTACATGCAATATATAACAAACAATGATAGGGTATGGTCAGACATGTGGATCTCGACTATGCAAGTAACTACAACTCTATCCTCTACCACACAAACATGTCAAATAGATACAGACACATAATCACCATACACATGCAAGTATGGGGTAAGTACATCGTAATCAATATAAAACATATAATCTATCATCATAAAACATCATCATCTAATCTATGCATACACTTGATAAACATATGATAATAATCCATAATCATCATTAATGAAACAATAACCGATCACAAGAAAAATGACCTAAAAGAATTCGGTCAATCACCTAAAACATGAAGCAACCTAAAAATAAGCTACAGGTGGGTATTACAATATGTATATATATATATGTATATGTATATATGCATATATACATGTGTATATATGCATATATACATGTGTATATATGCATATATACATGTGTATATATGCATATATATACATGCATATATGCATGTATACATGCATATATACACATGTATACATGCATATATACATACATACATACACACACACATACACACACATGTATACATGCATATATACATACATATATACATGTATATATGTATATATACACATGTATATATGCATATATACTAAATCCATAAATCAAAAACTTCAAATAATAAAAAATGAAATATGAAAAAACTTGAAAACGATGTTTGCAAATTCGGAAGCCTTGGGTCCACAAGTTTCACTGTCGCCGAAAGTGACAGTGAAAGTCACTTTCAGTGATTTTATTTACGCCAAGTTAAACCTAATTCATAACTTTCGATCGAAAGTCCTATATTTACTTTCGATAGAAAGTGACATAAGACTTTCGATTAAAAGTCACTTTCAATCGAAAGTGACTTGTCTAAGGACTTTCAATCGTAAGTTTTGTACTTACGATCCAAAGTATGTCGTAGTTTCTATCGAAAGTGAGTAAGGATTTTTGGGCCCAATTCACTTTTCGGGCCGAATTCATTCCTCCGAAAAAGTGTAACCCACTATTGTGGGTTCACCCAGGAACATGTCAGAGCATGAGGTTCAAATGAGAGCTACAATCATTATAAAGTAAGTCAAAATCTTATTCAAAGCAAAATGTGGTATCTTTTTGAACAATTATTGTAATATGTAAGAACAGTGAAGTGTGTCAAATATAGATGTATTTTTCACCAGTAGTGTCATACACCAAATGATTGTTAAAGTCTCAAATAAGGATTGCTACTTCTTGTCAGCTTTCTATATAGAGACAACTTCATTAATAGATTGTGTATCATTGTTACTCAAGCTTTTAAAGATTGTCATACTTCAAATTAATTTAAAATATATTTTATTTTATAGACCTGTACAAGTCCTACTAACAGACATGTTGAGTTTTCCCTTTGAAAGTGAAAGTTTTGAAGTTGCCATTGAGAAATGGACTATGGTAAGCCTACTAAGAAATTCAATTCTTGATATTATTATTTAGAGGCTAATAATTAGTTGTAGAAAATCGTATCTTGAAAAATTAGGATGTAAAATGTTGGGGCATGACAAGTGTTACATGTAATTGTTAGACCTAATCATGATAAGATTCCTAGGGGCCAATACAAGACAACATTAGAGAATAACTTGATACCATGCAAGAAAAAATTCATGATACCATGAAAAAATGCAAGGCTCTGAGTTCAATAGACCACTCATAGAAGATGACAGGAGAATTAGCTTCTAGCAAGGCTATAGAGTCGTGGTTGAACGACTATGAGAGTTGAGTGTGCAAGGTTCTATTGATGGATCTATCGCATAGGTAATTAATGTTGCATGTTAGAGCTTACTATTGTTTAATGTATTATTGCTCCTGCACCATTATTGCTAATATGTTTAATGTATTATTCTTCATGTCATGTCAATGATCCTATGCAAACACTGCCTCATTCTAGGTCAACCCCACCTGTATTGTTGACTACAATGTTGAAAACACATTGCATGTAGATATCCTCTACTGCACATCATATTGGTAGATCCCTCTTTTTCTCTCTTTTGTTATGTATTTATCTCTCTTGAAGTTTTCTTTCTTGGGGGTGTTTCATAATGGATTTATTTTTTTGTAACAGGAGATGCACATGGGGATGCGCTAGAGGCAACTACTAGTGATAACATACCATCATTTCTTGGATCTTCTCATATTTCTTGTACAATAATGATGATGCCACATTGGTGGTGAGTGACAAAGAATTGATTCCCTTAAAGATAAAGAAGGTTCTAGGTACTTATTCGTCACTGGAACCTTCTATATCTTTAAGGAATCATCTCTTTGTCACTCACCATGAAAGTGGATTGCAACGTTGCCATACTAGCAATACAAGAAGACCTAGGAAATGATGGTATGTTATCCCCAATATTTGCCTCTAGCACACCTCATGTGCATCTCCTGTTATAGAAAATGAATCCACTATGAAATACCCCCCAATAAAGAACACTTCAAGGGAGATAAACACATAAGAAAAGAGAGAGAAAAAGAGGGATCTACCAATATGATGTGCAGTATAGGATGTCTGCATGCTGCATGTTTTCGACATTACAGTCGGAAATACAGGTGGGGTTGACCTGGAATGAGGCAACATTTTCACAGGATCATTCGTATGAAATTGGATAACCGTCAGAATTTCAACATAAATATTATAATTGTGATGCTAACGTGCGATGGGGATTCTATACTCTTGACTGGATGACTGTCAAAAATGATACAAGATAGCCATCAAAATTACGACATTAATGCTATAGTTCTGATGCCTAATGTGATGGGGATGCTATACCCCTGATGACATAACTGTCGGAAATTATACTGGATAACCGTCAGCATTGCGACATTAATGCTATTGTTTTGACGAAGTTCCAAGTCATAATGATTTTATACTATAATGCTATAATATTTTTGTGTTTATATTTTCGACAATTGTGTGCATTGGAATTGCGATGGTTACCATTTCCGTTGCAATTTATGATAAAATAACTCTGACTTCACCTTTTGTCAAATATTTGATGGATAGCCATTGAATTTTTGATAGTTTTCTGTCAGAATTTGGCCTCAAATGTACTAGTGACCTAATAGAAGACAAATTTGTTTGGATAAAGAATTTAACAAGTGCCTTCTTTGTCAAATCTTCTTACAATATGTTGATTAGGCACACGCTAACACTTATTGCTGGAAGAAGGTTTGGAACTTGTAACTTATCGCTAAGCTTAACTTCTTTTGGTGGGAAAAAATACTTACTTAGGACAATCTTATCAAAAGAGGGTTTCATCTCCCTAGTAGATGCATTCTTTGTAAGATGGATGAAGAGAATATTCATTATCTTTTCATTCATTTCCCTTTTTCATTATATATATGACATAATATCTTGTAGAAGTTCAACATCCAATGGGTATTTAATGTGAATATACAACAATTCATCCTTAACTAGAAGTGTCCTTCAATTCACCCTCTCATTTGATAACTATGGTGGAAAATCCCTCTGCATGTTTGTTGGTGTTTGTGGAAAGAGAGGAATAACAAGATTTTTTAGGGATTATGAAAACATTGTTGATAATGTGCTTAAAATATTCAATAAGATACTACAAGAAAATATTCTTGTTAGTAGTTGGAAAATCCCCACAAAACCCCCTTGGGCCTGGGATTGTAAACCAGTAGAACACTGAAATCTACTAGAGACCTGTCATAAGTCTGATAAAGCCAAGAAAATTGCTACATGAAATACTGTATGGAAAGATCCTTGCCCTCCTTGATTCAAGTTGAATTTTGATGGTTTGGCCAGATTGGGCATTTCTTTTGGAGGTGGGGTGATCTGGAACCATAAGGGAGATTTAGTTGCTTCTTATACTAGAAATTTGGGAAGCTTTACCAGTAATCATGATGTAGTCAATGATGGAGGATCCAATTAAGGATTGTCTAACCTTGTAGCGAACCCAATACACGGTGGAATTCAACAATGATAACACCAGATCTGATATAAAACTGGAATCTTTATTCATAAATTCACTAATTACATGCAATGTGTCGAGCTATAAGGCCTTCACGGTTATAGCCAATTACAAAGAAAGTAACATTCTACAATATCTTGCAGGATCCAAGTCTTTTCCACAACTTCACCACTCAGCTAGTCCAGGTCTGCAACATGGCAAGACACTGGTAGGGTCCCAGGAAAGATATAAACTTGTACTCATAACTTCCAAGCAATCTTCCTGTGCCTAAGCTCATAAGCTACTAACTCCCCTTTTCCCCTAAACAACTACCCAACCATCCTATAAATACTCACCCCCAACCACAAGTCAACTAGATGAAACAATTAACTCCTATGAATAATTATTAAATGCCAAAACATCAGTTAGCTTACAAAATAGCCCTACAATAAATTACATTATCCAAGATGGCCCCAAACAGTCATCAGATCCGCATAGAAGAATGCAACACGCCAGATCTAGGTCCCCACACATCCAACGGTCAATCCATAACTTGAGGAACATGACCCAAATTAAATGCACCAGTCGACCAAGCAAGAACACCAGTTGGTAAGACTGATTACCGAGAAATAGAGAAATAACCGAGCGCCAGTGAACTGACCACGCCAAGCATCACTGAGAAATGCATTTATCACCGAGCGCCAGGAATAACTGATGCCTTTAGTTACCGAGCATTCTTCAGAGACCGAGCACCCCAGTAAACACAAAAATTGAGCAACCAAACTCCAAAATCGAGCAAGATACTTCACTAACTAAGATCAACTCAAATATATTTTTGGTTGATACAGGATTGCCAAGAATCCTAGGATGCTCCTGCATCATACACCATAGGTTAAGAATATTTTCTCATAAGGAAATCAGGAACGCCTTAAGAGAATCAGAACAGGTATGCCATATCTATTCTTAACCCATATCTCCTCTTGTCCTTCATCCCAAGTTGTCTTCACTTTATCCATTGTCCCTTGCAGCAAGTTTTCATGCTTCCCAATTATCTTATCTTTTCTATCTGCAACTGATAACAACCGACTCCAACCATTCCTTTCACTATCGATCACCTAAGTACCTTGGTAAACACCACCCTCTCCGGACTCCTCACTCAACTCGACATCATCCTCATCTCTCTGTGTCACAAATGTCATCATCTATTGTACTATCTCTATCAAAAAGATCATCTGCCTCTTAATCTCAATAAACTCTTCAGGTATATCGTTCTCCTTCTCTGTCAAACTAAGCTTTGTAGGATTAAATTCATCAATCCTCTGCTCCTGCTGTTTGTCATAAGGACAACATCTGATAACTCCACATCCTTTATCCCTTGTCTCCTATAAAGGTAACAACTTATGTCTACATCCTTCATGCCTAACCACATAGGTGTTTACACAACCATAAAAAAAAACATTCCTATCAAATTGCCAAGGTCTACAGAGCAACAGATGACAAGCATCCATAGGCAATATATCACACAATATCTCATCATGATAAGATCCAATTTGAAAATTAACCAAGCATTGTTCTTCAATCCTAACCTTAGACACATCTTGTATCCAACTAATCTAATAAGGATTAGGATGTTTCTTTCTTTCCAAATTCAACTTACTAACCATCTCTTCTGACACAAAGTTCTTAGAACTACCACCATCAACTATAACATTACATACATTATCCTTGCACTTACATCTGGTTCTAAAAAAAATTCTCCTTTGTACTGGTTCCTGGACACATGTAGCCAATCTCCTAGTGATCAGAAACTCACCCTTCTCTACAACATTCACAATGTCTTCTTCAGTAGTCAGTGCAACTCTTTTCTTAGGACATTGAAAACCTCTATGACTCGCTTCACCACATTGATAACATGTACCGATGAACTCATTCTTCCACCTTCTTCTTTGTCCAGTATTGAAACTCTTAGTGACATGACCACTGCTATATCCCACATCGGTATTCTTAGGATTCTCTACCACATTACTTTCAGCAACTGTTTCACCAATCTTACCACCTCGGTTCCTATTGTTTTGTCTTCCTTCAAACTTCTTATTCATCTTCTCTTCAATCTTTAATGTCATCTGATAAGCATCTCCTATTGTTGTCATCTGAAAAGTAAGTAACTCTTCTTGAATACTAGGTCTCAAACCATAGACATACCTAACAACCTTTTCTTTATCAGCTTTAGAATGACCAGTCCTAATCAAGATTCTATAAAACTCCTCGGTATACTCCTGCACCAATTTGTTAGTCTTCTTCAAGGCTTGCATCTTCTTAAACATGTCCAATTCATAATCCACTGGAATGAATTGCTTCTTCAACTTGTCAACCATTCAGTTCCATTTAGTGATCTTTTCCTTTCCTCTCCTACTTCTTTCCAACTGAACTTCTCTCCACCAAATATTTGCATGACCCTTCAACTTAGTCTTTGCAAATCTAACCCTATCAAGATCTTCTATTTCTTCATACTCAAAGTATTCATCCATCTCATTAATCTAATCAATCAGTTAATCTTATGGCCTAAGGCTTCCAGCAAATGTAGAAACTTCAATCTTAGGTCTTTTCCCAAATTTAGACATAACTTTCAGGATTCTATTCTCTTCAGGGTCTCTAGCTTCTTCTACAGCTTCTTCAAAATGATCTTCTTCCTCAGATTCATCATCACTACCTTCCTTCGGTGTAGTCTTCTTCTTTCTCAATTCCTCTTGCAGATCTTGCACTTGTTTCTACAAAGCTCTAAAATCATCAAGATTGAATTGTCCAGCAGCTTCCCCCTCTGAAATCTCACGAGCTCTCCTCGGAGGCATCTTCAATCCAAGATCCTGGTGTAAACTACTTATCCTTTGATGATCTATCCACACATACAAGATCAACTTGCTCTGATACCACCTGATGTAGTCAATGATGGAGGATCCAATTAAGGACTGTTCGACCTTGTAGCCAACCCAATACACAACGAAATTCAACAACAATAACACTAGATCTGATATAAAATTGAAATCTTTATTCATAAATTCACTAATTACATTCAATGTGTCGGGCTGTAAGGCCTTCCCAGTTATGGCCAATTACAAAGCAAGTAACAGTCTACAAGATCTTGCAGGATCCAAGTCTTTTCCACAACTTCACCACTCAGCTAGTCCAGGTCTGCAACACGACAGGACACTGGTAGGATCCCAGGAAAGATCTAAACATGTACTCACAAATTCCAAGCAATCTTCCTATGCCTAAGCTCGCAAGCTACTAACTCCCCTTTTTCTTATCTTGATACTCATGCCCCTAAACAACTACCCAACCATCCTATAAATACTCACCCTCAGCCACAAGTTGGCTAGATGAAACAATTAACTCCTACGAACAATTATTAAATGCCAAAACATCAGTCGGCTTACAAAATAGCCCTACAATAAATTACATTATCCAAGATAGCCCCAAACGGTCATTAGATCCGCATAAAAGAATGCAACATGCCAGATCTAGGCCCCCACACATCCAATGGTCAATCCATAACTCGAAGAACGTGACCCAAATTAAATGCACCAGTCAGCCAAGAAAGAACACCAGTCGGTAAGACCGATTACCGAGCAACATAGAAATAACCAAGCGCTAGTGAGCCAACCATGCCAAGCATCACTAAGCAATGTAGTTATCGCCGAGTGCCAGGAATACCTGATGCCTTCAGTTACTAAGCGTTCTTCAGAGACTGAGCACCCCGGTAAATATAGAAACCGAGCAACAAAACTCCAAAATCGAGCAAGATACTTCACTAACGAAGATCAACTCAAACATATTTTTGGTTGATACAAGATTGCTAAGAATCCTAGGATGCTCCTGCATCAAATCAGGTTGAAGGGATGGCACTTCTATGGGGTTTAAGGATTGCCTTGTCGATTTCCATAAGAGGTTTAGAGATTGAAGGGGAATATAAAATTATCATTGAAGCTACTAGAGGTATCATGAGGGCAGGTTGGAAAGTGGAGGATATTTTAAGAGACATTAGACCTCTTGTAGTCAACTTTGATGAATTTTCCTTACAACATACTGATGCAGGAGCATCCTGGGTGTAAGAGCAATCTTGCATCACCCAAAATATTTATGTTTTTATATTCAATAAGGGTTATTTTGTGCAGAGCGGCTATTTATGGAAAGTTACTATTTTTGGTAATTTTTGTATGTGCTCAGAATGATATGATTTCTTTCTTGGAGGTTCATTTTGGTCATATAAGTCTGCCAGTAAAGTTTCATTGCCAGATCAAGTGTATATTGGAAGATATTGAAGATTTTCGGTATTGGCAGCAGGGTACAGAAACTTTGAACTCAGTTTTGAAGGCTTTAGAGGCCCCGGATGAGGTCAAAAATTTGGGTGACGAGCACTTGCGCGGATCAAGCCTGTAGAGCGCTTCGTGGCATTTCCGAAATGGGGTTATAGTGGCCGAGCGGGTCAACTGGTGATGACTTATGGTCTTCGGAAGTTGGGCCACTTGAAATGGCGAAAAATAATTTTCTTCAAAATTTCTGTTCGGGTTTCAAACGTTATCTTGAGCCGACTATGATGTAATAAAATGTAAAATAAAATAATTCTAAGTTTGGTCGGCCTTATTGGCTAAAATTCTGGAACCTTCCCAGGCGGTGGAAATTTGCCTATATAAGGAAGGCTGTATTATTGTCTTAGGCAGTTCAGAATAGTTCTGGGTAGTAGATCTGGGTATTGATTTGAGGCTTTGTCCTGCAGAATATTGTAAGGAATGCCCATGTGGCTTTGCATATTGTAATTCTGAAAGTTTGTAATTCCACATTTGTGGAGATAATAAGAAGCCAATTTTCTGTTCTTGCACATTATTGTTGTTGTTTCTCTATTTCTGTTATGTGTTTGTGGCATTAAGGGGAACACCCTTCATCAAGTGGTATCAGAGCAGGAGTTCTTGAGTATGTAAACAGATCACCGACTGTGAGGTAGTTTGCACCAGGACCGTGGTTAGGGTTTCAGCGCGCATCGCGAAAATGCCTCCACGAAGAGAACGTGGTGGAAGAGCTGGTGCTGTGACACCTGAGGTTAGAGAGCTGCAGAGACAAGTGCAAGCATTGCAAGAAGAGATTCGCAGAGGAATGAATCTTAATGTCAGAGACGAAAGCGAGGATGAAGCCGAAGAAGAATATCAAGAAGGAGAAGTTGAAATTGTGAACCAGGAGGAAGAAAGACTTTTTCGGGCAATTTCCAAGATTGGGAAAAGACATAAGATTGAGGTTCTTACATTTTTTGGAAATCTTAACCCAGAGGAATTGATCGACTGGATCAATGAATGTGAAGAATATTTTGAGTATGAAGATGTTGAGGATCCTGATAGGGTCAAATTTGCGAAGGCTAGACTGAAAGGTCATGCGAAGATATGGTGGCAAGAGATTCAGTTGGAGCGAAATAGAAGGGGAAAGGAGAAAATCACGAGATGGGATCGGATGGTGGATAAATTGAAGTGACAGTTCATTCCTGTTGATTATGAGCTTGACCTACTGAAGAAAATGCAGAGTTTGAAGCAAGCAGGGAGATCTGTTCAGGAGTATACAGAGGAGTTCTATCGACTTCTCATCAGAACAGGCCATGCAGAAGCTGATAAGGAGAAAGTTGCCCAATACCTTAATGGGTTAAGGCCAAGCATTCAGGAGGAGCTGAATCTGGTTCGAATGAACAGTATTGAAGAGGCATACCAGTTTGCCCTAAAAGTAGAGGAAAAGCTGAACAAGAAGTTTGAGAGCAGACAAAATGGAAGAGGTCGCGGTGGATGATCTGGTGGACGGTCATATGGTGGCCGAAATGAAGATCCGAAAAAGAAGGATGAGGCCAGTAGCAGTCAGAATCAGAGAGGAAATAATTTCAATCGCTTCCAGGATCAGAATAATAAAGATCAAAGAGGAAGGGGAAGAGGACAAGGATCTGGAAGAAGTGGCTTCCGTGGAACATGTTTTCACTGTGGAGAAGAAGGTCATAGGGCATTTGAATGTCCTCAGCACCAAGGCAGAACAGACAGGAGAAATGAAGGCCAGGCCAGAGTTGCGCATGTAGATGAAGATGCCAGATCATCAAATTCGAAAGATGCTGAAAAAGGAGAAACGTTGATTAACAGAAGAGTCCTGTTGAGTGGTGAGAATGAACCTGAGCAAAGGAGGAGCCTGTTTCGCACCAGGTGCAAGTGTGAAGGTAAATGTTGTGATGTGATCATTCATAGTGGAAGCACTGACAATTTGGTGTCAGAAGAGATGGTGACAAAGTTGAAACTCAAGAGACAGAAACACCCACATCCATATCGGATTGCCTGGGTACAGGATGACCACAAGGTCATGGTCAATGAACAGTGCCTAGTGAAGTTCAAGATCGGCGGGTACCAAGATGAGGTACTATGTGATATCATCTCTATGGATGCATGTCATATGTTATTGGGTAGACCATGGCAGTTTGACAGATGTGCTGTACACGATGGTCGTGCGAATACCTATTCCCTGACAAAGGATGGAGTGCGACATAAGCTAAAGCCATTGAAGGAGACCGAAGAAAAGGTATGTGGTAATGCAAGAATAACATTTGTTGATGGAAGGAAATTCCTAGATGGTATGAGGCATGAGCATGTATGTTTTGCTTTAATTCCAAAAGCCGGTAAAGAGGAAGTAGAAGATGTTCCTGTAGAAGTTGCAGATTTATTGAATGAGTTTCAGGATATTGTATCCGATAACGTGCCTGATGGATTACCACCAGTCAGGAAGATCAGTCATCAGATGGACTTGATCCCAAGAGCGAGTTTTCCAAACAAGGCAGCACACAGAATGACACCTGCAGAAAGTGAGGAGTTGAACAGACAAGTACATGAGTTGTTACAAAAAGGATTGATCCGTGAGAGTCTGAGTCCCTGTGCTGTACCAGCGGTATTAGCACCAAAGAAGAATGGAGAATGGAGGATGTGTACAGATTCTAGGGCAATAAACAAAATTACAATCAAGTACATGTTTCCATTGCCACGAATGGATGATATTATGGATTGTTTGAGTGGAGCTGTGTATTTTTCAAAGATAAATCTAAAAAGTGGATATCATCAGATTCGGATCAGAGAAGGAGATGAATGGAAGACTGCCTTCAAGACAAAGGAAGGACTATATGAGTGGTTAGTCATGCCTTTTGGGCTAACCAATGCATCGAGCACTTTCATGCAGCTCATGAACGAGGTTCTGAAAGAATTTCTGGGTAAGTTTGTCATTGTTTACCTAGATGATATTTTGATCTTTAGTAAGACATTGGATGAGCATATGATGCATATTCGTATGGTATTTGAGAAGTTGAGAGAAGAGAAATTGTTGATTAATTTGAAGAAGTGCAGTTTTGTGAAGAAAGAGTTAGTGTATTTGGGATTTGTAGTTTCAGCAAAAGGTCTAAAAATGGACCCAGAGAAGGTACAGGCTATCCTTGAATGGCCTACTCCAAGGAGTGCTACTGAGGTAAGATCTTTTCATGGTCTAGCTAGCTTTTACAGAAAGTTTATCAGAAATTTTAGCAGTATTTGTGGACCCTTGACTGAAACAATGAGAGGGGATAGAAAAGAGTTTAAGTGGACTAATGGGGCAGAAAAGAGTTTTCAATTGTTGAAACAAAAAGTTACAGAACAACCTGTTTTAGCACTTCCAGATTTTAATAAGGTGTTTCAAGTAGATTTTGATGCTAGTGGTACTGCAATAGGAGCTGTTATGAGCCAAGAAGGTAAACCTGTTGCTTATTTCAGAGAGAAGTTAAATGATGCCAAGAGGAAATATTATGTTTCTGATCAGGAATTTGATGCTATAGTTCAGGCATTAAAGAAGTGGAGACATTATCTGCTTCCTAAGGAGTTTGTTTTGTATACTGATCATCAAGCTTTGCAATATTTGAATAGTCAAGGAAAGTTGAATCAGAGGCATTTGAAATGGGTTGAGTTTTTGCAGAGTTATACATTTGTTTTGAAACACAGGAGTGGAAAGTCTAATAGGGTTGCAGATGCTCTTAGCAGAAGGCAACTATTGCTGACAGAAATGCAGATTGAAGTGGTTGGGTTCAAGGAACTCAAGAATTTGTATCTAGAGGATCCTGATTTTGGTGAAGCTTGGAAAGCTTGTACAGAATCTGTTACTCTAGACAGGACGAAATGGTTAGATTTCATCATCCAGGATGATATGCTGTTCAGAGGGAGTCAGTTGTGCATTCCACGAAGTTCTATGAGGGAGAATCTCATCAAGGAGAAGCATAGTGGAGGATTGGCTGGACATTTTGGTCGTGATAAAACCCTTGGTTTGGTTAGTGAGAATTATTATTGGCCACAGTTGCAGCAAGATGTGAAGAAGTTTATACAGAGTTGCAGAGTATGTCAGATGGCGAAAGGAGTGAAGCAGAATATAGGGTTGTATCGGCCATTACCTATACCAGAGAAGCCTTGGGAGGATATCAGCATGGACTTTGTTCTTGGTTTACCGAGGACACAGCGGGGACACGATTCAATTTTTGTGGTAGTTGACAGATTTTCAAAGATGGCACATTTTATTCCCTGCAAGAAGACTAATGATGCTGTTCATGTAGCAGAATTGTTTTTCAGAGAAGTAGTGAGACTTCATGGTTTGCCAAAGACCATAGTTTCAGATCGGGACACTAAGTTTGTTGGATATTTCTGGCGTACATTGTGGAAGAAGTTGAAGACAGATTTGAAGTTTAGTTCATCACATCATCCACAGACTGATGGACAGACAGAGGTGGTGAATAGGAGTTTGGGGAATTTGCTGAGATGTTTGGTTGGAGATAAGCCAACAGGATGGGATTTGATTTTACCACAGGCCGAATTTGCATACAATAATTGTGTCAATAGGAGCACTGGTAAATCACCATTCCAGATTGTATATGGAAGTAGTGCAAGAAATGCATCTGAATTGAGGAAGATAGATAAAGGAGAAATAAGAAGTGCTGAAGCTGAAGATTTTGCAGAACACTTGAAGAACATCCATGAGGAGGTGAGGAAGCATATTACCAAGATGAATGCACAGTATAAGGCTAAGGCAGATGAGAAAAGGAGGTATAAGGAATTTCAGGTTGGTGATGAAGTCATGGTTCATTTGCGGAAGGAGCGATTTTCAGTTGGTACATATAACAAGCTGAAAATGAAGAAGTTTGGACCATGTAGGATACTGAAGAAACATGATTCAGGAAATGCATATGAGGTAGAATTACCTACCGAGCTAAATATTTCGCCAGTGTTTAACATTTCAGATCTGACAGAGTATCATGAAGGAGGTGTTGAAGATGAGATCACAGCAGCACAGTGGAGTATTCCAGCAACTAGTTCAGACACTAAGGAGATCGAAGATATACTGGACGGTCGTGTTGGCAGAAGCACAAGGAACAGGGCATATGAAGAATATCTGGTCAAGTGGAAAGGACGATCTGTTGAAGATTCATCATGGCTAACAAAGGAGGAGGTTAACCATCTTGGTTTTCCTCTGCACACCTAAGTCGTGACAGGGTCACTTCTCAAATTACCCTGGGTGTCTGATGCAGGAGCATCCTGGGTGTAAGAGCAATCTTGCATCACCCAAAATATTTATGTTTTTATATTCAATAAGGGTTATTTTGTGCAGAGCGGCTATTTATGGAAAGTTACTATTTTTGGTAATTTTTGTATGTGCTCAGAATGATATGATTTCTTTCTTGGAGGTTCATTTTGGTCATATAAGTCTGCCAGTAAAGTTTCATTGCCAGATCAAGTGTATATTGGAAGATATTGAAGATTTTCGGTATTGGCAGCAGGGTACAGAAACTTTGAACTCAGTTTTGAAGGATTTAGACGCCCCGGATGAGGTCGAAAATTTGGGTGACGGGCGCTTGCGTGGATCATGCCTGTAGAGCGCTTCGTGGCATTTCCGAAATGAGGTTATAGTGGCCGAGCGGGTCAACTGGTGATGACTTATGGTCTTCGGAAGTTGGGCCACCTGAAATGGCGAAAAATAATTTTCTTCAAAATTTCTGTTTGGGTTTCAAACGTTATCTTGAGCCGACTATGATGTAATAAAATGTAAAATAAAATAATTCTAAGTTTGGTCAGCCTTATTGGCTAAAATTTTGGAACCTTCCCAGGCGGTGAAAATTTGCCTATATAAGGAAGGTTGTATTATTGTCTTAGGCAGTTCAGAATAGTTCTGGGTAGTAGATCTGGGTATTGATTTGAGGCTTTGTCCTGCAGAATATTGTAAGGAATGCCCATGTGGCTTTGCATATTGTAATTCTGAAAGTTTGTAATTCCACATTTGTGGAGATAATAAGAAGCCAATTTTCTGTTCTTGCACATTATTGTTGTTGTTTCTCTATTTCTGTTATGTGTTTGTGGGATTAAGGGGAGCACCCTTCATCAAGTGGTATCAGAGCAGGAGTTCTTGAGTGTGTAAACAGATCGCCGACTGTGAGGCAGTTTGCACCAGGACCGTGGTTAGGGTTTCAGCGCGCATCGCGAAAATGCCTCCACGAAGAGAACGTGGCGGAAGAGCTGGTGCTGTGACACCTGAGGTTAGAGAGCTGCAGAGACAAGTGCGAGCATTGCAAGAAGAGATTCACAGAGGAATGAATCTTAATGTCAGAGACGAAAGCGAGGATGAAGCCGAAGAAGAATATCAAGAAGGAGAAGTTGAAATTGTGAACCAGGAGGAAGAAAGACTTTTTCGGGCGATTTCCAAGATTGGGAAAAGACCTAAGATTGAGGTTCCTACATTTTTTGGAAATCTTAACCCAGAGGAATTGATCGACTGGATCAATGAATGTGAAGAATATTTTGAGTATGAAGATGTTGAGGATCCTGATAGGGTCAAATTTGCGAAGGCTGGACTGAAAGGTCATGCGAAGATATGCTGGCAAGAGATTCAGTTGGAGCGAAATAGAAGGGGAAAGGAGAAAATCACGAGATGGGATCGGATGGTGGATAAATTGAAGCGACAGTTCATTCCTGTTGATTATGAGCTTGACCTACTGAAGAAAATGCAGAGTTTGAAGCAAGCAGGAAGATCTGTTCAGGAGTATACAGAGGAGTTCTATCGACTTCTCATCAGAACAGGCCATGCAGAAGCTGATAAGGAGAAAGTTGCCCGATACCTTAATGGGTTAAGGCCAAGCATTCAGGAGGAGCTGAATCTGGTTCGAATGAACAGTATTGAAGAGGCATACCAGTTTGCCCTAAAATTAGAGGAAAAGCTGAACAAGAAGTTTGAGAGCAGACAAAATGGAAGAGGTCGCGGTGGACGATCTGGTGGACGGTCATATGGTGGCCGAAATGAAGATCCGAAAAAGGAGGATTAGGCTAGTAGCAGTCAGAATCAGAGAGGAAATAATTCCAATCGCTTCCAGGATCAGAATAATAGAGATCAAAGAGGAAGGGGAAGAGGACAAGGATCTGGAAGAGGTGGCTTCCGTGGAACATGTTTTCACTGTGGAGAAGAAGGTCATAGGGCATTTGAATGTCTTCAGCACCAAGGCAGAACAGACAGGAGAAATGAAGGCCAGGCCAGAGTTGCGCATGTAGATGAAGATGCCAGATCATCAAATTCGGAAGATGCTGAAAGAGGAGAAACGTTGATTAACAGAAGAGTCCTGTTGAGTGGTGAAAATGAACCTGAGCAAAGGAGGAGCCTGTTTCGCACCAGGTGCAAGTGTGAAGGTAAATGTTGTGATGTGATCATTGATAGTGGAAGCACTGACAATTTGGGGTCAGAAGAGATGGTGACAAAGTTGAAACTCAAGAGACAGAAACACCCACATCCATATCGGATTGCCTGGGTACAGGATGACCACAAGGTCATGGTCAATGAACAGTGCCTAGTGAATTTCAAGATCGGCGGGTACCAAGATGAGGTACTATGTGATATCATCTCTATGGATGCATGTCATATGTTATTGGGTAGACCGTGGCAGTTTGACAGATGTGCTGTACACGATGGTCGTGTGAATACCTATTCCCTGATAAAGGATGGAGTGCGACATAAGCTAAAGCCATTGAAGGAGACCGAAGAAAAGGTATGTGGTAATGCAAGAATAACATTTGTTGATGGAAGGAAATTCCTAGATGGTATGAGGCATGAGCATGTATGTTTTTTTTTAATTCCAAAAGCCGGTAAAGAGGAAGTAGAAGATGTTCCTGTAGAAGTTGCAGATTTATTGAATGAGTTTCAGGATATTGTATCCGATAACGTGCCTGATGGATTACCACCAGTCAGGAAGATCAGTCATCAGATGGACTTGATCCCAGGAGCGAGTTTGCCAAACAAGGCAGCACACAGAATGACACCTGCATAAAGTGAGGAGTTGAACAGACAAGTACATGAGTTGTTACAGAAACGATTGATCCGTGAGAGTCTGAGTCCCTGTGCTGTACCAGCGGTATTAGCACCAAAGAAGAATGGAGAATGGAGGATGTGTACAGATTCTAGGGCAATAAACAAGATTACAATCAAGTACAGGTTTCCATTGCCACGAATGGATGATATTATGGATTGTTTGAGTGGAGCTGTGTATTTTTCAAAGATAGATCTAAAAAGTGGATATCATCAGATTCGGATCAGAGAAGGAGATGAATGGAAGACTGCCTTCAAGACAAAGGAAGGACTATATGAGTGGTTAGTCATGCCTTTTGGGCTAACCAATGCACCGAGCACTTTCATGCGGCTCATGAACGAGGTTCTGAAAGAATTTCTAGGTAAGTTTGTCATTGTTTACCTAGATGATATTTTGATCTTTAGTAAGACATTGGATGAGCATATGATGCATATTCGTATGGTATTTGAGAAGTTGAGAGAAGAGAAATTGTTGATTAATTTGAAGAAGTGCAGTTTTGTGAAGAAAGAGTTAGTGTATTTGGGATTTGTAGTTTCAGCAGAAGGTCTAAAAATGGACCCAGAGAAGGTACAGGCTATCCTTGAATGGCCTACTCCAAGGAGTGCTATTGAGGTAAGATCTTTTCATGGTCTAGCTAGCTTTTACAGAAAGTTTATCAGAAATTTTAGCAGTATTTGTGGACCCTTGACTGAAACAATGAGAGGGGATAGAAAAGAGTTTAAGTGGACTAATGGGGCAGAAAAGAGTTTTCTGTTAGAGTATTATTTCCTTTTACTCTAGTTGCTTAAGCGTCTCTTAGGTGCATTATTAATTAATTCTTAATTAATAATGTGCAACCTAGTATTTCCCTTTTAGGGTTTCATTCACCTTTTTAAGGTTGAACTTTGTAATTGTTTTTTTAATTCAGTTGATAATTTTTCTCTCACATTTTGAGTGAACATCTGAGTTCTGCTTTTTCATCTTTGTGCTTCTACTTTGTATCAGGTTCTTGCATGCAGGTGTATTCGGGGTCTGTGGATTTGCATGTTTGTCAAATCCTACATGGTATCAGAGCCATTCTGCTGCAGCTTGTTCAAAGTTTTCTGAAGCTGTGGATCAAGCCTTTTTTTTCTGGCATTTTCTGCTATTTTTTATATTGGATCTGGGGGGTTGCAATTTTTCGGGGCACTTTGGATAAAAACTGACCTCACGGTTGCGTCCAGAAGGCCCGAGATACCCAAAATCCATATAAAATTTGTCCTTTTTGGACACCGGAGCTTCTGGGAAAAAATTTTTCCCCTTCTGGACCGTACGGCACGATTTTCGAGAAAAAAAATTAAAAAAAAAAAGTTTTTTCTCTTGTTTTTGTGGCGCACCGCCAGCGCTCCGCCAGCGCGCCACCACCGCCCGGCCAGCGCACCACCCGCCGGCCGCCTCCACTACCGCGCCACCAGCCGCCCAGCCGGCCGCCACCGCCGCTCCGCTCCGCCCAGCCGGCCACCACCTGCGCTCCGCCGCCGCGCCGCACCGCCACCCGCCGGCCGCCGCCCAACCTCCGCTCGGCAACCTGCAGCAGGTGACGTCACCTACTGACGTCACTTGCCGGCAGTTTCCGGCGCCGATTTGTTTTTTCCGGTGGCCATCATTTTTTTCAGTGATGATGTCATGCTGACGTCGGCGACGGCCTTTTGACGGCCGTACGGCCGTCAAATTTTTTGCATTGCCTGTGTTTTTCCAGCGAGCATGCCATTTGGGGGTCCTGTTGGTTTTTTGCTCGTAACTTGAGCAAACGGATTCGAAATTGAACATATTATATATCGTTGGAAAGGTCTTTCCAAGCCCGTCGCATTGGTGCAGGTTTCATTCTTTGATTCTTTCATTTTGATGCCGTTTTTGAGCCTCAAAGTCAAGGTACACATATTGATATTCTGAAGCATTTCTTGCTCTTTCTTTCTTTCACGCTTTCAGAATTGTATTGGAATTGGGTTGTAGCTATTGTGGGGGGTGTTCTTTCTTGCTTTTCTGTCATTTCTTTCAGAAAAACAACACTTTGTATCACTCAAAACAAAAAAAAAACCCCTTCTGCATCTTCTGTCTAGTTCTGAAAGAAAATTTAATAAAAAATAGTCAGAGCACTTGGCACTATGGCAGACACAGCATCTGTTGAGCTCCTCACTCCACACAATTACCATGTGTGGAAGGCTCGTATGACACGGCTTCTTCGATCACGGGGGTTATGGTCTTGTTTGGACCCAGTTCAACCTCAGTTGACTCGACCATTTGAGGTCATGCAGCACAGGAACAAGATGGATGAAGCCATGGGTTTGATGTCACTACATGTTTCAGATAGTCTACTTTTTCACCTTGATGGATGCCTTACTCCTCAAGCCATTTGGGATAAGTTTCAGAATCTTTTTGGCACTGTAAATGAGTTCAGGGCACTACAGATTGAAACAAAGTTGACTTCATTGGTACCTGATTCTTTTCCCACCATTGAGGACTTCTTGATGAAGTTCAAATCTCTCCGTTCAATTTTACAGGGGTGTGGGAAGAACAAAACAGACAATGAGTGTATTTACCTGATTCTTTCTAAGTTTCGAGGACAGTTTCAGATATTTTCTTCTACCTTCTACTCCACTATGGATGCACTAGGTGCACGACATGTTATGCCCTCCTTCGAGACTTTTTGTGACCGGTTGACTCGTGAGCAATCAAAGCTCACTCAGATGGATTCTCTTACAGGTTCACAGTCACAGGCATTGCTTGCCAAGTCACCTCCGAGTACACAGAAGCCGAAGCAGATATCAGATTCCTCCTCTCAGCACTCTACTGACACACCATCTTCTTCTAAGAAGGAGAATCAAAAGACTCAGATCCCCACATGTTCCTATTGTCAGAAGAGGAACCATGATGAGTCACAGTGCTTTCAGAAGAGATGTGATGGTTATGAGAAACAGATTGCAGATTTGCAAGCTCTCCTTCAGAAGAGCACTATTTCCTCTCCATCCTCTTCCACCTCACAGGGGTCTGCTTTTCAGTCTTCTGCTTCTTCTTCGACATCTGGACAGGTTTTTGGACAGGGTCATGCATTACGGGCATCTGTTGCATCCCCTTTACAGGTCCCTTGGATACTGGATTCCGGTGCTTCTCACCATATGGCATCTTCTCAGGAGTTGTTTTCTTCTTTTGAGACTTCTCCTATTCCTCATATTCTCATGGGGAATAACACTGTACAGACAGTCTGTGGGACAGGTTCAGTCAGCATTCAGGATGGCACATTCCATGATGTATTGTATGTTCCATCTCTCTCTGCAAACCTTCTCTCCATTTATCAGATTACTCGCAGTGGGTCAGGGAAGACAGTTGAGTTCACGGCCGATTCAGCCTTCATCAAGGATAGTGTGACAGGAGGCATTATTGCTACAGGGACAGTTGATCATTCCTCCCGTCTCTACATCTTTTCTCATTTTGGTCCACCATCTCCATTGTCGGAGCTCAGCTCTCCTCTTTCACGAGAGCATCATGTGGTGTAGTCAGGTAGCTTGAACCTCTGTGTTGTTCCTGAGACCCGTGTTGTGACTGCTACACCACATCCTGAGGAGTACTTTTCTCTTCAGCCGGATTCTTCTTCAGCACTGCTTGATCCTCCAGCTCCATTCATCGAGCCACCAGGTGCAGTTGTTGAGGATTCTTCAGAGGACACTCATCTCCTCTCTCATGACAGTGTCAGCACACCTGTCATACCACTTGCATTGGGGATTCCCTTTCAGGATCCTCGTGTCTTCACATTTGAGCATCAGCTCGGCCTTCCAGTGACACCTCATCCTTTGAGGTCACCTCTTCAGCACCCACTGACCTTCACTCCTCTGCATTGGAGTCACAGTGGTTTGCTCATTGCTCCAGGGGTTCTTTCATTCTGGGGGGCTTTGGCGCATCGACCCTCTCTCTCGGGGGGGGTTAGCAGCACGCATTGTACTACTGGCTTTGAGAGAGTCTCTTGAAGTCATGCCTTTTGTCTTTGATTTCTTTTATATCTCTTTTTGGAGAGGGGTTTTTCCCACTGGGTTTTCTCCTTTGTCTCCGGTTTACAGAGATTTCCTTGTTCTGGGTACCTGATCAGGCCTTGTTGCCGGGACCCATTTCTTGCTTTCTTAGTCTTGCTAGGTCTGCTTTCTCCCTGCGTTCAGCTTAAGGGGGGGTGTTAGAGTATTATTTCCTTTTACTCTAGTTGCTTAAGCGTCTCTTAGGTGCATTATTAATTAATTCTTAATTAATAATGTGCAACCTAGTATTTCCCTTTTAGGGTTTCATTCACCTTTTTAAGGTTGAACTTTGTAATTGTTTTTTTAATTCAGTTGATAATTTTGCTCTCACATTTTGAGTGAACATCTGAGTTCTGCTTTTTCATCTTTGTGCTTCTACTTTGTATCAGGTTCTTACATGCAGGTGTATTCGGGGTCTGTGGATTTGCATGTTTGTCAAATCCTACATTTTCAATTGTTGAAACAAAAAGTTACAGAACAACCTGTTTTAGCACTTCCAGATTTTAATAAGGTGTTTCAAGTAGATTGTGATGCTAGTGGTACTGCAATAGGAGCTGTTATGAGCCAAGAAGGTAAACCTGTTGCTTATTTCAGTGAGAAGTTAAATGATGCCAAGAGGAAATATTCTCTTTATGATCAGGAATTTTATGCTATAGTTCAGGCATTAAAGAAGTGGAGACATTATCTGCTTCCTAAGGAGTTTGTTTTGTATACTGATCATCAAGCTTTGCAATATTTGAATAGTCAAGGAAAGTTGAATCAGAGGTATTTGAAATGGGTTGAGTTTTTGCAGAGTTATACATTTGTTTTGAAACACAGGAGTGGAAAGTCTAATAGGGTTGCAGATGCTCTTAGCAGAAGGCAACTATTGCTGACAGAAATGCAGATTGAAGTGGTTGGGTTCAAGGAACTCAAGAATTTGTATCTAGAGGATCCTGATTTTGGTGAAGCTTGGAAAGCTTGTACAGAATCTGTTACTCTAGACAGGACGAAATGGTTAGATTTCATCATCCAGGATGATATGCTGTTCAAAGGGAGTCAGTTGTGCATTCCACGAAGTTCTATGAGGGAGAATCTCATCAAGGAGAAGCATAGTGGAGGATTGGCTGGACATTTTGGTCGTGATAAAACCCTTGGTTTGGTTAGTGAGAATTATTATTGGCCACAGTTGCAGCAAGATGTGAAGAAGTTTGTACAGAGTTGCAGAGTATGTCAGATGGCGAAAGGAGTGAAGCAGAATATAGGGTTGTATCAGCCATTACCTATACCAGAGAAGCCTTGGGAGGATATCAGCATGGACTTTGTTCTTGGTTTACCGAGGACACAGCGGGGACACAATTCAATTTTTGTGGTAGTTGACAGATTTTCAAAGATGGCACATTTTATTCCCTGCAAGAAGACTAATGATGCTGTTCATGTAGCAGAATTGTTTTTCAGAGAAGTAGTGAGACTTCATGGTTTGCCAAAGACCATAGTTTCAGATCGGGACACTAAGTTTGTTGGATATTTCTGGCGTACATTGTGGAAGGAGTTGAAGACAGATTTGAAGTTTAGTTCATCACATCATCCACAGACTGATGGACAGACAGAGGTGGTGAATAGGAGTTTGGGGAATTTGCTGAGATGTTTGGTTGGAGATAAGCCAACAGGATGGGATTTGATTTTACCACAGGCCGAATTTGCATACAATAATTGTGTCAATAGGAGCACTGGTAAATCACCATTCCAGATTGTATATGGAAGTAGTCCAAGAAATGCATCTGAATTGAGGAAGATAGATAAAGGAGAAATAAGAAGTGTTGAAGCTGAAGATTTTGCAGAACACTTGAAGAACATCCATGAGGAGGTGAGGAAGCATATTACCAAGATGAACGCACAGTATAAGGCTAAGGCAGATGAGAAAAGGAGGTATAAGGAATTTCAGGTTGGTGATGAAGTCATGGTTCATTTGCGGAAGGAGCGGTTTCCAGTTGGTACATATAACAAGCTGAAAATGAAGAAGTTTGGACCATGTAGGATACTGAAGAAACATGATTCAGGAAATGCATATGAGGTAGAATTACCTACCGAGCTAAATATTTCGCCAGTGTTTAACATTTCAGATCTGACAGAGTATCATGAAGGAGGTGTTGAAGATGAGATCACAGCAGCACAGTGGAGTATTCCAGCAACTAGTTCAGACACTAAGGAGATCGAAGATATACTGGACGGTCGTGTTGGCAGAAGCACAAGGAACAGGGCATATGAAGAATATCTGGTCAAGTGGAAAGGACGACCTGTTGAAGATTCATCATGGCTAACAAAGGAGGAGGTTAACCGTCTTGGTTTTCCTCTGCACACCTAAGTCGTGACAGGGTCACTTCTCAAATTACCCTGGGTGTCTGATGCAGGAGCATCCTGGGTGTAAGAGCAATCTTGCATCACCCAAAATATTTATGTTTTTATATTCAATAAGGGTTATTTTGTGCAGAGCGGCTATTTATGGAAAGTTACTATTTTTGGTAATTTTTGTATGTGCTCAGAATGATATGATTTCTTTCTTGGAGGTTCATTTTGGTCATATAAGTCTGCCAGTAAAGTTTCATTGCCAGATCAAGTGTATATTGGAAGATATTGAAGATTTTTGGTATTGGCAGCAGGGTACAGAAACTTTGAACTCAGTTTTGAAGGCTTTAGAGGCCCCGGATGAGGTCAAAAATTTGGGTGACGAGCGCTTGCGCAGGTCAAGCCTGTAGAGCGCTTCGTGGCGTTTCCGAAATGGGGTTATAGTGGCCGAGCGGGTCAACTGGTGATGACTTATGGTCTTCGGAAGTTGGGCCACCTGAAATGGCGAAAAATAATTTTCTTCAAAATTTCTGTTAGGGTTTCAAACGTTATCTTGAGCCGACTATGATGTAATAAAATGTAAAATAAAATAATTCTAAGTTTGGTCGGC
Organism: Chamaecyparis obtusa; assembly: GCA_027943335.1. Lineage (NCBI taxonomy): Eukaryota > Viridiplantae > Streptophyta > Pinopsida > Cupressales > Cupressaceae > Chamaecyparis > Chamaecyparis obtusa. The sequence continues at coordinate 1,048,673 of BSBK01004196.1, read as the reverse complement.
CTTATTGGCTAAAATTCTGGAACCTTCCCAGGCGGTGGAAATTTGCCTATATAAGGAAGGCTGTATTATTGTCTTAGGCAATTCAGAATAGTTCTGGGTATTAGATCTGGGTATTGATTTGAGGCTTTGTCCTGCAGAATATTGTAAGGAATGCCCATGTGGCTTTGCATATTGTAATTCTGAAAGTTTGTAATTTCACATTTGTGGAGATAATAAGAAGCCAATTTTCTGTTCTTGCACATTATTGTTGTTGTTTCTCTATTTCTGTTATGTGTTTGTGGTATTAAGGGGAGCACCCTTCATCACATACCTTTAGAGAAGGCAATGCTATTACTGACTCAATAGCTACCATTGGTTTGGAGATGGAGGAAATTTTTTGTTGGATAATGTGCAATGCCCTACCTGAGGCCAAAAAATCCCTCTTAGGGAAGGAGAAATCCATCCTTGTTTCAAATGATAGTTTCTAGAATGGTTTGTTGGATCCTTGTTTGGGGTCTTTGGGCTTTGTATAGAAAAAGTGGCATAAATTTAAATTTAAATTACTATGTATTTCCCTACACTCAAATTCCCATAGCACCACCATGTGGTTTGTATTTGAGGGCTACATGTCACCCCATAACTTTTAATGAGGGGTTGTGGTAGCATTTTTATAGTTTGAGTAAAAGGGAAGGCAAGCTTTTTGTAGATTGTGATAATAATTTAAAAGATGGCTTTTTGGATCTTTCTAGACTGCGCCTCCGACCTCTTCTTATTTTTATCCATATTCTTTATTTGAGAAATGACTTTTTGCATGAGAGTTCTACCCTCACTGAGCTAGCCTTGGAGGAAGACACTAATTGTAATAATTGCACTTTATATCATCTTTTAATCAAGATTTTTGGGCCTTTTTTTTTCTCTTCAAGCTAAATTTGGAGTCTATTCAATTTTGTAGTATTTCTTTCCAACCTTAGTTTGTTGTTTCTGTCACTGGAAGCTCTTTGACTCTGGTGAAGAACAATATGTGGGGGGATTGGGTTCACGTTGATCTTACCAAGTGTGACGACTATAAGAAAAATATTGTTGTTTGGCATATCTATAAGGAAGGAGGAATCATCCTTTTTATTTAATGCATGATAGGTTATGATGAGAGCCTCTGCAGACAATTCATTTTCTCCTGGGATGACAAACGAGTAACTATGGGTGGTATTTCATTTGAGGTTAATGAAGATGTTGCAAAAGCCACTCGTATTTTCATAGAAGGATAGAAATAGAAGAAAATAATTAGGGTATCTGATGTTTCTAGCCTTAACCAATTTTTTTGTGGCAATGAGAAACTATTGAAGCTGCGTGGAGGGTTTAACATGGAGGAATTACTTGAACGATGGGACCATGTGTGTACTATTATCATGAAATATTTTACTTTGGAAGGGAGGTTGGGGTTTACTATTATTATCACATGTCCTTCTTAAATCATTTCTAGAACCATTATGTGATTTGTATTCCTTTCTTCCTTCTTCACTCGCTTGAAAGCACCATTAAAAATGTCATAGACTCCAAAAAGAGGGTAAAAAGTATATTATTCTTCACTAGGGGCTCATGCTTAGGTTGTACCATTTTCATCTTTCCCATTGTCCTTCACAAACCATAACTATTCAAGAAGCCCCTATTTCCTCGACTCCACCCTTGGCCAGCTTGATGGATTCCCTGAGCCCTAGCAAAAAGAAGAGTATTAAGAGGCCTAAAACCCCCCAAGTTTCCCCAGACAATTCTCCCAAAATTGTGTCCAATAGAGAGCCACAAGATAAGAAGAGAAGTGACCCCACATCCCATATGAAGACTAAAACCACCAAGAAATCAAAGTTCAATATACATTATATTGACTTGGATGTGGAAATTACATAAGAAGCTAGTACACCCTGCCATTCTTCTAGACTTTCTATCAAACCCTTGGGGAAAGGAAAAAATTTGAAAGATGAGTATGACTCGGAGGAGGTTGAAGCTACTAAAAGTAAAAGCCAAGAGGAGAATATCCTTGAAAAAGAAGCTTGTTCTACAATTGCTGGTAGCTCCTCCCACATCTCGAAGAGCCTAAAGGTGGAATTCATCAATCTCACACACATGGTCGAGACTGATAGCAAAGACACTTTCCTTGTTAAGGAAGAGGAAAGAAAATCCAGTGTGAAAACTTCTACTGGTGGGGAATGCAACTAGCGTGGGGCCATGTGGGGAGAGGCTGAAAAAATTAAAAAAGAGCTCAAAAGTTTGGACAACAAGTTCTAGGACATGTCACGGTTCGTTCTCAAGGTGATGCACTCATCGACTACTACTCATTTCTTGTTGCAAAAGGACAAGTTGGCAGAGAAAGACACCGAAGATGGCAATTTAAGGAACTCTTCAAGTTCCTTACAAAGGACTGGGCACAGATGATGTCGTCAAAGAAATGAGAGCCAATGGAGGTTTGGCTTGCTAGCTTTTGTTCCTTTTTTGCAGTGTTGCTGATATTGCCTATGAAGTCTTGTTTAGTTCTACTTTTTCTTCTGTTAGGTTCTTATGTTTTTGCAAAAACTTTGCTGGTTTGGCCTTGTGTGATTCTTAAGTATGACTCTTTATGACTTTTATACTGGGAATTTTTTTATTAGTATGGTTAAGTTAGTTATGATGTGCTTATCTCTAACTAGCTGGTTTCGTAGGTTTTTGATATGTGGAAGTTGATATCTTTTTAGTTTTTGTTCTTGTGTTGTTAATGTGTTGACAATGTGATTTTGCTTACGGTTGCCCTTGGGACATTGCATTAAGGGGGGTGGTCCCACAATAGTGTGTCCCACTTTTTGGCCAACTTTGACACAGAGATCAACATTCTAAGAAAAAACTTAACTTTCGAACACTTGTTGCCGCAAAACAATTAGGAATTTGTAGATGATGTAAACTAGAGTCTTTTAGAATTTTATTTCTAGTTTCTAAATATATTTTTTAAAAAAATTAAAATTATTTAAATTGATTTTTCCTTCTCCTTCGAAAAAAGGTTTGTGTGAAAAACTGTGTTTTTAATTAGTTATTGTCACTTGGATCAAATAACTTTTTTTTAAAATATGATAACGATGTAATTCTTTCGAGGTTATATTATTAACTTCAATATCTAAAGGATGCAATTGGTTTCATTCATTTTGGTTCAATATTTCATAGTTTATTAATTTCTAAAGTGATAGTAGTTGTAATTTAGACATAAGGTCACTTGGATTGCTCTAACTTTATATGTGTATATCGAAATTCATTTTTTCTTTTTTTTATAGAAAGGTAACACAAATACTCTTTTCCTACATATTTTTCATAATTTTTTTTTTTGTCAGCATTTTAATAGGTGCGAAAGAGACTCCATTGTAGGTATGAATGGGGAGTCTAGATGTTATATCAATGTTTTTTTTAGTCTAAGAGGCTTTTAGCTAACCATTTGTAATTAATTTCTTTAAATGGAACCTCTCAAAGCTTAAATCATCACATTTTATTAAAAATGTGTCATTTCAGCAAAAATCAGCATGTCTAAAAAAGTGGGACACACTATTGTGGGACCACCCAGGGACAACACTTGTTTTTTATTTATTTTACTTTCAATATAAAAAATATTCTTGATAAGATTTATAGTACTACATTTTAAATATTTGAAAATAATTTTGTTAATATTATTGAAATAGTCTTTCAAAAAATATTTATTTCTCAATTTAAATTTTAAATCATAAATATGAATTAAACTTTTCCAAATAACCATAACCATGTAAAAATCATAATATTTTACATTCAATCAATTTTAAACAACAACAACAAAATAATTAATAATATACTAATAAAAAAAATATTACATAATAACATAACTAAGCTCAATGCCATCCATAAATAATTTAAAATAATCTATTTTATTTAAAAAAATTAAAAATAACATTCTATTAGACAATCAACAACATCTAATTAATAAATTAATTATTTTAAAAAATACAAATTTGACAAATCTTGTTTGTCATAATGAAATTCTTTTGATGTACTATAACATAATGTAATACAAATACAAATAAATTTATGAATCAAATATAGTCTTTTGTTTTTTTCAAAAATGGACAGAGCCATTAAATATTTTAATAAAAGTAATAGCTAGTTCGATAACTCGAGAAAGAAAGAAGTAGCAAAAAATCCCTCGATAGAATACAAAAGAAAAAGGCTACGAGACTAGCCAGAAATAAAAAAGAAGCATGATAATTGAAAATGAGAAGAAGATGACAAGCCTGAACCGGTCAACCCTCAAAACTTAAACATCACGTGTTAAGTCCATGTCAAATGTAGAGTGTGCCAACTACAACCCAAAAAAACCTTCCCATCAACCCATCCATACATATAGATGAAATGCACAAAATCCCCATGAAAATTCTTACCCCAAAAACCCATAGCGGGCACATCATTTGAAACAGCATTCTTATGTATACATTAAACTTAACTATTTTGATCTCTATGAATGAAATATATATACGTAACCATTATAATCTTTATATAATTTTTAACAAAATGTGAAATTTCTCCACATCTGCATACACCCATACGACAATTAACGCACACATGTACTTTACCTAGTTTGGAAGTTTAGGGTTTTAATGCCGAAGGCAAATGTAAGGGCGAACAAGAGTCCGAATCCAATTAAAGCGGGAGGAACGTGTCCCAAAAAATCGTGCTTAAACCCGAATTGGGCTCGGAGGAATTCCTTCACCTGTAGCTTGGTGCCATCTGGTAACATAGTTTCCTCTGTAACATCTCCCAACTGTGACGCTATCAAACCATACATTGTCCACGCAAATGGCGACGCCCAGTAAAACCATCTCCACCACACTGGAATTTTCTGCAATATTTCAATGTCATATGTTACAGCCTCCAATTTATAGAGTAGCAATACTAGTAGTGTCAGATTCAAGTTTAGGGCTCACCGGGCGTGGAATTAAGAATCCACAGAAAAGCATCCAGATTGCCATGAAACCAGTTGAGAGGATTGAAGCCACACTTGCATTCGGAGTAATGGCCACCGTCGTCATTCCATAGTAGGTGTAATATATGAATGTAAACAACATACAAAACAAAAACCAGAAGAATTTGGCCGCTGTCCATCTAAAATCCACCATTGCATAAACAATCAGCCCATACATTACCGTCTGAACAAGTATGTATGGCAATTCAATCAATACCTGCACAAATTATGATAGAGCTTAGTATGTGCTTTATAGGCCCACCCTAGTACACAGTTGATTGCTTGACCTATGAAATTTCACTTACTTGAGCAAGCCCGTAAGCCAAGGCGGAATACATTCCTGAAGCCTTTTCCCTGTAGAAAACTGTTCTTTCCACATCGACTACGGGCAGAACGGAAAGTGTATTGCTGTAGCCCAGAAACAAAACTGCAGCAAACATGGATCCCATCGTATTCAGAATATCTTGCTCCCGCTCTCTGCATTTCATAAAAGTGATGTGTAAGTCGATTTTTTTCAGCTTGATCTACAATTAGTTTCAACAAATTTTACTAAATTTCTTACATCTTGCGTCCCTTTCTCCAGAAAACTGTGCCGAAAAGAAGAGCGCATGCGAAAGTGAATAACAGTCTAACAATGTTGTATTGGGGATTTCGCCAGTAGGACCAATGTTGCTTCCACAAACAGGCCAAGGCTTGAACTGCAAATGGCTGCGCAAATTCGCTATTGAAATGTAAATCTTTGGATCCTGGAGCAGGTTTGCTCAACTGCTCGATCAAGATTTCATTCTGCCTGTGTATTTCTCCTCATCGTTGAATTAAATGTATGAATACCACATAAACAAACTGATGCAGTAAATAATATTGTTCCAAATATTTGGAAAAACCCTAAATTGGTTACTTCAACTCATCTTCATGACTGAAAAAAATACTGATTGCCAGTGAACAGATTATTACCTGCAGAGGGGCGATTTCTTATAAATGTCCGCAAAATCAACCCCAAGGCGTGCTTCGGCTCCGTAGGAGGTAACATCGAGCATCCATGTGGCAGGGTTTAACCCCTCTATGATTTTAGGGACTCCCTCAATTGCCTCAAGGTAATCAATTAGGGTTTGCGAGTGGTGACCAAGAGGACCCCCGTAGATTATCTGCCCTCCCCGCTTCATCAGTACCAACTGCACCAACAGTTTGTTTGTTACTTGACACAGATCTAACAATCTATATTAAGAATGGCACTTGAAACAGGGGAATACCTCATCGAAGGCTTCAAATATATCGATGCTGGGTTGATGAATGGTGCAGACAACTGTTCGGCCTGTATCAACTGTGTTCCGAACAGTTCTCATAACAATAGCAGCAGCCCTTGCATCGAGTCCCGATGTGGGCTCATCCATAAAAATTATGGAAGGATTTGCTACAAGTTCTACTCCAATTGTCAACCTCTTTCTCTGTTCTGTAGATAAACCGGTCACTCCAGGGAGCCCCACAAGACCGTCCCTTAAGTCATTTAGCTCTATCAATTCCATTACTTCCTTCACAAACATCTGTGACAATTTACATTAATTAAGAGGCTATAGTTATCGAATCAACAACACAAGAGAGTTATAAGCGAGTACCCTACCGTTCTGGTATCAGAATTAACGTCCTCTGGAAGACGTAGCCAAGCAGAGTAAATGAGAGATTCGTAAATTGTGACACAGGGGGAATGAATATCAGTTTGTTCGCAGTAGCCAGAAATGCGTGCAAAGGTTTCCTGTTTCTTGGGAAAGCCAGAGATGGTGATGGATCCTTCAATATAACCACTAGTTTTCCTGCCGGCCAGAACATCCATTAAGGTGGTCTTTCCAGCCCCACTTACCCCTACTAAAGCAGTAAGCACTCCTGGCCTGAATGACCCACTCACACTGCGCAACAACTGCAGCCTGTCTTCTGTAACTCCCTCTCTCTTCATTTCCTGCATTGCATGTACCAATTTCATCATTTTTAAATTTAAGCTATTTTGGGCAAGGGCAAGCCAAGATTTCAGTTGCCATTGTCATGCACAGATATGAGGTGGGTATTAGTTTGTAGTTTTACATACTGCAGGCATATCCACATAGTAGTTGACATTGTGGAATGTCAAGGACAGGGGCTGGAAAGGTAACACCATTCCCTTCCTTCCACTTTCCCCTCTGCGCGAAGCTGACAAGTTGCTATTTCCTCCTGAAATTTCCCCTGCAAACGCCATATATTTCTTTCTATCAAAACTACAACTCAGGAACCCTAGGCAATCAACTTTAAAATGATCAATCTTAAATATGAAACCTATGTCCTAATGACTGCTCAAGCTTTTGTGGTCAAATCTTAAGAAAACCAGTTTGCAACCTACCGGTATTTTGAATTTCAACTTGTGTTGATTCTCTAGATGGAAGGCTTTGCATTTCCTCACCCTGTTCCTCTGTTTCCGACTCCTTTTCAACTATTATTGGTTGAGGTTTTCCAAGAGCTAATTTTTTGCATGCAAAACAATACAATTAGTTTGATCACATTTATAGAGGATTGGGTTTAACAAACACAGTCATTTAGAATGATTCATCTGTAATCATGTCTCAGTTTTCAATAGAGCCTTTAAAATGAAATGAATTATCTAACAAATAAAAGCTTAAAACATGTTATTTAAACAGAACCCTCAAAGAAAATGGGCACAAACAAGTGAAAGTTGATCCTCACGGTTGAGATATTGCAAGGCTAGAGTGAAAAGTAAGTTTAGAACAATATTGAAACCTACGAGCGCTCCAACACCAAGCCAATACCAATAGCCATCCTTAAAAATTCCTCGAGATTTTAGAAATTTCACGCCAATATTCTCATGTGGCTGAAATCAAGTGCTGCTAAAGTTAGTAGAAAATCCATTATTACTAAACTAGTAACAGGAAGCAATGATAACCAAATCTCTGACTTTTACATTTCAATAACACTGTAGGAGAAATAGGTAAACATTTACAAACCTTTTGCCACCTAGTTGCTAAGAACTCATTCACTGAAATGGCATTTTGAGCGTAGGTGAGAGGGGATAACCAATAACCCCATATCCACCACCCTTTAATATCCTCTGTATATCATCAGCATTAGCAACTAGCAAATTAGAATCTAAAATGGGCATATTTTAATGTGTGGATTGATAATGAATGAGAGATTTTCACAATTCAGAATAATAAGCTTCTTTTTATTAATATTTATTCATATTTTAGATTAAAATTAGTTGCAAGTACCTCTTGACAATATGAAACCACCAAGTAGGAAAATCATCAAAAGCGCAAACACGCCAACAGTGTTTCCGATTATCTGAGTCCGCGCAACAGAAGCTATGAAGCGGAACAGTGATAGGCCCGTTTGATGCAGAAGCAGCAATAGTAAAAAATGTCGGAAAAATCTGTCCAAGAACATACGTTACCACAATGTCAAAACAGGTGTGAATGGAAATAAATAAGTAGTGTAGTAGGGTGAGGCATATACTTCTAAGTTTCGATTTCTTTAGGCGATTCATCTAAAATTGCAAAGATGAATCCTTTTGAAACAAAAATGCAATTTAAGATAAAGCGACCTGAACAATTCAAACTTGAAGTATGCAATGACAATCTAAGGGAAACGGTATAGCAGTACCTGCCAGGATTGGGAGCATAACCAATAGTATAATAGGTAATAGCCACCCATGCAAAGGATTCTATCAAGGAAAGGGGAATTTGAGTGATCCAAAGCGGGATGGAGTAGGCCCAGGAAGGGTAGAACATGGAGTCTCTCTGCTTGTAGAACACTGGAAGCTTGTCAATTGTAATTGCCATTTCTGAAATCCCATTGAACATATTAAGAACCAGAGCCAGAAACATAGACCCAATGTAAATGGATGCATCCCCCACATTTCTCTGATGCATACGTGTACGAATGAAAATTGACATTGACAGAGCCGCCACCATAGTTATCTGAAAATGCCACCTAATTCTATCAATAATAAACCTCAACTGTACTAATTTATGCATGTTCAAAAGCAAATTATGAGCGACTCAGAGCCAAGATTTTAACCTGGAAAAACTTGAATAGGTGCACACCGGAATTCCTCTTCATTAGTAAAACTTGTCTGTCAAGACATGCTTTAAAAACTTGTTCCTTGCTTAAACCATATTTTTGTTTAGTGAGAGCTGCCGGATGACATCCTTTCTTATCGAACGGTCTTGACAATTCTTGTGTGAGTTTGGCACCTATGTCGAAGCTTTTGAATCCTTCTGCAAACTCCTCTACTGGCACATATCTGTATGCTTGCGTCCTCTTCCACCAGTACTGTCGTTGGTCTTTAGGTGACGTTACCTAAGGGATCACCAATCACAGATCTCTGTCAGAAACAACAATGACAATAGCCAGTAATTTTTACAGTTTATAGAATATTTCTATCTTGAATTGAAGTAGTATGAAATGGGTAACCTCCTCGTAATTAAAAACTAAACCATGGTACACAGGAGAAATCTAAAATTTAGCTCTGAGATTCTATTTTCATTCAGTCAATTTATAGGCAATACAGTATATGCAAGTTGGATGCAACATTTATGATAGAAAGTTGGAATGGACAGTACTGGACTGCTGGGCAGTGTTGGACGGCTGCATGTGAAACATATGATTGAAACCCTCTATAGTCTGTGCTTACAATTTACAGTTAGTTGTGATAATTAATTTTTTATTTTATATTTTAGGAAGGCCCAATGCTTTACCTTTATGAATAACTTCTAGATACAATAAATTCTAAGTCTAACATCCATTTTTATGAAAGATTGATTCTTGTGAATCACCTACTTCAAAACTAGACAATTGAATTTTAATAACAATATCATAATATAAAATAATTATTTTTAACATATATTTTTAATTCAAATTTTGAAGTACAAAACATTTGTAATATAATGCAACATGTAAGATATTAATTCACTAATCTACTATCTCCCAATGCACAGTGGACATCATCACATTATTCACTAATACCTCTTGCAAGAAATCTGCAACACCTTTTCTGTCAGGGCATTCAAAACCCATTGAGTGAAAAAATTCAAGAACGGAATGTGAAGGTCCATGGTACACCAGATATCCTTCTGATAAGAGAATGACATCATCGAAAATATTAAACACTTCAGGGGCTGGTTGCAAAAGAGAAACCACCATGGTTGCCTTCATGATGTGAACGTAGTGACATAAGCATTGAACAATCTGATAAGTGGTGGAGCTGTCCAACCCTGTAGATATCTCGTCCATGAGAAAGGCTTGTGCAGGTCCCACCATCATCTCCCCTGTTGTCACTCTCCTCTTCTGACCCCCTGAAATTCCTCTCCGCATCTTATCTCCTACTAGTGTATCTGCGCATATGTCTAACCCTAAAATCTGCTCCACCAACCAAAGTTAATTTCAAAATGTTAGAAATAATTCATTGAAAATAAAAACTTCAAAACATGGGTTTACCTTCAAGATATAGTCAGTCATCAAGCTGGATTTCTGTCCCTTCATTGCTGTTGCCTGCAGATAGATTTAGTCAAGATTATAATTTTAATTATTACTGACATGTAATAGATTTCTACAATTCATTCGAATATGATTAAATTAAATTCTAATTTTACAATTCATTTATATTAAAATTTCAATTTGTTTCCTAACTGAATTATAATTAAAATAAAAAATGTTATTAAAAAAATTATGATCTTTAATGTATGATGTGTGAGTTGGATGGTATACCTTCATAAAGAGATCAATATCGGAGTCTGGTTTCACTCCAAGCTGCTTTTCTCGCCTGGAAAGCTCGCTTAACACATCTGCAGAATGACGTAATTCCATATACATATTTTAGTTTGTTTATGATGCCTGATAATATCATAAAGTATGTTGTTGTTTTAATTTGAAGGTTAAAATGAGGAGGATTAAGAGAGTACCGTATCTTGAGCCTGTGCCTTGGCATCGGGAGGAAAAGTCCAAGGTTTCACGTACGCTCATCTCTCCCAGATGCAAATCTTGCTGACTTACGTACACAGAAGTTCTTTGTGCCACAAATTCGTCCATGGAATGTCCATTATATGTTACTTTACCTTCAACCTAAACAAAATAATATTACTACCAGTTGTATAAAAAAATGTTTGATATTAAAATAATTAATTTATAAAATTGATTATAGTAAATAGATTTTCTATATTGTCAAAACTTTTCCTAATTCAGGGGCACCCCAACCTACTCTTCCCACCCACATAACTAATCCAACACTACTAACATCCAAACCATTCTAACCCCTTGAAATCCACCGATTTTGACACCTCTGATCCACAAAATTAGCGCTATCATCTAATTTGATAGGGCCAAATCCTAGTTTGACCCCTCCAAGGTCATCTACCTGAGAGGGTCAAACTCTTGATTTCCTCCCTTGACAACCTCCAATTGACACTTTTTCCTAAATAGCCTAGCACTAGCACTACCCCTGCATAGGGGCGGATCATCCATCCTTCCTCCGGTTTCCTTCCAAGTTGGTTCTGTGGACCGAAGGGTGGGCCCATACGGACAGTTCCGTCCAAAAAGAATTACCGGTAGGCTGGCCAAGGATAGTCAGCCAATCAATCAATAGAACAATATATCCTCCACTATTGTCTAATAGCATACCTTGACGGGGCACATTATTGCTGATTATTACTCTGATCCGGATGCCCCTATATTGAAAGGGCCCCCTTTAGAATAGTAGGGCAAACATACGGGAAACATAGTTATCCAAGCTGAGATGTCATCTCCCCGGCCCTAATCGTTTAAGGCGCATGTCTACTTTTTGATTGGAAGGAGACGGCGCATGCTTGATGGGATTGGGCATTTCTACTGTCTTTACCGCGCATGCGCGATCAAGAAGTAAGGACAAGTAAGACAAGTAGGAGGGCATGTTACGTATAGAATCTGGCCCCTTAGAATAGTAGGGGCCCCTTACCCTTATAATAGTAGGGGTAGGGCACTCGATAGAAAGCTACCCTGTTAAGAACCGGTGCCCCTATATAGAATTGAGGGTTAGATTAATCAGTGGGAATGGGATATTGAATCGAATATCCACTCACCCAGATTGATTAAACCAACACAGCGAGGTTAGGGTTAGGCCATGCCTAGCCTTTAGAATAGTAGGGCCATCCCAACTAACTAATCTACCGACTAGCCGTAGGGGCCAACCCTCCCGCCTCCCTCCCCAGGGTGGCCCTACTATTCTAAGGGGTAGCGAAGGGAATAATAGGAAGATCCTTCGTTTTTCTGGGTCATATGACTGGGGGATCACACCTCTTTCAACCACCATTCTCCACCCATCCCTTAGGATCTTTTGATTATAAATATTTTAATTTTTAATTAAAATTTTAAGAACACTAGCTCTAATTTTAATTAAATCAGTTATAATTTTAAATTAAAAATATAAATTTTTTGATTAAAAAAGTAGATTTTTAGTTTGATTTACAAGAGAGGTCACAATCATCTAGCAATGATTTGAACCTTGTAGCACTATCAACAACCCTACGACTTTACCATCACACTCTAGAATGAACCTCTAAAAAATATTTTTAATTTTGGTCATAATCTTTTTAAATTTTGATGTGTGATCCAAAATATTAATACTAAACAAATCTTACACAACTGATTCCAAATTTCTTGTGCCTAATATTTTTGTTTATTATCCTTGTTTTAGTAAAATTAGTTTTTTTATGTCTAATATTTTTGTTGTATTGTCCTTGTTTTTATAAAACTAGTTTTTAATAATAAGTTAAAAAAGAAATTTCAACTTCTAACAGTCTTTTTTCTTTAATAAATTAATTTATGACAACCTTCAAAAATTTAAAAGAAAAATACTTTATTTTAATATGATCTCCTCAAATCTATTAAAATAAAACAAATAATCTTTTTAACAAACACAAAACAACAAAATATAATTTAAAAATTTACATTTATTTAAATAAACATTTGTTTGTAACTCCTAATCTGCCCAAATCTAAAGGAAGGAAAACAAATTGTATTTTATTGGAAAAAACATAAGCAGTACGATATTGTGTACATTTTATAATGAATTTATAGGTTTCTCAAATCACACTTCTCAACACGTCATCCAAGAAAGCAAGAGTGAGTGAGGTGAACCAATATTTAAGAATGAACTCTCAAGACTTTCATATAAACTATTATGCCTAGCAAGCTCACTAAACAGGTTGCTTTGTGGTGTACCTGTTTATCGGTAATACCTATAGTTGAAGGTGAATAGTTTCATTAATCTTTTGAAGGTTATGGTTGAAAGGAGTCAACATTTTAAAAAAAAACTAAGAAGTATGTTATTTTTATTATATGGTAAATGTATAATTGAAAATGTTTTAAATTTTGTTCATTTAATTGTGTAATAAATATTAAATTGAAAATGTTGTTGAAAATTATTTATAAAGGTGATTTATAATGTTTTCCTATCTAAGATAATAAAGGTGATTTGATAATCCAAACAATGAAAATTTTTAGTAAAAGATGAATTCTTTAGATTACTATGGTTTAATAGGTGGCTCTTTGAGCTACAATCACTACTTTAAAAAGGCTCAAAAATATGATTTCTATATAATTATATCAACAATGGTTATAATCTATTTATTGCTATATATTGGTATCAAAATACTACAACAAAATGTAGTTCTAAATAGAATAGAACAAAACAGATCTAACTCAAAACTGCAACCACTATTTTTATGAAAAATAAAATTTTATATAACTATCTTACATTATACATATTTATTTTAATTTGAAAAATAGACTCTATTGCAACTCTGCAACTGAGGAAGACACAAATTACATTCTATATGCTTTTTATTAAAAAACTAAACTAAATGAAAGAAGATAGAATGGTTTAAATGTAAATGAAAAGAATAAAATAAAAAATGACTAAAATAATAATAAATAGTCAATGAACTTTTGGTCTATTGGTGAATTTGAATGGTTGTAAATGAGGTTACTATGAATCAAGTATTGTTGAGTGTAAAACCTCAACATCATAAGGAGCAAGGCAAAATGGATATCTCTAGTTAACTTAAAGGATCATACAAAAGATCTATTCAAAACAATTAGGTAGAATTGTTATCCCCAGTTTAACATAAAGACCCAACTCCTGGAAAAAGAAAACTAAAAGTTATTTGTGATTGATATAAAATCCTTAAAGAATGCATAAATAAATGCCCATCCTTATTTTTTTAGTTTTTTGAATTAATAGATTATATTTCTATTAATAAATTGAAAAACACACATTGTAGTTTTATTATTTGGCAGTCTTTAAATAACACACTAAATAAATAATAAATTAAGCCTAACAAAGTAAGTTATTATCTTTATGCTTTTGGATATTGCTTGTACTGTAAGAATCTTTGAGTAACAAGATGAAAAAAATAATAGTCAATTTTACTTCTAATTTAGAAATCAAGCATTAGTATGTATTCTTTAAGCTGTAAGTATTTTTTCTTCCAATGGTTGAGAACTTGAACTCTTTTAAGAGAGGTCACATGTTCAAATCCCACTAGGGGTAGGGTATGCATGCTTCTTCTGTAGCACAGTTAGGTGCCTCCGACAAGAAATATAGGGTAGTCCCATATTATTGTTACCATATATAGACCCAAAAACATATAACTGATATTATAGACTATAAAAGAACCTTTCCTTTTCTCCATCCCTAATCTACATTCGTATTGGAACAATAATTGTCCCATGAAACAACGAACATATGCAACCAGTTGGAAAACTGAAAATTTTTGCTTACTTTGAGAGACGTGTCTAATTTTCCAGCCATTCCCAACAATAAAGTGGTTTTGCCCGCGGCAGGCGGTCCAAGAAGAAGCGTCATCCTTAACATTATCACAGCAAAAAAGCGAATGAGATATATTTATATAGCATCTACACAACAATAACTATTAACTCCAGTCTTGAACTGCTATAACAAGGAGTAGATACTTGGTTTACCTTCCGGGCTTGATTACGGTGCTCAGGTTCTTCAGAATCCTCAACGTTTTCTTCTTGCTTTTGCTTAGACCAACCGATCCTAAAACATCCTATACCAATCATAAACCTCAAACTTTTAGAGTAGCTGTTAGAAAAGCTTTGCAGGAAATATGAGAGAAACGCAAAGGATATTTGACGTTGAATACCTGTAGCATATTAACACTCCAGTTGTAGAGCGTTGGCAATGCGCGGCTGCCGACGTAGACACTAGCAGACACATTCAGATTCTCTAAACGGATTTCAATTTCCGGTAACACGATTCCAACTCTGCTTATCACAAGAAAACAACTAGTTAGCAATTTAGTGAAAGTTTGGATGAGCATAAAAGTAAAATTGTGAGAGGAAATATTAAAGTTCTAACCCATCGAGCCTGTGGCGAAGTTTTTGAAGGAAGATTTGGTTATCTGGGTCGACCACTTTGACCACTCTGTCAATGAGTTCTGTACGGCTAGCTTGATCTAGATTGGTAACGTCTATCTGGTGGGAGGCGGAGGCATCCTCTCTGTTTTGCAGTATGGATGTTCTTAAGCGATTGTAGGTGGGGAGCTTCTCTATGGCCGCCCATATCAGAGCTTCATAGTCATCGTGCTCCTGGTCGTCTCTTCTGAAAGAGGACGAAACTGAGAAGCCACTTCGGAATGAAATGGACCTCAAGCTCCTCGCCATCGCTCCTCCCAGCTCAATCACACCCCACTCAACTCCCTTTATTACAAAAGGAGGAACACCAATTTGTCAAACCCCATCTTCTAGAACCTTTTTCTTATTTCACCTAATCATCTTCCTCACCCAATCATATGCTTAATTAATCTCTCTACTCTTTCGCTTTTTGACTTTTTACTCCCTTCACATCTTTTTCCACTACGATGTTGACAAAATAAAATCTTGGATTTCGTGTGTGTTTCCTAGTACCACTTAGTATCTTCCGGCAGGGATTTTATACCGTTCAATAATTGCTAAATTAGTATACATATATCTTTAATAATTTATATAAAATAAGTAAAGGTATCTTTTGGACTTATTTTCTATAAAGTAAGTGTAGGACAGTTTTAGATTTATTTTATATAAATTATTACATGAATAATCACATGTTAAATAAGTAAAGACATCTTTACATTTATTTTATATAAAGTAAGTAGAGGATGTCTTTCAACTTATTTTATATAGATTATTAAAGAAATATATTTACTAGTAACTACATGTCAAATATTGAATGAATTATTATTATAAGTAAAGATATCTTTCAGCTCATTTTATATAAAGTAAGTAGTATTGTATTATTTTTATGTAACTTTTAATAACTTAGTTTTTACAATAATTATCATTTTTAAGAAGTGATATTTACCGTGTAATGCATAACATTCCTTTATACAAATAATACAATCCCAATTTTAAAATATAGATTTGTTAGGCAAATATCTAAGGTATGAATATTTTTTCATAATATTTTGTTGCATATATATTTTTAGTTAATTTCTTGAAGTTAGAGTAATTGTAATTTGGAGAGGTGTATTTTGTAATGCATTAGTTGTTTTTATGCATTTGAATTGACCTCTTCTTTTTTGTTTAAATGAGGATATGAATGCCTAGAGAAAATATATTCTTAAGATTTTTTTTCTTTTATTTTACAAGTTTTCATCTGTGAAATAAACACCTAAATGTTTGATGCAAAACTTATATCAATAAGAAATAAAAAAATAAATATACTAATGAAATTAAACATATTCAAAATACTATTTGGAAAGCTAATAATTAGGACTAAATACTTACAAAACACAATGTCTAAACCAATTCATTTGATCCCCAAAATCTAATGTAAAAGTGTTTTTTTGTCAACATTTTGATAGGAGCAAAGGAGACCCCATTATATGTATGATTTAAAAGTACAGATGTTCTATCAAAGAGAGTTTGACCTAAGAGGCTTTGATCTAACCCTCTTCAATCAATTTCTTCCAATGAGAGCTCTCAAAGCTTAAATCATTATATTTTCTTAGAAATGTGACAAAAACCAAGATATGTAAAGAAGTGTAACCTAGTATTGTGGGACCACCCATGGAGAGAGAGAGAGAGAGAGAGAGAGAGAGAGAGAGAGAGAGAGAGATGAAAATGATGAATATATATAGAGAATGATAAGGAGAGGATGAGAGATGAAGAAATAGAAATATCAATATAGAGATAGGTAGTGATATATAGTGACAAGTAGAGAGTGGGAACTTTGGCCCATTTTTTTCTAATTTGGCAAATTACATTTTTGGTGAAGTTGAGATTTTTTATCATAATTTTTTTTGGAGGTATAATTTTGCTAAGAGTCAAAAATTCATTTACTTATTACTTTTTTCTCAGCAACTCGAAATTGAGTGTTGGTTTTTGTAAAAGTGCATATTTTTTTGTCACGAATCCAAAGGGCACACTCACACACTATCATTATAAAATATCATTTTCAATGTTTTTTTGGGTTTGGTTACATTTTACTCCTATAAAGTGCCAAAATTAAGGGAGGGAGAAAAATATAATCAAGGGGGTATTGTGTGTTTTGAATTTTTCACACTTCCTCAAGGAGTGTTCTTCATTTCTGCATTCTACAAAGAAACAATATAAGTCTACCAAGATGGATTTTAATGTGACTATACAACCTCTAACACCTTTCAATTATCATTATTGGAAGTTAAAAGTCATTCTTGTACTAAAGAATAAAGGCTTATTTAGGGTAACAATGTGAATGTAAAAAAGTAACCAAATGCAACTAAGGACAATTTATTTTTTTAATAAGTGTGACCACACATTTGGCTTTCTATGTTTAAATTTATCTCCTAAATTAGTATTTCATGTTGAGAACTTGAAAACACCCAACCAAGTTTGGGAAGATCTCAAAACACCATTTGAGACAATTGATGAACTTAGAAGTCACGAGTTGGAAAATCAACTCCCATGTTTTATTCCTTCAAGTTTTTCAACTTTAGAGGACTTCTTCACTAAATTTAAATCTTTGAAGTTGTAATTAAAAGATTATGGAATTGACAAGAAAGATGATCAATTAATCCTTTCTATACTTTCCAAATTAGGTTATGAATATTTTGTATTTGTCTCTACCTTCTATTCTACTAAAAGAGCCCTTGGTACCTCATGGAATATGTCCTCACTTGATAACTTTATTGTTGATCCTACAAGGGAACAAGAAAAGTTAATTCAAATGGGTACTTTAAAATCTACTAAGGCACACGCTCTAATTATAGGAAATGAAAAGAATTTGTATAGTCTTAAAAAGTAAGTACTTACTTTCTTTTTCTTTTGAGACCATGTTTAGCCCTCCTTAGTGTGCTCCTTATGTTAGGACCTCACATTGTACTTAATTGCATAATTAATTTAAATCAAGGTCCTCTTTCTTCCTCCAATCTTTCTCAAAACTCTAAGTTTGGCTCTAATTCCTATGCACAAATTCCCAATTATCTATCCATTTACCTAATTCGCTTTCCCTCTTAGCCCTATTTTAGCCTTTATGCTTAATTTTCTCGCTCATCTTTATGTTTTCCTTGAAACTTTAAATGCCTCTCATACCTCACACAATTTACCTCAAAATTAACCCTTCTAGGTGTAGACACCCAAAATGGACACTTGCGAACTAACATTTAAAGTGCTAATCATTCCTCTATTAATTAATGGTTTTTAAATTGTTAATTAATCATCTATTTCTTCTATAATCCAGTCTCTTAATCATTTAATCATTCTTCTAAATTTAAATCATTTAATGATTAAGAAGAACGATTAAGTTCAATTCTTCTAATTTGTTCTCCTAACTCATTCTTCTCACTAACATTTTCTTCAATTAGTCAAATCAGTCAATCCATCAATTTGTCAAATTTTTCAAATCAGTTAATCAATCAATGATCACATGTCTTATACATGATGTATCTTTCCTGAAATTAGACGTTGTCGATTGTCTTATACGGGGTATGTCTTCCCTATAACCAGACGTTGTCACTAGTCTTAGACAAGATGGGTCCTTCCTAAAAAAAACTAGACATGATTCTTATTAACAATCTCTATCAATCAAACAATCATCATCATCTACTAAGTCTTCACTTCTTACTAACTATTCTTCTCTTTCATCATTTCATCCAACATTTGTCTTCTTCTTTTGAGAGATCATTTGTTGCACAAACAATCTCTCGAGGGGGCATAAATCCACCTGCTATCATTGGGGCAAGTTGGAGCAGGATTTAAATCTAAAATTATTTGATACAACACTCATAATCACATTATATCAAAGAGGGGCAAATGTCGACACCCAAAAATGGACATCTTGCGAGCTAACATTTAAAGCGCTAATCATTCCTCTATTAATTAATGGTTTTTAAATTGTTAAGTAATCATCTATTTATTCTATAATCCGGTCTCTTAATCATTTAATCATTTTTCTAAATTTAATTAAATAATTAAATTTATTTAATTAATTAACCTTAATTAATTAATCTTTATTAGTTAATTGAGTTCCATTTCTATAGTTTGAATTTAATTATTCAAACTTATTAATTATTCCTCCAAAGTTAATTTAATTTGCTCAAATTAAATTAATGTCATCTCAATTTCCCATTAATTTTATTTTGAATTAATTTGGTACTAATTTCATCATATTCTAAAAATTGAATTTTTAATTCAATTTTGATTTTCAAAATCCAAAAAAATCTCATTTATGAGCATTATTAATATTTGAAAATCAAATATCTTTTTCAAAATTAGAAAATTTCCAATTCCTTCTAGTTCTCATTTTTTGAAGTTTTATGTTTTAAAAAATGAGGATATTTATCCAACTTCTATTTCCATTTTCAACTCACTTCTTTTTGAGTTAAACTCGAAACCTACTAATTCTTTCTCCAATCTCATTTCTTCTCGTCCACTAATTGTGATTTTCTTTGATTAATCCAGACTGTTCATTTTAACCTAGTTTTCTATATAAGAGACCATTTTCTATCATAATTGGATCATGAATTTATGCATTGAAACTCTGTCAGTTTGTGAACCAAGTCTTTAGCAATCCATTATCTTATTTTCTTGAAGTTTTGTAGTCTAAGTGGTGTAGAAATCATTACTGAGTGCACCATTTCCTACCAAAGAAGAGAAGCAATAGAAGGCCGAGGTGTTCAACTGGTTTGTGTATTTTATTATATGTTTGTTTCCAATTGATTATGTCTCTTATATTTTTTCATAGGAATTCATTTTGTAGTTGTTTAATTTCTTTGATTAGATAGATTAGTGCTACTAACTCTCATATTTGAGTGTGTAGATTCAAGCCTATACATTAGGTATAGGTCGCACTTGGGGTGACCTCTACTGGTATAGATTTCACTTGTGGTGACCTATATCTCGGGGCTTTATATTTAGTAAGTTTTAGGGGCTGATGCAAAGTATTTTCCTTTTCCCGCCCAGTGGAGTCAGACTTCACAAATTTGGACCCTAAAATCACTATAAAAAGAGACTTCCTCCCCTCATTTCCACATCTCATATTACAAAAGAAATCCACCTAGAAGAAATCTATTGTGCATTCAAGCTAGAGTTCAAGCAAGAAAATAAGCATTAATTGAAGGCATTCATCCATCACCCATCAAGTATGCATTCCCTTCTATAGATCTAGCTTCTTTCTTCATTGGAGACAAAGGAGTTGGCCTTCAAGGGAGAAGATCTACATTCATTCATTAAAGCATTTCTCTTCCATTCAAAATTGAGGAGAATTACTAGAATCTACTACATGAGGTTTTTTCTTACATGATTTCCTTTTGGTTTTTGTGTTGAGTCAAAGCTATTGCATCAACATATTTGATCACATACTAAGGACAATTGCATTTACATGGTATGATCTACTTCATTGTTGTTTAATCTCTACTTTATGATAACATTTTCCTTATTTCAATTCAAGGTTAATTCCTAAACGGGGGCTTGACCAAGGTAAGTCCCTTCCCCCCAATAATTTCCCCTTCTCTTATGTGCAGGTGTAGATTCATGAAGTTTTTGATTCAGAAGTGCAGATCTGAAGATGCAATATTGATCACAGTCCTGAGACCTCCAGATTTAGCCCTCCTAGATATAGGTCACCTCAAGTTTGAGATATTCTTACAGCTTCCAAATTTTCATAGATTGTAGATTCAGCCTTTAGGGTTTCAAATGCAGACCTATTCCCAGTTTTGATATAGTTCGACAGTACTTTTGCAAATCTGAACTTGCATCCTTTACTAACCCTAATGGTGAGTACATATTCATCCTTTCTCCTTCATAGAACTTACTTTGATACATTAGATCTGATATCCTTTTTTTTTATCATTGCATAAGTGTCTTCTTTTCTTTGGGTGGCTGCAAGAAGTTGAGTCCCACTTTTGGCCAAAAAGTGGAAGTGTTTTCTCTTTTTTTCAAAATTTATGTCAATTGATGTCAAAATTTGAGGCACTTAAAGATTGAATCTTGAAAATTTTCATTAATATCAAATTTAGTGCTTGGAGTCTAGTTTTCAAATATGTAATTTATTTCAATACCCACATGGTATAAATTGAATTTTAATAAGCATGTTTAAAAACCACCTTTTCAAAATGCCTATTTCAGGACCACACCTCACACGTGTACAACCACCCTTTTTTGAAGTAAATGAATGTATTTTTATGAATCCTTTTGGGAAAAGGTACCTAACACACTGAAGATTGATGAGAATATTTTATCTTATTTTTTATTAATTTTTAATTGACTATAAAGTACATTTTTGAAACCTCTAGTGTACGACCACCATAATTTGGAAATTCTATGTAGATTGATGTCATATAACTCATTTTTCAAAAAATGTAAAATTAAAAAAGTTATTAAAGTTTTAGTTAACCTTAGTATTTCAAGTTTAGGTACCACATTGGCTTAATAAATATTGTAAAAATATTAAAATTTATCATATCACTATAAAATTTATATTTTTATAATCTACACAATAAGAGCTAAAATGGGTTTTTGTTTTATCAAAAAATGCATTCAAGAAGGTGTCGAAAAAATTATTGCAAGGCAAAAATTTTATACTATAATGCCTTAGCCATATTTTTGTAGGGCCAAGCATAAGCTTGGTCCCACCAAGCCTATCCCGAACCAAAAACCAAGCCAATAGGTATGGTTCCCACTCATGGTTGTACAAAATAGGTGCCCATTTTTTTAAACTCAAAAAATGGGTGCCCGTTTTGTGAAATTAAAATATGGGCACCCATTTTATTTAAATACTGGGTGCATGTTTCATTTAAATAATGGGTGCTCATTTCATAAAGAGTCATTGCAACTAAAAAATAGGACTATGGGCCTAATCTCAATGATTGATGAATTTTCAATCATTTTTTTAACGATTCGTACCAAGCAAATAGAATATTTGGATCAACATTCTCTTCCTTTGTCTTGTTTTGGATCTGACATTCAAAAAGAATCATTTGAACTCAAATCTTGGTGCAAAAATGGGATCAAACCAATGTAGAAAGAGGCTAAGGAAGGTAATGATAGCTGAGAAGGTTGCAACAAATAGAGAGGAGGCAAAATGACAATGGGAAAGAAGAGATAGACTTCGAAAACTGAATAATGTTGGAGCATCGAGTTCAACAATTGTTTCAGAAGAGGAGGACAATGAAGACACCATAATGGATGCAAAGGTTGAAGAAGAAAATTCAGGTGCATCTTCTAATCCAGTATTGGATATAGGTATGTCTTCACATCCAAATGTAACTTATTCTAATAAAGAAGTTTATCAATTGCTAAAAGAAGGTTATAATTTAAATGATTTAAATTTTATTCCTGAAAATCGATTAACAAATTTAATTGCACATCAAATTCCAAAAATTAGTAATGTTAATCATAGTGATAAAGGAATTGAAAGTCAAACCACGAATAAAACTGAAAATCAAACACCAATTCAAATTGAAATCAACAATGTGGATGTAGACATATAAACACCAATTGAGAAAGAAAATCCTTTGAATGATAATGAAATAAATGAACAATTTCAAATAAAAAATGATGTGCTAGACAATCTATGTGGTTTGGTTTCATGGAGACAGATTAGGACACACACGAGAAAATTGTTTAGACATTTTTTTTATAATAAGAAATTTGGATTTCAATGTCAATTAATGTTACAATTAATTAAAATGTCTAAAATGTGAAAAGTGATGAAGAGGTTAGGCATTTATGTGAAATCCAAGAAGAAGGATGAGTCTCTAAAACAAGTTGTATCAACTATTGCTAGTACCTTTGACACAATTGGAAAGAAAAATCATTCTAAAGATAGTAATGCGGCACGATGAGCAATAACAACAACTTTAGTAAACAAAACTACTACTGATAAAAGAATGATTTCAAATATAAGTGGATATCTTAATATTCATCGTAAAACTTTAACAAGAGCTGTAAAGAGAAGAGTTAACTTTGAAAGTGGTCCGGAAAACCATTCATGGACCTTCAGTGGTAGACTCCCGAGGTCTGACATGAAACTTACTGGTGAAGTCAAAACTTTGATTGAAAAATTTTGGCACGATAATACAAGAGTATCCCCTAATGCCAGAGATGTTCTTAAATTAAGAGTTGGTTCAAAAGTTTGTGATCCACATCCAAAACACCTTTTAGATATGACTCAAACAGAATTGTATAAAAAATTTGTGGATGATAAGGTGTTAACTATTAGTATTAGTCAAAGATCTTTTAAAAAATGTAAACCATGGTATGTAAGGATTAACAAAGAAAGAATCACCCGTTGTTGCAAAACTCATGTTCAATTTTGTTATCATTATGATATTTTTCGATCTATACGTTCTATTATGCATACTAATGAAATGTTGCAAGAATGTGGTATAAATATACCACCTCAAACTATAAAGGAGTTTATATCAAATTTGTTTGGTAACCCACCTAATGAGAAATTTCATCTTTTGAATGCATGTGTTTCTGGTGTATGTGATGTATGTGGCAATCTTACATTATTAGATGAATGTTTGCATGAAAAATATTTGATTTGATTTTGGACAAAAATTAGTTGATGTACAAAGATTTAAAACTCTTGAGTATCCATTGAAGGATAGAAAAGTTGGAAAATGGTGCGATCTAATAACTGAAAAAATTAGTGTTAATTCTTTTATGAATGAATTCAAGAGTAAGGTCGTACCTAAATATGTGAAACACTCTCAAAATTTTAGATGGCTTGATGGACAATTTTGCATATGCAAGAATACATTTCCAATTGGTAGTATACTTTCAGTCATTAACTTTGCAGAGAACTACACGCTTGCACCACAAGATGAGATCCAACCACAATATTATAATTTAGTCAAGTAAAAAAATTTGTTCATATTGTCTATAGGCATGCACCTGATTGTACAGAAGAGGATAAAAAAATATTGAGAGAGTACCATTTCTATGAGTGATAATAAGTTACAATCATTAGAGTTTGTCCAGTATTGCTTTAAGACCTTTTATGAAAATTTAAGGGAGAGAGAAATTCATATAACACAACATCTAATATGGTCAGATAATTGCACAAGGCAATTCAAGAATGCTAGAATGTTTTATTGGTTGAGTAGGACACATAAGAAAATAAATATCCAACATATCTGGAGTGTTTTTGAGGCTGGACAGAGGAAGGGAGAACATGATGGTTCCAGTGCATGTGTTAAGAGAGCCCTTTGTAGAGAGCAACTCAACTTTGAGGAAAAATCAAAATTTAAAGATGCACGTGCAATTGTTGAATGGTGTAAAACAAGTTTGTCAACAAGATCAAGTCAAAACTCTACAATTAGACATTTTTCTGGCTAGTTGAAGAGAAGAATATCCTTTCAAGATATGATTGTAATACAATCAATGGATCAGCTAAATGGAATTCATTTAGGAGTTCTAATTCTAGCACTTGGACTATATGGACTAGGGATCTTGCATGGCTTTGTCAATTTTGTGTTGTAGGTGAATGGGAAGAATGTGAGAATACATAATGGGTTGAAGAATGGCAACAAAAATCCTTAACACCTAGTGAGACACAAGATGAAGATGATATAATAAATGAAGACCTGGATCACGCCTTTGCAGGAGAAGATTATGATTGTGTTTCAGACCTCATACAACCTGGTAATTTAATTCAATTTATTGTAAAACTTTAAATTATATTAGTTACATGTGTATGTCATATAATTTATGATTATATTTGAATTATAAACCTTTAAATAAGTTTTATTTGTGCATGTACTTAATTTTGTTTTGCAGGACATGTGTATGTTGTTGTTGCACCCGAGGATAATGAAGAGTAGATAGAGTATTGGCTAGCTCGATGTGTAGAACCTAAGAAAAATTTGATATGTCATCAAGTAGATGATGATGATTTTCAGTATCCAATTGGGTCTGTTGTTGTAGTTGGTACATGGCTACACAAATACCTAACAAGAAGGAATGGATTACCATCTTTTGAAGACTACCAATCAAAAAAGAATATTATGCACTATTCCCATTTGGTAGTGGCAACAAATATCAAATTGGAAAGATACAAAGGGAGACCTGCTAATAAAATATTATGGACACTTTCAATGGAAGAGCATGAGGAAATCATAGATGCATTGCAGAAAAGAGAGGATGCTGATGGTACATTAGGTTAAATCAAATTTATACATGTAATTTTTTGTTCAAATTATCTTATTTTTATATGTTTTTCTATATATAAATATCTGTCTTCTTTCAAGTGTCATATAATTTATAATTTAGAGATATATAGATTTGAAAAAAATTAAAATTAACTTTAAATGAACTTGTATAAATTCTAAAATTTCAACATTTATTTTTATGATGTAGGATGTCTGGAAGAACATAGACATGAACTATTTATGTAGTACAATGCAATCTTGTATTCGTCCAATTTTGGTTTTGTAATTTAAGTTCATGAACCTAATTTTGTTCTAAATATTAAACTATGCACATTGGTTAGATTATGTTCATTTAATAGATTATGATAGATTTATTTGTGCAACTCATTGTTCAAATTAATAGATCTCGTAGTTGTATTCACCTAATTTTGTTCTAAATATTAAACTAACACATTGGTCAGATTATGTTCACTTAATAGATTATGATAGATTAATTTGTGCATCCATATTCATTGTTCAAATTAACAAATCTCATTGTTAGATAGATGGTTTTTAATAGATCTCATTGAACTATCTATAGATGGTTTTTAATAGTTAATTATCAAATTCAATATTAAGTTTGTAACATTGATATTGTTCTTGTCAATTACATGTATTAATAGATCTCATTGTTAGATGGATAGTTTTTTTTATAGTTAATCAAAGTGTTCATATTACTTGTAATGTATCTATATATTGTTCTTCTCAATTACACATGAATTAATAGATCTCATTGTTAGATAGATGGTTTTTTTAGGATATTGATAAATTTAATTACAATTGATATAAAAAATGATCATATTACATAAGTTCATATATCTACATTCAAACCACTATTTGAAAAAATCATGAAATAGGATTTAAAGTCCATGAATAAGATAAATAACATAACAAGTCCTAGAATAATATATGTATCATAATGTCCATCATATCAACTCATGATATATACAATCACAAAACAAATTCCCACTCTAAAAACAAGTCCAAGTACAATATATGATAACAAGTGGACTAGTATGTAATGCAAGTCCTACTCTAACAACAAGTGAAAATAATATGACAAGAAGTCATCATAACACAAGTACAAATAACATGATAACAAGTAGATCGAGAACATATACATATACATATATATATATATATATATATATATATATATATATATATATATATATATATATATATATATATATATATATATATATATATATATATATATATATATATATATATATATATATAACATGTGCCATCATATGAAAAGTGAAAATAATGTATTTGAATAGTATAATCTAACTCTATTCATCTAGTTGATCTCCAGTCCTCTTCACTCCACGTGAAGAGGACTGTGATGCATCAACATGTTGTGTCTAGTCCTAAGTACCATCATCCTCCTGTAAATTTTTAAAATTTGTCATCAAAAGACCATTACAAAATTTACTTAAAAAATAATTAATATAAATTTGAACATTTAATATTTTACCATGAGTCCATGCTTGGTAATGCCCTCAGTGGGACATGAAGGTCCTCCCTCAGCTACATCAGAAGTGGATGCAGTCAAGTCATGTAAAAACATTTAAAGTAAAATTTTTTAATAATTATGTGTAAAAGATCTAGATACACAATGGACATTGAAAAATTAATTTTAATCATGACCTCAAAGGATAATGTCGATGGTTGCATTTGGCTTAATCCTGTAGCCATGCCAAGACTCATGGTGGTGTCGACCCGAACAACATATATAAAGCATGAATCAAACTTATAGTACATATACATAAATTATAAAGTATATATAATTTGACTATAAATTTATGGAATAAAAGCACATGTACATTACCTGTGTGTGACATGTAGCTAATGCCATCGATGAGTCGGGACGTAAATGTTATTGTGCAACATGAGACAATCCAAAATCCTACAATTGCAAAAAAATAAGTGCGAATCAAAGTTGTACATAAACTAGTAAGATATAAACACTTAAAATTAATAAATGAAAAACATACTACAGGTATATGCGGCTGACTCTTGGTGACTAGTGGGGCAGAGAATGAAGGACTGCCAATCTTAGTGTTACATGAGAGACCCTACAAAATCACAAAAAATATGTCAAACACATTATCAATTAAAGTTTATTTTGTTTAAAGTTTAAATATATCAAGGTCAAAGTGCATACCGTGAACGGAGCACCAAGATGTCGAGGTGTCGATGTCATATGATGATGGCTAATGAATGATGGAGGGTCAATCCTCCTCTATTCACCAAAAAATCCACATGTTATGGTTCATAATTATATAAATATGAAATTTAATATTGCACTATATATAAATTATAATTAAATTTACTTGTGTGGGATGATCATCGACTACACTAAGAAAATCAACATATGATGTGATATCATCTCCATCATCACCATGTGCGCCATCATCTTTGACATCACCATGTGCGCCACCATCATCATCAGCATATCTACCATGTGCGCCACCACCATCATCAACATATCCACCATGGGCAGCGATATGATCAATCTAGGGACCCCTACATATATCCCCATAGCTAGTGCAAACATGTGCTATGCTGGGGCCATCCCTCGCCTTGGTCAATTGCTGTAACAAATTTCCCATAAGGGCACTCAATGAATCGAGAGATGACTGCACTGCTCGATGATGGACAAGTGCAGGTGTAATACCCCAAAAATGGGCTATATGACCATTGACCTCCTACATCGACAAATCGATCAAAATCGACATCAAAAGTCCTAACCAAAGGCACATATGCATATCAAATCATCAAAACCCTAATCGATTTAATCTTAATTCTGCATCGGGGAATATTTCCTAAATATTCCTAATTTATCCTAATTGAATATTATTTGGCGATAAATGTCACTATTTATCCTAAAATTAATTAATTGAATATGTTGAATATTTGATTAATTAATTTAATTCTGCCACTTAATTATTTAATTAGAGTTAATTATATTTATTCCTAATTAATATTATTTAATTTTGACAATAAATCAACAATCTTACAAATAATTGATCAAATTCTTATTTAATTAATTAAATCAAGTTGTCAATATTTAATGATATAGTTTTGGAATAAAGTTTGATTAAATAATTGATTAACCCATAATCAGTTGTTTTAATTCAAAAATCAGTTAAGTTGAGAATAATTCACTTGAATTATTAATTAAATCCATAATTATCCACGCACATTCAAAAGAGCAGTTAAACTTTAAATCAAAAAATCAATTCAATTTGTTATCTTTTTGAACTCAACATCCATTTCGAGTTAAAAAGTTGGTTTAAACTTTTGAGTTGAGTTAAAAAGCTATTTTTGCATGATTTTGTGAGTTAACTAATTCTGATTTCCTAATAACTCAAAAATCAATCTAAGTTAATCAGGGAGAGATTTTTGGCTTTCCATGAGCTTTCAAAAATCTTGGATTTCTATAAAAATAAGGCTCAGCCATTCACAAGAGGTCTTGCATCTTTGATCCCAGGAATTTTTACATACTTGTGAACTTGGATAATTGAGCTCTTGCAAATAGGCAATTTGTGAGAATTTTTGCAATTCATAGTTTTCATAGCATTGTTAGATTTGCATTGTCAATTCATTTCAATCCATTTAAGATCAATTCCATATTAGTTTTTCATCATATTGCATAGAAAATCCAAAAATATAGATTAATTTGCATTCATCTTTCATCCATCTTTAGCATTAAATCCTTCATTTAGGTGTTACATTGTCACTGATCTCGGTCATAATCTGAGAATACCATACTCGCACCTACTAGAAGGTAGTAAATCATCTGGTTAGCTTAGTTCATTTATATTGTAGATTTCTTGATTTGCTAACCTCTAATGTTTTACTGAAGTGTTATGTCCATAGCTAGGTACAAAATTCACACACATTTCTGGTGCCCACTATGGGGCCCTGAAACGGGTTTCACTTTTTGATTCTATCAATTTCTAATCATTTTCTTCCAAGATTCAATTTTTAATTTTTTCATCTGTACAGTTTCGTACGACATTCCACAAAGTCATATCAGATCACTCTGGTATTCGTATGATAGATGACATTCTGGAAAGTCATATGGGTTGTTACATATAGTCATTTGGAAGCTAGGTTATCATATGAAAAAGGACCCATTGTCGTATTGTTTCCCGATTGTCGTATGAGAAGTTGTGGAAACTCGTATGAGTTTTCATGCCAGTTTTACTTAGTCATATCAGATTTTTGAGTAGTTTTTGGAGTTTTGGATTTTGGATTTCTACTAACAGCTAACGCTAATGATTGATACTTGTTGTTTCTGATCTGCTACTTCTGATAATTCATTGGCCAAAGGAGAGCTTTCTCAACAAAGATAAAATCAGGTAAAATCTACTAAGCGCGTTGCATGGGATTTGAGGTATTTCACTATATCCTTATAACACTTCAATTTTGGGAACTAAAATGAACCTCTCTTGTGTCTAGCTTGAGTGTTTTCTTGCTCTCATAAATCACACATTCATTTGGGCTTTAAAAAATGAATCTAGATTTTCTTTCTTACATATCTGTTACACATAGTAATTAGGCCCTATGAATACTATTTGTGGAGTTCTTGAGAGAGTGGGCTTCATTCGCTTGTTTTGCATGCGAGGCTCTTCTTGAAGATAGATCCCCTTGTAGGTAGGGATGATTTGATATCATCTCACGGTCTTACTTGGTTTAGTCCTCAGTCTTGATGGTACGTTCTCTCTTGGTCCCACTTAGAGAGCTCGGTAGTCATTATTGTTGACATATGAACCTTGGTGAGGTGGTTTCAATTTTAGCGAGTCAATCAATCTGTTTATTGTGTTTGGGTGAAGTGAAGATGCTAGAGGATTATGCTCTATTCCCTTTTTGGGTAGCATCAGAAACTCAGATCCTTGAATCTAAACTAAGTCCCCATGTGGTCCTTTTTGTGAGTCACCTTATTAGAGAGGGTTAACCATAGTGGACATTCCCTTTATTGGGTCAACCACATGGACGGAACCTCAAGTGGTAATAACCATTTTCACCATGGTAGCAACAACTGCTATATAAATGTCCTTGTAGAAGAAATCTCCACAAGTGTAGTCTCTCCTCAGAAGCTCCTGATTGATTAAATTATTAGACTGTGTCAAAACCTCGATGTACCTAGATTGGAGTTCACCCTCTTGAGATTGCAAAAGTTTCAGAGTTGACCATTACTACGAACCCTAGTGCAACCAACTTTTTATTTTCTATGACTATGTGCGTGATTGCAAAAAATTTGAGAACATACACAAGTAGAATTCTTAGGGAGTAGAATCATAAGTCACTATTTTTGTTCATGTGCAAGGTTGCTTTGTCCCTTGCTCATTGTTTGAAGATGATTTCTTTCTCCCTTGATTGTTGTCTTGCGTGTCTGATATCTATTTGGTCATTTAAAAATGAAAAAACCCAACCATCGAAATCAAACAACAAATTTGGAAAACTTACAAAATCTAAACAAAAATCCTTTTCTGGTGTTAGTTGTCATCCGAGAAATTCAAAACTCGTATGAGTTTTTACGTTATCATATCAGATCCCCCTGAAACTCATATGAAAGCCTGTACTTTGTCGTACAACTCTTGTAAAAAATCCAAGAAAATTTCAATACTGGTAGCAATTGTCGTACGAGTTTTTGTCAATTGTCGTGTGAGACCTTATCCTGACTCGTACAAGCCTGGAGAAAGTTGTACGAGAGTTGAGTCAAACTTGTCAGAAAGCCTTCAAATTTGTTAGAAATTCAATCATTATAGTCAACCTTTAGATTCTATCAAAATATTCACCGTGTCAAGAATAGAGCAGAAAACCAGAAAATCCAATACATTTTCCAAAAGTGATCTCTCTAGTTTGATCCAGCCTTCTGATCTATTGATTTGAATCTCATTCGTCTTGTGTCAAAAACCTTGTCAAAATCATCTTTAGAATCAATCTTCAAAAATGGCTAAGTGTTGCGAGCTTGTGTCCACTATCTTTTGGGCATCTACCCATACATCTAGGGTACATTATCCTACATTTACGTCTAATCAATCCTTTATCCAATCCAATCTTGACAAGGTTGCGTCATTCAATTTTCTCTAATCAAGTCATTCATCAGTTGTCTTAATATTTCTTTTAAAATTTACTCAAGGTTAATGGTGGAAACCAGAGCTTCCTCACACAAGAAATGTGGAGAAGAACCAAAATTCTCACCTTTGTCTTCTTACATAGTTCAATCCATTAATCAACCATACGATACAACTCGGTATGAAGAAGACGCTCTAGGTAATCTACATATGAAAAAAGGCTATTCTAATCCTCCTCAATCAACCCACGGAGGTAATCAATCAACCCCACATCAAACAGTCCCTGGTAGTCCTCACAACAACATGATGTCTCAAGGAGGAGGAAACCAAGGTTCCCAAGGTCATCACTCTAGTCATGGCGAATATCCCAAACCAACACCATCTAAAATTGAGCGGTATAGAAATGATGACAACTTTTGAAGAATGATGAAACACTTCTTGCAAGAAGAGAAAGAAGCCTATTTCTTACAACTAGCTCAACAAGGAGCCAAAATTCCTCAAGAATTCAATGTTGATAATATCATCACGCAAGTGGAAGAAACTCCCATCACAACCATGATGAAATAGATGCATGCTATGCAAGTTAAACTCAACAAGCTAGAAAAAGAGAAAGAACCTAAAGAATTCTCTATGGAGGCTCTATGCCCCTTCCCATTCAATAAAAACTTGTACATGCCACCATTCCCAAAAAGAGTGGAGATATTGAAATATGACAAATACGATGGAAACTCTAACCCCCAAGATCATGTCAGATAATTTTGTACTCAATCCATGGAGTTTATGCATGAACCAACCTACCTAATGCATCTTTTCCCATAATCTTTGGGAGGAGCAGCCATTCATTGGTTCTCTAAAATGCCTCCAACAATCAAAACCTTTGAGGATCTAATAAAACTATTCTACCAACAATACACCTACCATATCCAACACCTGGTCACCATGATCGACATCTGCAATCTGAAGTAAAAATCATGAGAGCCCTTCCCGACCTTCCTCAAATGATGGAGGAATAAGTTTTCACTCTATGCTCGACCCATTCTGAAAATTGAAAAACTCAAGATCTTCATCAACAATCTGATTCTGGAACTCAATTATCATTTACAAATGCAAAATCATACTTCTTTTGAGAAAATGGTAGAAAATGCCATCAAGATTGAAAATGTACTTTCTCGTAAAGGGGATATAACACTTAAAGACAACAAGAATGAATCTGGTTCTAGTTCCAATAACAAAGATAAAGTCAAATTTTGGAACAAGAACAAGAATGTTGTAATAGATGGTGTTGTCAATCACATCACTGCTCCATCAAAGGCACCAGCATTCAATCTCATTGTTGGCACTCAAGCCATAAAAGCTTCTGAACAAAAGGCATTTGAATCTGCTAAAAAGTCTAATGACTATAAACCATGGGTTACAAAACCAAAGCGCGAGTTCACTCCTTTGGGTGAGTCCTTAGAATCTTCCATGAAAACTCTATTGGAAAAACAAATCATCACATTACCTAAGATAAAACTGTATGATCCTGAAGTTAAACCTAAATGGTGGAAAGAGACCAATTTCTGTGACTTTCATCAAAGAAAAGGTCATAAAACCAATAACTACATGCGCTTGAAGCATCTCATACAAGACAAAATTGATGATGGAGAAATTGTAATTGACAACCATAAAACCAACAATGATCATACAACATTCACAGAACCATTTCCGAAGCATCCTCAAGTTGATTCATCTTCTAAGCCTAACATGGGTGCTAAAGCCAATTATGCGTACTCTAGAAACAATGTTGTCATAAACATGGTTGAATCATGTTTATTTGAACATTGCAATGTCATCACCATTTTAAGAAAGGATAGAGATAATTAATCAACAAATGCAGTAACTCAATCACAAGCTCAAGTACATCTACACAGACAAAACTCAGGTTCATCAAATGCCCCTAAGGTGCCTTTCAATCTTTCATTTGTTTCTAAATAGAGAGCTGTCTCAAAATCATCAAATCATAAAGAGACAAGACCAACATCATACAATGTTGTCCAACAACTCCAGCATACCAATGCAAAAATATCCATGTTTGAGTTGCTTCAGATATCTCTTTCTCATAGAGCTATTCTGGACAAAGCTTTGCTTGGTTCCAATGTTCCTAACAATCTTGATCTAGACAAATTTTAGACTATGGTTGGTCATCTGACAGCACCCCAGTATATCTCCTTTTCAGAAGAAGATGACAATTCACTGAGTCATCCACATAACCAACCCTTGCACATTGAAGTCTTAATCCAAAACCATCGTGTCAAATGTGTGTTGATAGATGGAGGCACTGGTCTAAACATCTGTTCCTACAAATTGGTCACACAACTGGGATTATCAGAAGATGCTATTGATCCTAAAAAGAAGATAACCATAAAAGCATATGATGAGCAAGAAATATCTTCCAAGGGAACAATTGTACTACCTATCAGAACTAGACCAGTCATCAGAGACATCACCTGTCAAGTTTTGGATCTTCCATTGGTCTACAACATTCTTCTAGGGAAACCTTGGATACATGAAATGCAAGATATTCCATCAACATATCATCAATGCATGGAATTTCCTTATGATGGAGTAGATGTAACAATTCCAGCTAACATGTCTACATCTTTCAATGCCTTGAAAGAAAGTGCTGACAAACTTGTTCCACATAATAGGGAATCTTTCACTAAGAAAAAAGATATTGCATCTACATCCAAGATGGAAGACATTACCAAAGAAGTCAAAATCAAGGACACAAGCATAGGAGAATATACTATGGAACTAGTCCTATCTCTAACATCTCTCCTGGTCTCACCTAAATCTTATGGGTAGCCTTTAAAACAGAAAAAACAAGCATCTAAAGAACCTCAAGCTATCTACAATGGAATTTTTATCACAGATCAAGTGTTCAAGCAAGAGTTTGAAGAGGATGAAGTTGTGCTTGCATGGCTATACAAAGATGATTCCCAATCTACATCAATTCAGAAATGTGACTCTTAGTCAAACAAGGTTCCTTCAAAGTCATATGGACCAGGTCACAAACTCATGTCTAAAATGGGATACATGGGAAAAGGACCTCTAGGAACAAGAGACAAAGGTCTTATATCACCCATTGCACACTATGGCCGGACAAACAAAGATACTACAGGTCTAGGCTATCAGAACAAATCCTTCCATCTCAATGGAAACTCTCCTCATGTGATAGAACATATAGGACCAGAAGTGGATAAAACTAAGGAGGAAGAAGCACAACAGTTAGATAGTGATGATTCATACACCATTAATCTTATTCCTTATGAACGTTTATCTCAAAACATACTAGATCTTCTTAAGGATGAAGAGAAACCTAAGGAGACTATCAATGTAGTAGATACATAAGAACCTACTACTGAAAAAGAGGAAGGTAAACTTGTCACGATAGCTGAACATTTGGGACACGATAGCGATTCTGAGATAGACTCCCATGAATATGAATTCTGCTTAGAATATGAAGGTAATCCTACTTGGGGGATTCATCCTGACTTTACACATATTCTCAGATTTCCCAAAGGTCTAGATGAAGAATCAGAAGATGAATCAAATGACTATGAATGGTGAGTTATTCCAGAAGAAGATGATCTTATCACTGAGAAACACATTGATGTCATTCACCAATATTCACCTAAATCCGACATAAGTCTAGAGTGAAATGACAAACTTAACGAGTCTGATCCACCTACTATTGAAGTGGAATCCAATAATGACGTTGAAATGATTCGTGAACTAAACATTTTGAGTAGTAATATCACCTTTGAATTTGAGAGTCAGGTTAGGACCAATGATGGCAACACCATATGCATGAACACCATTTCCCAATCCTCCCCTACATTAACTATCCAACATCTAGAGCTTATTGACCGAACATCTACCGATCCAAACCATAATATGCATACCTTTCGAACTGACTACGCTCTTGTCTACTACCTCAATGCAGTGGAACCTATGAAAACTTCCATCGGTGAGCCTAGTGTTAGCATGATAGAGTCAGATATCAAATATCTCAGTCAAAAAAACAAAAGCAAAAAGAAAAAGAGTTCTGAGGGTGAAAACCACTATGTGGCAGTCTCAGAACCTAAAATAGTAAAAATCAAAGACGTATCCAAAGGTAAAAACCTCCCTGAGGTGCCTAAGGATGAGATATTTGATGTTCTTTTGAGTCATTTATAGGACATATCTCTAGTACTAATAGAACCAACTCAATCTACCAACTTGGGTACAACAAAGGAACCACAACTGATTCATGTAGCTCAATCCCTATCAAATGAAGAAAAAAAATCATTTACCAAATTCTTGACAGAGAAGAAAATCAACTTTGCATGGAAATATTCAGATATGCCAGGTTTAGATCCAAATCTGATAATGCATCATCTTTCTATAGCTCCAGGAGTCAAACCTATTAAATAGAAGTTGCGAAAGATGTATCCACATGTTGCGCTCCTAGTCAAAGCTGAGCTAGAAAAGTTACCAAAAGCTGAATTTATCCGAGTCTTAGATCATGCAGAGTGGATCTCAAACATAGTTCCAATTTCAAAACTAGATAAATCTATAAGAGTATGCACAGACTTCAGAGATGTAATCTAAAAATGCCCTAAGGATGAATTTCCACTACCAAACATCGATATGATAGTGGACATGACTACGAGCTTTGAAATGTATTCTTTAATGGACAGTTTTTCTGGATATAACCAAATCAAGATTTCTCCAAAAGATCAAGAGAAAATAGATTTCACATGTGCATGGGGTACTTTCTGTTGGAATGTCATGCCATTTGGTCTCAAGAATGTCAGAGCTACATATCAAAGAGTTATGACATCTATCTTCCATGATATGATGCATCAAACTATGGAAGACTATGTTGATGACACCTTAGCTAAATCAATGATAAGATCTGAACATCTGAATGACTTGAGAAAAATATTGGATAGAATGGAGAAGCTTAGTCTCACACTAAACCCTAAAAAGTGTGCTTTTGGTGTCACTTCTGGAAAGCTCCTAGGCTATATTGTTTCAAAGAAAGGTATTGAAGTAGATGCTGCTAAGGTTAAAGCTAGCATGGAGATGCAACCTCCCAAAAATATCAGTCAAATAAGAACCTTACAAGGAAGGGTGCAATCAATCATACATTTCATATCTCAGCTAGTAGACATATCACAACCTTTCACAAAAACATTACATAAAGGTGTGACTTTTACATGGAATGAGGAGTGTGAAAAAAACTTTAATCACATCAAGCAATATTTGGCAAATCCTCCTATTTTGATGCCTCCTATTCAAGGGAAGCCATTGATTTTGTATGTCTCCACCACAGATACATCATTGGGGCATTACTAGCACAACATGATGAAAACAAGAAGGAGAGAGCTATCTACTACATTAGCGGATCATTGGTAGCTTATGAGAAGAACTATTCAATGATTGAGAAAGCTTGTCTAGTTGTGATCTTTGCATCACAAAAATTGAGACACTACATGTTAGCTCATACAACACAATTGATAGCTAAGATAGATCCACTAAAATACTTATTGAGCAAAGCTTCCCTCACAGGTAGATTAGCAAAATGGGTAATGCTATTGAACGAATTTTACATAGAATATGTTGAAAGGAAAGCTATCAAAGGCCAAGTCATTGCAGATTAGTTGGCTGAAGTGCCAATGTTTGATGATACACCATAACATATGGAATTTCTTGACTCATCCATCATGCACATATCTTCTAGGACTTGGCATCTTTTCTTTGATGGATCTTACACACAGAATGGATCTAGAGCAGGCATATTGTTCATAACACCACAAGGTTACTCAATACCTAAAGCATTCAGAATAAAATTTCCTTGCACAAATAATATTGCTGAATATGAAGCTCTACTTAATGGCATGAAGATATCAATTGAATGGCAAGTGACATAATTACACATTCATGGAGACTCATAGCTAGTCATACACCAAGTCAATGATGTATACTAGATAAAATATGAGAAACTAGTTCCATACAAATGCATGGTTGATGACCTTAAGAAATATTTCATCTCAGTCACTTTTGAGTAGATTCCTAGAATAGAGAATAAGGTTTCTGATGCTATGGCAATGCTATCATCCCTACTACAACATCCCGAACATGAGCTACATTATGAGTTCCTGGTGGAAGCACTGTCATTTCCTGCATATGATTCCCCTGAAACCCACATGATCTACACTATTGTTGGTCATGATTCTTCTACATACAAACACCTTTTTTCCTATCTTCAAGACCAAATCATCCTTGGTACCTTCAACCGCCATGAGAAATGATACCTTATCTGAAATGCATCCCGATATGTCAACATTGGTAACAATCTATACAAATGGAGTCTAGATGGTACACTTCTTAGGTGTTTAGAATGTGAAGAGTCTTAATGCGCATTAGAGGAAGTCCATGAAGGTATATGTGGATCACATTCCAACAGTTTAACACTAGCTCAGAAACTTATTAGGGCTAGGTACTATTGGCCTGAAATGGAAAAGGAGGCTATCAAATATGCAAAGAATTGTCAAAAGTGTCAAGTACATGGTAACTTAATTCATGCACCAGGGAGAGATCTTATTCCCTTTACTACAGAATGGACTTTCTAAAAATGGGTGTTTGATCTTATAGGGGCCATATATCCACATTCTTCTAGTGGACATACTCATATCATTATAGCTACAAACTATTTTACAAAATGGATAGAAGCAGTTCCTTTGACTCAAGCAACTGGCAAACAAATTTCAATGTTCATTCTGAACTATATCATTTGTTGGTATGGAATCCCACATTCTATAGTCACAGATAATGGTGGCCAATTCAAGAATAAGGACTTGGATTTCTTGTGCGCTAAATTCAAGATTACACAACATTGGTCATCCATATACTATCCTCAAGGGAATGGACAAGCAGAAGCATCAAACAAATTTTTTTTGAAGATCCTACATTGTATAGTTAATAAAACAGGAAGAGATTGGCATCTCATGATGAATCCAACTCTCTGGGCTTACAAAAAAAGTATCAAAATGCCCACTGGGGCTACACCATTCGCTTTAGTTTATGGGTCTGAAGTGGTACTACCTATTGAGGTTTAAATCCCATCACTAAGAATCATAATGCATGGTCTAGTAATCGATGATGATTACATAGTGTCTAGGTTGCAAGAACTTGAACTACTAGATAAGCGCAAACAAGCAACATATGATCATCTCATAGTATATCAGAAAAGAATGTCTAGAGGCTACAACAAGAAAGTCAGACACGGAGAATTTCAGGTTGGCGATATAGTCTTGAGAGAAAATCCTAAAAATCAATCACATCGAGAGCACAAGGGGAAGTTTGAACCCAACTGGCTGGGTCCCTTTGTTATCACTACTATTTTTGGCTCTGGAGCCTATCAACTCTCAACAACTGAAGGAGAACAGCTCCGAGAACTAATCAATGTTCTCCATCTGATGAAATTATATGCCTAAGATATTCAGTCTATGGTAAAATGTCTTAAAAAATCATAAAAATAAAAAAAAGTCCTAAAAAAATGATCATCCTAGTGAAAACCTAGCAATAGGCACCTTGATGTATCACAAAAAAATTGAAAAAAATGAAAAATACAAAAAAAAGAAGAAAAAGAAAAGTGCGTTGGTGAAAACCTGGAAACAGGCGCCTTGGTAGCAAAAATAGAATCTCTTCCAAGATGGTGAAAACCTAGTAAACAGGTGCCACTTGTATGAAAACACTCCATCTATCAGCGCAATCTTGGTCTTTCCTAGCTTTCAATCCTGCTTTAGTTTGTATATATCTCCTGGGTTTCTTTCGCATCCTATTTTCAATAAAGTTGATCTGAGCATCAATCCAGCAAAAGTGTCTATATCCTATCAAGGTCTAAACTTGGGGGCAATTAGTGTCATATCCTAAAGTCCTCAGTATCTTTAGAGGCATCATTTCCAATCAAGGTCCTTCCAAAGCTATATTTGAGTCAGTCAGTCAGTCTCCTCACCAGGAAAGGATTTTGCACCAACACAACAACAACAACAAACTAAAAACAATCTCTACGACATGCTTTAATCCTCTTTGTATGCTTATTGATTCACATTGAGATTTTGGCATATTCTGTCCCCTCGAACTCCTTGATGATGTCCTTGATAGGATTTAGAGAGTGATGACTAGGGGCATAATCTTTTTTTTTTTGCTTTGAGTAAAAATCTAACAACTTTGGAAATTCTAGATTGAATTGGTGTCCTCTATAAGTGCCTCCATCATGTATTGAATGGCCATGTGTACCTCGACCATCGATACCCAAAAAATTCAAAGAAGTTTGATCCAACTTTTTTTTTGGAGTGATTTCTTCTTCTCTATTGTGAAACACAAAATTATCCAAGGATGTGAACAATAAAGGGTCACTACGGGTAAATTCACATAAGAATGAGAATGATCTCACCTTTGTTTGGTGTGTTTGTTCCACAAGGCGTATTCAGGTCATCACAATGTTTATGTTCTGATGCTTATACAAATTTCTATATCAAAATGGACATGATATTCAACTCATCTTGGCTTTTTGTGCTTTGATGCTTATATCTAAATCCGACATAATAAAACAAAAATCAATATTCATATGTTTATGGTTTCCTAACTAGTGGACATTGTATTGATTTATCCGATGTTACCTAAAGAGAAAAGAATAAAAAAATATTTAGTGATGATAACAATCGACTCATGATCAGTGACTAAGTCCTAGGTCTTAGGTTTGCATTTCATTTTGCACTTTGCATGATTGCATCTATCTCATGATTTTACCATTCACCTTGATGCTTATTGATTCTCCCAAACTATGCTAAAACATGACACAAGGACTGAGCTTTGTATGAAGGTCCCCTAAAACTTGATCAGCAAGCAGTCACCATCTGGGGTTACACATCCATTTTGACAAATGACTGAGCACTTGTCTTGTTCATATACCTACAAAACAATATCATGTGTATCGTTGCATTTACATTTCATTGCATTCATCCATTGCATACATAAATGAGCATTCATGAAGAAAAAGCATAACATCTACATTTTCATCTATCATTGCATTGCATATTCATACATTTGAAAGTAAACACTGCATTACATATTCCATACATTCCACAATAACATAATCATTTCATACATTTGCATCACATGATATTACATCATAAACCAAAATGACAAGTATGGGGGTGAGCTAATGGCACAGTATACAAAATAATGAGCTCAATGAGCTATCAATAGACAAAATGACAAAAATTAGAACACTAAGACAGATCAGCTATCTTCTTGCTCCTTCGCATCTAGTGGTGGCGGGGCAGGTGCATCTGGTGGCAGGTCAGCCCGTGGTGCCCTAGCTCCCTTAGAGGCAGCCATGAACTCAGAATAAGAAGGCACTCTCTACTCAGTAGGTACCCTGGAATAATACGTAGAAACATAATATGATGCTCAACTAGTCTAGTGTATCACCTCCACCTGTAGTCACCTCACATCAGCCTCACGCTCCCGAACCTATCTCTCTGATATCCCGAGTTGAGCCACCACTGAAACAGTGTGTATCCTTAGATCCCACAATTGCTGCCTAAGACATCTGATAACATCCTAGGGTGTCTGTCTCAACCCTGGATCTACCTACGTAGCTACAATCTCTTCCTCCTTAGTAGGTTGATCAACACTAGCCTCTATATGTGCCTTGTGGCGATGAACCTCAACACCTAGATCAAAATCTGAAACATCTGGGACATCCACCATAGGAACATCCTGATGTGCTCCTAGAACCTCCTCAGCACTACCCACACTGCCTAGCTGACCACCCTCACCTCTAGTATATCTCCTCTGAAGAACTGTAGGTTGACCTGCTGTAAAAATCTGAGGATGAGGTGGTCTCATTTGTCCTGATGGCCTCAGTGGGGTCATCATCTCTCTAGGATGTGGTGGTGTAGGATGAACAACACGAATCTGCACCTCCCAACGTCTCTGTCCTCTATCCATAGGGGCACCTATCACATCCACTGCATCCTCCATAGTCAGGATGAGCTCTGTAGGATCTGAGAACCTATGAATGGGATGCTCTGCAATCCACGCCATGTATGCATTTGTGACTCCTGCATCTACAATATGAACTCTATAATCCCAGTCCCTACTGATATATCCCCGGTACTCTAAACTGCACTCATCATATGATAGTCATGGTGACCATCCAAGCCCAAGCTCCTATACCAAACGAGCATAAGATGTAAAGTCCTGAGGGGTATCATGTATGATGCCATACTATCTCCACACCCGGGTAATCAAAAAATGCTCCAAAATAGTGGAAGCCCGCCCAATCAGCGCTTGACTCTAGAAAAAGTAGCCAAACTATATGTGGGAGGCAAGCCACACCTCTATCTACAAATATGGCCTCCAAGTCACAGCGGTCATGTCATCTAGAATGTGCCTCCAGTACTTGGTGCATCCCATCCAGACCTGTGTGATATAGCCCGAATACGTATAAATCAGTGGCTCCTGTGGCTGCTGCTCATCACCAGCTACTGGTCTGCAAATAGAAATATGTTCCCATGCCCATATTTAGGGAGAACAAGAACCCCAGAAGAAAAATATTTTCCCTCGTGATATACTATCTTGTGCATCTATGATAACATGTGGGCTAATAAGCACTGTCCCCACCCTAGCTCATCTGGACTAGCCATCAGCCGCTGGACCATCGGGGCCTAGCCCATCAAGAGTCTGCACTACTGCCTGTCGGACATGTTGATCCCACTGATCATCCCTACAATAATAAACGCAAGGCAGTGCGTCTGTCCATATCTCTGCACCAACGTCTCCCATGAGATCTGCTGGGCGATCTACTCATCAGCCTCAAATACTGTCCTAAATGCAGTCAATCCAACATTACCCAAACTAATGTAGTTAGGGCGAGGTCCGTGAAATGGTATCTGTAAAATCCCGTAGACATCCTCCAAAGTCACGGTGATCTCTCCGGTAGGAAGGTGGAAGGTTTGGGTCTTAGAGTGGAATCTCTCAACCAATGTTGTAATCAATATGTGGTTAACCTAAATCTTAGGCAACTGAATCAAGTACTCAAATCCGTAGGCAGCTAGATGTACCCTTAGAGGGTCAGGAAGTGAAAAATAGAGTCTTTGGGTAGCTAGATAAGATATCCACACATGTACACCAGGAAAGACAACCTACACAACACAAAAATAGGGAAACCTATCAGTAACTTGGTCAAAAATCAAGCTCAAAGCATAGAAAATGAGAAATTGACAACTTCAGAAGGTGCATTAAATACTAAGGAATTAGACTAAGAAATTAGAAAAATCAAAATTTTGACCTAAGGATGAGAAAAACACTCACTATTTTCCATACAAGTTTTAAGACTGGTGCCAAAACTCATATGACTTTCTACAGGTTCTTGTAAAACACTTCATGCATACACGACAATCTAGTGGTTCCCGTATGAGACTTGAGGGACCTGATGAAATGTCGTACGATAGATGGATCCCTCTCATATGAGTTATAGTTATAACGGGGATGACACTCTATGGGAAAATGAAAACTTGTACGAGTCCAGGAAGACTGTCGTATGAGTTTCCATGGTGCCAAAATTCAAAATCTTGAAAACGTGCTAAAATATCCTAAAAAGCATAAAAAGATGCCAAATTTGAATTCACAAAGAGGCACATAGATCCACTTACCGGGTTCCCATATTGGGGAGGTCATTGGAATCATTGGCTGCACTTGAAATGATGAGAATACATAGGAACTAGCATTTTTCTCAGAGGGCTCCACAGGCTCACAACAAACAAAAGGTTGAAATGATTTGAAAATGACCATTTTGGCCCTTATATAGGTTTTGACCTAATTTTTCAAATTGTTCCATTTTGCATGAAAATTGCACCCCTGGCTAATTTCGACGTTCTGAACACATTTTCAGGATCAAAATCAAAATCTGAGATCGTTTACTTTGTCAAAATCATGATTTAAAAATTTCAGACCCAGGATGGCCGACTGCTTGCATAATCGACCTTAAAAACATTAATGAAATTGATTATTCAACTTAATTGATTATCATACATCAAACTATCAAAATTTCAACTTGGTCAACCATGGTCAACTCATGGTCAAACCTAGTCAAACTTGGTCTTCGAAACCTCCAAACGATACAGACCGTGTCTCCGGACGTGCACAATCATTTTTCAAATCAATTCACGTGCTTCAAACAATCTCTCAATGCTAACTTTCTTGTCAGATTTCAATTTTTATCCCGAAGGGGGCATGGTATTGCACATCTTTAATCAAATCTACAAATCAATCTTTCTTTTAGTAATCAAGACAACAACCATGTCCACTTGTTGATTCATCAAAAGTCCTCATCACTTGGGGCACATCGCTTGGGGCATATCAGATTCATCAAGATCCATATCAATTTGGTGTTCTCTCTCAACTTGTAAACTGTATCAGCTCTTTGTAACCATCGGTTCATTAGTGTTATTTCCTTTGTTCTTCCTAACTGAAGGATTTAGTTTTGACATCCTTTCAATTCCTTTGGACAATTAGGTCTGGAGTTAGGACGGTCATTTCTTCATAATCATAAGGTTCAGAATTAGACATTTTGACACTTTTTCATAATCACCGGTTCATTGTTGATATAGTTAACATCATCTCGATTCTTTGGTCAATCAGGACCTGAATCACCAAATCTTCAAATCTATCAATCAGTTTCTGTCTCAGAATTGGTTAATCTTTTAGGATCAGTTTCTCCACCACATAACTGAGTCCACATCATCATAAAAAATAGATTAATCTTTGAACCACTATGCTTTGCACAGTAATTCAAAGAGGGGCAAAATGTAATACCCTAAAAATGGGCTATAGGACCATTGACCTCCTACATCGACAAATCGATCGAAATCGACATCAAAAGTCCTAACCAAAGGCA
The DNA here is from genome assembly GCA_027943335.1 of Chamaecyparis obtusa. Lineage (NCBI taxonomy): Eukaryota > Viridiplantae > Streptophyta > Pinopsida > Cupressales > Cupressaceae > Chamaecyparis > Chamaecyparis obtusa. Next base: position 1,003,916 of record BSBK01004196.1, on the reverse strand, counting down.
CATCTGCACATCAAATCATCAAAACCCTAATCGATTTAATCTTAATTCTGCATTGGGGAATATTTCCTAAATATTCCTAATTTATCCTAATTATCTCCTAATTGAATATTATTTGGCGATAAATGTCACTATTTATCCTAAAGTTAATTAATTGAATATGTTGAATATTTGATTAATTAATTTAATTATGCCACTTAATTATTTAATTAGAGTCAATTATATTTATTCCTAATTAATATTATTTAATTTTGACAATAAATCAAAAATCTTACAAATAATTGATTAAATTCTTATTTAATTAATTAAATCAAGTTGTCAATATTTAATGATATAGTTTTGGACTAAAGTTTGATTAAATAATTGATTAACCCATAAATTAGTTGTTTTAATTCAAAAATCAGTTAAGTTGAGAATAATTCACTTGAATTATTAATTAAATTCATAATTATCCATGCACATTCAGAAGAGCAGTTAAAATTTAAATCATAAAATCAATTCAATTTCTTATCTTTTTGAACTCAACATCCATTTTGAGTTAAAAAGTTGATTTAAACTTCTGATTTGAGTTAAAAAGCTATTTTTGCATGATTTTATAAGTTAATTAATTTCGATTTCCTGATAACTCAAAAATCAATATGAGTTAATCAGGGAGATATTTTTGGCTTTCCATGAGCTTTCAAAAATCTTGGATTTCTATAAAAATAAGGCTCAGCCCTTCACAAAAGGTTTTGCATCTTTGATCCTAGGAATTTTTACATACTTGTGAACTTGGAGAATCGAGCTCTTGCGAATAGGCAATTTGTGAGAATTTTTGCAATTCATAGTTTTCATAGAAATTTCATAGCATTGTTAGATTTGCATTGTCAATTCATTTCAATCCATTTAAGATCAATTCCATATCCATTTTTCATCATATTGCATAGAAAATCCAAAAATATAGATTAATTTGCATTCATCTTACATCCATCTTTAGCATTAAATCCTTCATTTAGGTGTTGAATTGTCACTGATCTCGGTCATAATCTGAGAATACCATAGTCATACTCGCACCTACTAGAAGGTAGTAAATCACCTGGTTAGCTTAGTTCATTTATATTAGAGTCTAATGTTTTACTGAAGTGTTGTGTCTACAGCTAGGTACAACATTCACACTCACATCAAGAACTACAGGTGAAGGAAGAGGAACAAGGGGCTCATTGTGCACATGATTTCTAGTTTTGTCACTCAATTTGGCCCCTGGCCTTGCCTATGGCATGCCCCAACAACCCCCTAGAATGCTCTCATGTCAAAATAATTGGGTTTCCTACCCAATTCAAATTCAGCTTGTAATTTTTTCAAAAAATAAAGTGGGACCTCATGATCAGCGTGTGGTGGATTGTCAAATACCATCCACCACCACTCCCAAAAATTATTTTCTATACCAGGGTGTCTACAACATCTAATATAAATACGTGGCTTCTTGCCAAGTATCTCCTCACCTGTTTTAGGGTTCAAAAAATAATGTGCCATATTAGTTTTTGTAATTTTTAAATTATTAACCTCTTTATAAGAGAGGCTATCGACATAATATCCATGCATACTCTCCTCCATGACTAAAAACTATCAATCTCAGAGTCTAATGTGTGTACTAAATCTACTATGCCTTGCATGCTATTTGCAAGGTGTAGTAGTTGGGCTAATGGATAGGGATCATTCCTAATAATATTTACATCTCTCATTATTGCCTCTACATTTCTCCTAATATTATCTCTCAAATCTGTAGGTGGAGGTGGAGGGGGTGGTGGAGGTGGAGGTGGTGGTGGTGGTGCATGCTGACCTATAAGCTCATCATATTAAAATCATCCATATTTTTAATCTGCGTACATCTAAAAACATGAAAATTTACAATTAACATATTGTAAATTACATTTTACCTTACAAAGAATGACTTAAATAATTAAAATGTAAAACAAATAATCTAAACATTTTACCTTACAAAGAGAGAGAGAGAGAGAGAGAGAGAGAGAGAGTTAAATAAAAATGTAATTACATGTCATAATTTAAAAATTAACATATAAGTTATTTACATTTTATAGGTTACAAAGACAATCAAGACAAATGTTCAAATGTTTTTTTTAAAGAATGTACACCTACTTGGTTGAAAAAAGACCAAGGTTTTTTATGCTTTTAAAACTCTATGTTTCGAAGGTTTTGATTCAAGGAACATGTTTTAACATTTTAGAGAGAGAGAGAGAGAGAGAGAGAGAGAGTTAAATAAAAATTTAATTATATATCATAATTTAAAAATTAACATATAAGTTATTTACATTTTACAGGTTACAAAGACAATCAAGACAAATGTTCAAATGTTTTTTTTAAGAATGTACACCTACTTGGTTGAAAAAAGATTCCAAGGTTTTTGATGTTTTTAAAACTCTATGTTTCAAAAGGTTTTGATTCAAGGAACATGTTTTAACATTTTTTAGAGAGACAGAGGAGAGAGAGAGAGAGAGAGAGAGAGAGAGTTTTGTTTAGGTAAATATTTTTTTTTACCTATGGTTTCTTATTTTATTTACACATGTCTAAATTTATGTTTTGGTTTTCTACTTAGGGTTTCATAATTTAATTGTGTCTAGGTTTACATTTTTGTTTTACTACCTAGGGTTAAATTAAAAGTTTTAATAGTTTTCTACTTTGGTACGATAATTATAAAGTAAATTAAAATTAAAATGAACTAATTGAAACATAAAATATAATTAAATTTATACAATAATTTTGAAAACAACATTAAACTACATTTTTTAATTAAAAAAATTTGAAACTACAAATTTTTATGAGAAAAATCATAAAAAAATAATAAAAAATAATAGTATGTACCTAGAACATGAAAAAAATGGCAAAGGGGTTGACAGGAGAAGCTGAAATAGGCATCCGAGCTCTACAAAACATGATCTCGTTCTCGAAATAGTGAAAATGACAATGAAAACGGTTAAAATTAAAAATTAAATAGACTTGCGAAATGGGTGCCTGATTTTTACAAATCGGGCACTCGATTTGTAAAAAATCAAGTGTCCTTTTTGCTTTGGGTGCCCGATCCGAAATGGGCACCCAATTTTTTAATATGGATTGGGCTCCTGAACCTAAACGTGCGCTCGATTCATAAAAATTGGTTGTCCGTTTCTAATTGCAATTTTTTTTGGAAGTGGACTTTCGTGGAATTGGTACCCAACTTTTAACATTCACCCCTTTACTTTACTTGCATCTATTCCACACATTCTTACATTAAACAAAAAGGACCCTACAATCAACACTTCCTTTTGGGCTTTGATCATGCATTAGCACCCTTACACCTACTTGGGTTGTGTTAATCAAATCCTTATCCTTAAAGGGGTCACATTTTAGGCCCCCTTCCAATGTATGGTGGTGAAGTGAGAGTCTACCATTGACAACCATTTTCACTATACATTTTGGTGAGCCCAAACCTTTCATGCTTTATACACCTTTTGTGTTGGTTAGTTAGATCTTGCATACATTTCAAATATATCAAATAAATAAAAAAACAAATTATCATTTAGTGATTATATTTACTTTTTATGCTTTGCATTAGATTAAATTTACATTTTATGCTTTCATTATCTTTTTCTTGCATTCTAAAAGAAAATAGATTATTGTCTTTTACTTATTGCATATCATTTATATTTGAAAAATAAAAATAAAAAATTATTTAGATTAATCTTAAAATGTACTTATTTTCTCAAAGTGATAGTGGCTTAGCTTCCCTTTTATCACTTTATCCTTCTCCTAAAGATCCCCCTCTCCATGAGGCCATATCGGTGCAAGAAGATGTTCTTAACCCTTCTTTCAATAACCTCCGTCTTTCGAGAGAAGTGTTGAAGATTGATGTTAACTCTTATCTTCATATGTGCTTCTCCCATGAGCCACTAGTATATTTTGGAAAATATGTGACTACGTGACTAAAACTTTTAGTCACACCACTAAAAATTTTAGTCACATGACTAAAATTGACCAAATTCCACTATTTTTTTGCAATTCACAAGTATAAATGATTGATTTGGTCACAGTGTAAAATCAGAAGGTCAGACACATGAAAATAACTAAACAATTAGTCACCCACACAAAAATGACTAATTAGTTAGTCACTAATAATTAGTCAACCAAACAAAAATGACTAAATTAATGATCATTAGTACTCCTTTATAATAACATTTGATAATATCATAGAATTAGATACTTAAAATTTCCATTTCACCAGTAGGCTAACACTAAAGGACTAAAAATATTCAAACAATAAATTGTTGATTCCATGATTAATGATATGATGAGAGGTCAAACAAGAAATTGGGGACTTTAGCCTATTGGCTTAAAGAGTTCAATCTCAAATATTAACTAAGTAATGAATATGTGATCTAGAGTTGGAAGATGAAAATGAGGGCAATAAAGATTGAGCCCCGCATCTGTATAACAAAGATACACTCTATGCACAAAAGACATAAGAGATTGTATTTGTCTATATCCATGCAAGACATTTAAATTAAGATGCCTTTACAACCTTGGAAGTGATCAAGTAATTAATGAAAATGACTCATTCCCAATTGCATAATCATTTAGATAGGCACTCATAGTCTTACAAAGATTCATTAAAAACTCTCTTTTTTCAAATTATAAAATAAAGTTACAAAAAAGAATCACAATTTGAGCTTAAATCATTAGAATTATTTTCCTAAATGATATACATTATAAAGAAAACTAGACTTACAATAGTTGCCTCTTGATCAGTCTGACTCGTGTCCAAAACTAATTTAATTGTCTTTATAAATTAAAAAATAAAAACAAAAGAAATATATCGTTAATGTTTATGCATCATCTAAAAATATACTATTTATTATAATTATCACTTAATCAAATATTAAAATTAATTAATTAATTAAAAGTTAAATTAGAATGATCCTTTTTAATTAATTAATAAGGGACACCGATAATAAATCACAAAATTTGGGCGTTTTGCAGTGTTGGGTATATTTTTCACTTCCTGCACATATGGAAGATAGAAGGGTTTTGGCACAACACAATATTTTCATTACTCGCATGAGAATGGACAACAAAAGAGAAAATTTGGAGGTTCGTGTTTCGAGCCATTATCTACTACATCACTCTGGACTCAAGATTCTTGAGAATTCACACTTACCACTTTGTCTTGCTCAACCACTTCAGACATGGTAAGATGGTTTCCATCCCCTTCTACCTTTACTCATCCATTAATGAAAATATCAACGGTTTCAAGGGTAAAGCTAATGCTAACCCTATTTTTCATGAGGGTTTACTGCTGCTTATTTATGAATACTTTAAATTTCAAATGGTGAGTAAGTCTGTTAAGGACAAAGGGATCAAGGAGGAGGAGTTGGGGTTTGACTATGAGCCCTTTGACATTGAAGATAACATTGGGTTGCATTCTGAAGACGAGGAGGAAGAGGAGATTAAGAAAGGGGCTTTCGGTTCTACTTCCAAGAAAAGGAAATGTAATATGCAGAAGGTTAAAAAAGAAGCGAAGGGTCCTTCCCCTAAAAAATAGATTAGAATTTCCATATCCTCAGACAAGGATTATAATGAGGATGAGGAGGATATGGAAACTGAGGAGGAGTCAAGGGAGAAGGGGAGGAAGAAAATGATAAGAAAATCTCCCAAGTACTCCAAGCGGACCAAATTGAACAAGAGAAGGGAGATGAGCTTGGACCAGGTCTCTACAAATTCTGAAGATGATGATAAGGATATGTGCCCCCCCTGATCCCCATGAGACTAGCCTTGTTGGCTCCCTAGTTGATGGGAAGAAGAAAACCCCTGAGGAAAAGGTCTAGCACAAGGAAAAGGTCCGCCACTACTTCTCCTGATGATCTCACCTAAATCAAGGATGCAACTGATAAAATTGACCATTTGGAGGTGCAAGCTGCCAATCTGCTCGAGAAGATGTCTTGAACTATTCCTTTGTTGTTTTCTATTTTTGTATTTTCTGGTGTTGGTTATCCCCCTATCCTTTTTTGTTGTCTTTTATTCGTTGGCCCTGTTATTGGCCTTTTTGGCTAGATGCATGTTCTTTTTGTTGTGGATCCTTAATGCAATATCTTAACTTGTTCCGGGTTCCAGGTACCGTCAAAACCTCTTCCACGTAATCAAAAAACATATTTATTATTGATGAACCAATGTTCCTTCAATTGGTTAAGATGGTTCTGGGAGAGGAACACATGGTAGCTGAATTCATATACATAACTAACGTGGATATTGCCTTGATCCATTTTTTGCTCGGTGCCTAGAGATGGGTGGTAAATATGAGACATGTTGGATCATGAATAGATTTGGACCAGGGAGGAATGGTGTTATGGATAGGATATCTTCATTACAATCTCTAATCTTGTTGAGGGCTTCAAAGCCAAGGGTGGTGATGGGTTGGCTCCATGGAGTCGAGTTCACTCGACCACTATGCTCATTTATGATTTGTAGTGCATCTTCAAACAAGAAGAGCAAAAGGGCTGAAGCCTAAGTATGTTGAGAGAGTATCAAAGAATACCTGTATGAATAGGAAGCAACAAGGAGAGCTAAGGCCACCACAAAACATATGTTGAGGAAGAGAAAATGGATGTTTACTAAAGGAAATTACTGGGAGTAGAAACATATAAAGAAAATCAAGGCAAAAGATTAGTAGGAGTCATTTTTCCTAATTTTTATTAATTACAATATATCATATATAGTGCAAGATATGGGTTAAATATATATTCAAAAATATTGTATATGTTGGCATAGTCGTATTGTCACATGTGAAGTAGTCAATTTCTGTATAGAAGGGGATCAAAATGTACATATTAATGGTTCAAGCCAGATCATCAAAAATTATGATTTTTTAGAATCAATACAAAAATATTTTAGGTCAATAAAAAATATTAAATTGAATTCTTGTTGGTCAATTATAACAATGAGAAAGAAGAGATATAAAATGATTTAGATAAACTCATGAAGAACAAGTAGAAGGTTAAAAAGTAAAATTCATGTCCATCCATTGCCTCTTCGATGCTCTTCTTCAATATTTTGAATAAAACTTTTGACAATTTTATTTATTTCCTCTTAATTGAATAAATTCATATATTTAAGAAATTATTATTTTGTTCGTTGTTACCACAAAATTTTTCTACTTAGAAAAACATGCAAGATTCATAAAAGTGTTAAATCATCACAATTAGAAAATTGTCAAAAATAACCTTCATCTTACAAACAATCGATTTTAAAAAAGGATACAATTATATGATATACATTTTTTTTTCATCATTTGTTTAATAATTAAAAAAAATGAAACACAAAAACTCCCTTCCATCAATATTTTATTATATTAAAAATTTATACCATGCCCATTAAAAGTATGATGCAATTATTTGGTTAGATCTATTTAAGGCCTCTAGAACGTCACAAAAAAATGTTCATTCTATGTCATATAACTATTTGAGTAAACCTACATGTGTGAACAAGAAATAGTACCCTAGTATTTAGTGGGGGATACCACACATGAAATCTAAGCTAATTTTGTATCTAAGATGCTATTGAACTTCTTACAATTAATTCATTCAAGTCTAGATAAATTTGTGTTAGGATCTCATGTTATTTCAAATAAGTTATGTTTAATCTATCATTTATTAGGTGAAAAATTATTTTAAAAATTAGTCTAATAGTAATATGTTTGGAGTGGTATATTAGCTAAATAAACTACAAGTATATGTCTATTAAGTATTCAATAACATATTTAAGATTTTATTCTAGAGAGACAATACCCTTGTTTTGCTTCTTTACAATTAGAAATCACACACACATATAATTCATCTCTAATCTATCATCATTCATTGTATAATTTTCACATCTTTATTTATAAATATAATATAATCTATAATATTATAACTTATAATATATAATATTCTAATTTATATATAACAATAAATATAATTATATTATATACATTTTAATTTATATCACACAAAATAAATATGATATTATATTTATTTTAATTTGACAAATTTTAATTATGTAATTTCTCTTCAATCAATATAAAAATTTTGGCCGACACAACGAGAGCAATAAAAAAACATGATTCTCGTATCATTGATTTTGAAGCTATTATTTGGTGTTTGTCATTTTTTAAATTATTATAATTAAAAAACATTCAAGTTAGGTTTTAAATTGAAAAACGTGTGCGCCCGAGAAAATCGGATTACAATTCTGAAATTTAAAAAAATGTACTCCCAAGAAAATCGGATTACTATTCAAGATTTAAAAAAATTTATACCCGAGGAAATCGGATTACAATTCCAACATTATCGTTAGTCTCTGTGGACAAGAAATACGGTGGGCATTCCCACAGAATTAAAAAAATACGGTGGCAAAAGAATTGTTAAAACCGTGGACTATTGGTTTTGATTTATGCAATAAATTTCAGGTTTAAAAATATTTAAATAATTCAACTTGAGAAAAATAATAAGTTATATTTATGTTGATAATTAATTTAATTGTTAACCGTTATTGTTATAGTTATGATTTGGGTTAGATGTATAAATATTAAATAAAATAAAAATATTTACAGATATTAATTTTTAAAATAATGATAAGGAGTTTAAATTTTCAATATATATATTTTTGAATTAATAATAGATTTATTAAGAATAATTAGTTTATTAAAAAAATATTAAAATTATATTTTATGAATTTTAATTTATAATATTTTTAAATAATGATAAGAGGTTTAAATTTTAATATAAAAATAGACATAAATAATCAAATTTAAAAATTTGATTAAAAAATTATAGATAAAATAAAACTTAGATATCTTTATATTTTAAACAAAATAAAATAATTTTAAGAGACGTAAAATAATTAGAGTTGATATCTATGGATTTCTAAATAGATGTATTTAAGATATCTATACTAGTTGGTAATTAAGTAACTTAAAAAGGGTCACAATTAAGAGTAGATTAATGTTATCTAGTTAGAATTGGTGTAAAGGATGGAATTAGAGTTAGGGTTAACATTATATCATTACTTTTTATTTATATAATAAAGTTAGGTTAATTTTTAAATAATTTAACTTCATATAGTAGTAATCTACATTTATTTTGATAATCAATATAATTATTAACAATTAGATGGAGGATTATAATTAGGGTTAGAGTTAGAACTAGACTTACAATTAGTGTTAGAGTTAGGGTTAGAAATAGGATTAGGGTTAGGTTTTTAATAACCAGTTTTGTTTATAATCAATTTATTTACATGTAATTAACATTAGGATAGTTGCAGTTATTGTTAGGTCAAGTGTTTGTTGTTGAAAGGATTTCTTCCCCTGCGCTGACGCTGGTGCTTTGTTGGAAGCCTCTTTTGGGTGTCCCTATTCTTTTTCTCTGCAAAGGGCTACATGGGTCCTTTATGTGGTAGATGCATCATGTGTGCCCATGTCGGCCTTCCCTTCCTCTTTCTAGGAATTGGTTGTCACAACTGCTTTAATATGCACAACATGGTTGTAGGTTCTTTGTTCTTGTTGCTTGGTAGAGGGGTTCTTCATGTGCCTTGGGCGGTGCTAGCCTACAACATCTTTGTGGTGGTGATTTTTGAAGTTGATTTTGTTACTGTTAGAAGTTCGATCAAGATCTAGACTTGTTGATCAACTTTTGTTGGTGGGTTTGTTTGGTTGTGAGGGTCTGGACCCCTATCTTGTTCTACTTGAGAGCTAGGGCTTGGTTCATTGGCTTGTGGGTTTTTTTTTAGCTAATTTACATTGTTGGTACTTTGTGAGCAAGCCTTGGCATTGGCTAGCGTTCATTGGTTAAAGTTGTGAGCTTGTAGATGGTGCCTCCCTGGGTTCTAGTGTTGCTTTGTCTGGCCTTTGGGGCTAGATTATGGAGGAAGTTATCATTAATTTTGGTTTTTTTTTTCTTGTTTGTTTAGACTATCCATTTTAGTTAGCAAGGATAGTGGTATTCTCTTTTCTAGTGGCCAATCATTTGCTAATAGTTTTCAAGGTCTCATTTTGGTCTATGTTTTTTTGTTGAAGTTTGGCACTTGTTTTGGAGTTGTCTATGTCCCTATTGGGTTGGAGATTGTTCTATTAGCAGCGGTGAGGGTTTGTTACAATCTATTTGCTACTTCTTTTGTGGTTCCTATGGAGGTGGAGACTTTCTTTATGAAAGAGGATGTTTGTAATTGATTGTGGTTTTCTCCTTTCTATGACTTCTCAGATTTTGGATAGATTTGCAGTAAGTTCCCCCTTTCAATGGTCTATTCCTTTTCTGCTCCTATAGAGGTGGGATCCTTTTCTATTGAGGTGGAAAGGAGTTTTGTTGGTGGAGGGTGGATTTTTTGTTAGGACTATTCTGCGTTTTACTAATGGATGTTATTTCTCTATAGGATAGTTTTGAGTAACACTTTCTTACCCATTTTAAAGACTTGGGGAGCCTTTCAAAATCCCTCTGTTAATTTTCCCCACTCATTGGGTTCTTGGTTGTTTGTTGTTAATGGCCTTGTTTGACCACTATACTTTAAGTGGCCAGTTGTGGCTCCTTATTCTATAATCAACCTTTTTAAGAAAGGCTAGTATTCTTGTTGATTGTGCACCCTTTGTGCCCTTGAATTGTAACAACTAGCACCCTTGTTAATGTGTTGTTGATCTCGACAACACTAGGGGTGTGGTTGTGTAATGGCCATCCCCCTTTTTTGGCCATTGAACTTAATCAAAACAGTAGGATTATAACCGAGGTTAGCATAAGGGTGACAATAAAGGTTAGGTTAATGTTAGAGTCACAATTATTGTTAGGGTTAGTTGATTAGAGATAGGTTTAGAAATATAGTTAGAGTTGTGGTGAAAATTGTGTGGTTAAAAATTGGTATTCAATTCTAGAATAAAACCAACGCTCAATAAACCATTAACTCAAGAATTTAGCTACAAGAGTTCAAATCAAATGAACAAACTACATTCCCAAAACTAGCTTATTGCTTCCTAGTTGAAGAAAGTTTAATCCTTTTTAGAATGCTCATTAGATTGGCATGAATGATTAGTGACGTGACTACTCAAAAATAGAAGATTTCAAATGTGGAGGAGATGCAACACTTGGAATCACCACTCCAAGATGATCCAAGTGCAAATGCAAAGCTAAAACTAATTCATGATGCAAGATTAATCTAACAAAAATGATGCTACAATAAAGAAAACTAGATAAAAATGCAAGGTTACACTAGAAAATGAGCTAATACTAACAATGCAAGAGAGCTATGAGTGCAAGAAACTATGATGAAAGTAACTAGTAACTCAAAATAGAAAGATTACTCTAGAATGAAGAAGATCAAATGCTAGAATGCAAGAAGGAAAATTGGAACTTAAAACCTTGGAACCCCTTGAGCCAAGGAAGAGCTTCCTTTTAAAAAAATTTCCTCAAGAATGAAGGGTGAAGATTAAGAGGGAAAAGATGTTAGGTAGAGATGAGTGATGAGAGAGATCGATCCTTGTGAAAGGATCCAAGACTTTTGATTGGTCAAGCTTGATGGGAGAATAAGACAAAATAGAAAATCCCCTTTTAATTATCATTTAGTCAAGATTAAGTTGCACAATGTCCTCTTTTTAATAAAAAATGCTAGGATTTTATATGAAAAGGAAGTTTTGAAAATTAAATAATTTTTCAATTTTTAATATAGAAATTATTTGATTTAATTAGCAAGGGGGATTATCCAAGTTTCTTACATAATTGTGCTTGGTAAATTATGGCTTTGAAATTTAAAATTTTATTTGAGATAGATTTGATCAAAATCAGGAGCTTGGGTTTTACTAGACAAATTTTAGGTGATTAGATTTGCCCCTCTTTGAATTGATGTGCAAGTAGCGTGTTGATTCAAAGAATAGATAGAAACTAGATCAGAGAACAACCTAATATGAAGTGATGCGACCATTCCTGATAAAGAGAACCCAACTCTAAACTTGATCGAATGAAGACCGATTGAAGATCAAAGATATTAGCTTCAGACTTGATTGAGCGAAGACTAATGAGGGAGACTAGAGTATCCAGTTTGATATGAAGTGATGAGACTGAATATCTATCAAAGATCTTTGAGATAGCTACTTTGACAAGGATTTTGAAGAAGCTAATCACCTGATTAAGAGTAGATATCAGATTGATATGAATCCTGATGAATCTGATATGCCCCAGGAACGATGTCAGATTGATATGGGTTATGATGAACCTAACATGCCCCAAGTGATTAAATAGACATCTGTCAGAGTGACCTGATATAAAGCGATGAGATCACTCTTTCAAAAAGATACAAAAAATATCAACTTGATATGATTCCCAATGAAGTTAAGATGCTCCAAACCATGAAGCTTGAATTGATTAGCTAATTAGGATTGATTGTAGAAGAATATTTTCTAGTGTCATGCTCCCTCGGGATCAAAATTGAAATGAGGCAGAGAGGTCAAAGCAAGATTTGATTACTTAGAATAGGTTATTAGTAGGTTTAGGATATAATAGAGCTTGATTTAATTGATTTTGAGATCTTGTTGACTAAATTTGACCAATGTTTGACCAAGTTTGACTAGGGTTGACCAATATGGAATTACTTGGATTTGATAGATTTGCATGAGATTGACCTCAGAGGTTTGAGAAATGAAGACAAAAGCGAGCGGTAAGTGATAGCGTCAATGGTCAACTATGTGTGACCAAGAAGGGTTGAATTTGTAATTTGACTAGGTAAACAAACTCAGATTTCAATTTTGATCCCAGAAATGGATTCATGATGTTGAAATTAGCTAAGGGTGCAATTTTCATGACTTTCCAAGCACTTTGAATTTTAGGTCAGAATCTATAAAAGGGGCCCGAAGGGGTCATTTTGTATAGTTGACTTTGAGAGCCTAGAGCCTTCCAAAGAGCTAAAAATGTTGATTCTAGTTTGAAACAACCAATTCAAGCTTCAAAGGCATCACAACCGGCTCCGATCGTATGGTGCACAAGTAAGTAGTCGATTCTAGCCTGTGATTTTGTAGATTTTAGTCAGTTTTAGGTGTTTTTGCGCATTTTGAGGTCTTTTGTCCTAGATTATTGTGTGTTGAAACAGTTTCATTGCACACCCTTTTGGTTTTCATTATACAATAAACTGGTTGTAAAATGTGTATCGCATAGTTATTTGACTTGTATCATACAATGGGTACCCACGTATCGTACGATATGGTGATTTACTGCCTTCTAGTAGATGTGAGTATGTATTCTCAGATTATACTGAGATCAGTGACCTTGACGACACCTAAACGAAGGATTTGAATGCAAAATCTAGATATGGAATGAATGCAATTAATCTACTTTTTTGGTTTTTCTATACAATAATATGATAAACACTTGATATGAATCTATGCTAATATGAAAATTGATCTAACAATAATATTCTAAATGATATGGATACTATGCAAAACCAATAAAAATCTCACAACAACTCGAATTCTCAAGATCAATTCTTTAGTCTCCAATTCGACAGCTCGAGTGTGCAATTCGTGGATGGATGGATTATGAAGAGCTGAAGCCTTTAATTTATAGAAATCTAGGGCTTTGGAGGTGCATGAAAGAAAGCCATAAATCACTCAAATAACTCAGGTTGATTTTTGAGTTATTTTTAAATAAAGGATATTTAACTCACAAAAACATGCAAAAACAGAGATCAACTCAAAATAGAGTTTAGCTTTAATTGATAATTGATAGTTGTCTGCTTTTCTTGATTGTGCATGATTTATTTATGAATTAATTTAATAACAAAGTGATTTATTTCCAACTTAACTGATTTTGAAAAATAAAACAATTGATTTATGGGTTAATCAACTATTTTTCAAATTTTTATTCAAAAATAATATTATTAAAAATTGACAACTTGCTTTAATTAATTATATAAGAATTTAATCAATTATTCGTAGGATTTTGGATTTATTGTCAAAATTAAATAATACAATTTAGGAATAAATATAATTAACTTCAATTAAATAATTAAGTGGCAGAATTAAATCTAATTAATTAAATATTGAGAATATTCAATTAATCAAACTTTAGGATAAATTAGATTTATCGCCAAATAATCATTAAATCAAAGATAATTAGGATAATTAGGAATATTTCTAGGAATATTTCCTGATGCAGAATTTATGATAATCAATTAGGATTCGATGATGTTTAGATGTGCCTTAGGTTAGGACTTCGATGTTAATTTCGTTCTAATTGAAGATGTAGGAGGTTAATGAACCTATAGCCCATTTTTGGGGTATTACATTTTGCCCCTCTTTGAATCACTGTGCAAAGCGCAGTGGTTCAAAGACAGTCTGTGTATGATGTTGATTGATATCAATATGAAATTGATATGAGATAGAAATTGATTGAAGTTGATATGAAGATAATAGGTCCTGAATGACCAAAGATAAGGTTAACTATAACAACAAATGAACTGATGATTGGGAAAAAGTGTTAAAATACCTGATTCTGAACCTTATGATTGTGAAGAAGTGAGTGACGGATTCCAGACCCGATTGTCCTTATATTGAATCACATTGGTATCACATCTGAACCCTTCAGTTTCCAAAGAACCAAGGAAATAACATAATTGAACCGATAGTTACAAAACTGATACAATTTACAAGATTAAGAGAATACCAAATTGATATGGATCTCGATGAATCTGATATGCCCCGAGTGATGATTGATTTTCCTCGAGTGATGAGGTATTTTTGATGAATCAACAACTAGACGTGGTTGTTGTCTTAATTACTGAGGAAAGATATGATTTCCATAAAGATATGATTTCAAATTAGATTACAGACTTTGAATGATATGTAATACCATGCTCCCTTTGGGATTAAAATTGAAATCTGACAAGAAAAGTCAGCGTTATGGTTTAGAAGCATGTTAATTGATTTGAGAAGTGGTTATACATGTTCAAGAACACGTTTTGTATCATTTAGAGGTCCTGGAGACCAAGTTTGACTAGGTTTGACCATGAGTTGACCATAGTTGACCAAGTTGAAATTTTGATAGTTTGATGAAAGATAATCAGTTAAGTTGAATACTGGATTTTTGTGATGATTGAAAGGTCGATTATGCAAGTAGATAATAATATGAACGATCTTAGATTTCAATTTTGATCACGAAAAAGGATTCTACTTGCTATTTCGATGGATGGACCTTTGTGGAAGATTCAGCTCTTGTTATATTTGAAGAGACAAGTGGAGAATTGTTTAAGTATTTAAGTTTGTTGAGTCATTGTGAGATCATGCAAACATGCAAAAATGCAAAGAGGCATGCAAAATGAAATGCAATTTAAGACCTAGGACCTAGTCACTAATCATGTGTCGGTTATTGTCATCATTGAATTTTTAGGTAATCGGATAAATCAATACAATGCCCACTAGTTATGAAACCATAGACATATGAATATTGATTTTGTATACGCAAGAATCAATACAACACCCACTGATTATGAAACCATGGACATATGAATATTGATTTTGTTTTCAGAATGGCGGATTAGATATAAGCATCAAGGCACAAACGCCAGGATGACCTGAATATCATGTCCATTTTGATATAGCAATTTGTAGAAGCATCAAAACATAAATGTCGTGATGACCTGAATATGCCTTGCATTTCAAACACATCATGAAGTTAAGAGATCATTCAAAATCCAATGTGAATTACCCGTAGTGACCCTTTATCATTCACATCCTTAGGTAAGATCGCATTTCACAGTAGGAGAAAGAACTCACTAAAAAATTCAATAGTTAGATCAAACTTCCTTGAATTTTCCAGGTATCAATGGTCAAGGTACGCATGGCCATCCAATTCAAGATAGAGGCTCTTACAGTCAGACACCATTTCAATCTAGAATTTCCAAAGTTGTTAGATTTTCACATACAAGCAGAAGACAAAGAAAAGATTATGCCCCCAGTCATCACTCTCTAAATCCTGTAAAGGACATCATCGAAGAGCTCGAAGGGACACAATATGCAAAAATCTCAATGTGAATTAGTAAGCATACAAGGAAATAAAAGCATGTAAAAAGCATAGATTGGTTTCAGTTTGTGTTTGATGTTTGATTACGTTGTTGTAGATGCAAAATCCTTTCTGGAGACAAGACTGACTGACTGACTCGAATGAAGTTTCAAAGGACCTGGACTAGATATGACACATCTCAAATACATGGGAGACCATAGGATATGACATTGATTGCCCCCAAGTTTTAACATTGATAGGATATAAACGCTTGAGCTGATTGGTGCACAGACCGACGTATTGAAAACTGGAAATGCAGAAACAAACCAGGAGATATGTACAAACTAAAGCAAGACTGAAAGTTGGGAAAGACCAAGATTGCGCTGATAGATGGAGCATTTTGAAACAAGTGGCACCCGTTTGCCAGGTTTTCACCATCTTGGCAGAGATTCTATTTTTGCTACCAAGGCGCCTGTTTCCAAGTTTTCACCAAGGCACTTTTTCTTTTTCTCATTTTTTTTGTATTTTTGAAATTTTTTTATTTTTTTGTGAATCATCAAGGTGCCTATTGCTAGGTTTTCACCAAGATGTTCATTTTTTTCAAGACTTTTTCTGATTTTTATAATTTTTTTAGGACATTTTACCATAGACTGAATGCCTCAGGCGTAGAATTTCTTCAGATGGAGAACATTGATTGGTTCTCAGAGCTATTCTCCTTCAGTCATTGAGAGTTGATAGGCACCAGAGCCAAAAGTAGCAGTGATTACAAAGGGACCCAGCTAGTTGGGTTTAAACTTCCCCTTGCGTTCTCAATGTGATTGATTTTTAGGATTTTCTCTCAAGACTAGATCACCAACCTGAAATTCTCTCTGTCTGACTTTCTTATTGTAACCTCTAGACATTCTCTTCTGATATACTCTGAGATGATCATATGTTGTTTTTCTGTTCTCATCTAGTAGTTTAAGTTCTTACAACCTAGACACTCTGTAGTCATCATCAGTTACTAGACTATGCATTCTGATTCTTAGTGATGGGACTTCAACCTCAATAGGTAGTACCACTTTAGACCCATAGACTAAAGTGAATGGTGTAGCCCCAGTAGGCATTCTGATACTTGTTCTGTAGGCCTAGAGAGCTGGATTGATCATGAGATGCCAGTCTCTTCCTATTTTATTAACAATATGATGCAAGATTTTCAATAGATTCTTGTTTGAAGCCTTTGCTTGTCCATTCCCTTGAGGATAGTAGATAGAAGACCAATGTTGTGTGATCTTGAATTTGGCACATAGATCATCTAGGTCTTTGTTCTTGAATTGTCCACCATTATCTATGATTATGGAATGAGGTATCCCATATCTGCATATGATATAGTTCAATATAAACATAGATATTTGCTTTCCTGTTGCTTGTGTCAAAGGGACTACTTCTACCCATTTTGTAAAATAATTTGTGGCTTTGATTATATGGGTATGTCCATTAGAAGATTGAGGATGTATAGCTCCTATAAGATCAAATGCCCATTAGTGAAAAGGCCATTGTGTAGTAAAGGGAATTAGATCTCTCCCTGGAGCATGAATTAAGTTTCCATGCACTTGGCATTTTTAACAATTCTTAGCAAATTTGATAGCCTCTTTCTCCATCTCAGGCCAATAGTACCCAGCCCTAATAAATTTTTGAGCTAGTGTTAAACTATTCGAGTGTGACCCACAAATACCATCATGGACTTCCTCTAATGCACGTTGAGACTCTTCCCATTCTAAACATCTAAGTAGCGTACCATCTAGACCTCGTTTGTACAGATCGTGACCAATGATGACATATCGAGAGGCATTATAGATAAGGTATCTCTTTTCATGGCGGTTGAAGGTATCGGGAATGATTTGGTCTTGGAGATAGGAAAATAGGTTTTTGTATCTGGATGAATCATGACCAACAAAAGTGCAAATCATGTAGGTTTTTTGGGGAATCATATGCAGGATAAGATAGTGCTTCCACCAGGAACTCATAGCGTAGCTGATGTTTAGGCTGCTGTAATAAAGTAGATAGTGTTTCCATTGCATCGACAACCTTATTCTCCATTCTAGGTATTTTCTCAAATGTGATAGATAGGAAATACTGCTTTAGATCATCTACCATTCTCTTGTAAGGAATGAGCTTTTCATCTTTAGTTTGGTACACATCATTGACTTGATGGATAACTAGTTGTGAGTCTCCATGAATGTGTAGTTCTGTTACCCTCCATTCAATCGCTATTTTCATACCATTCAAAAGGGCTTCATATTCAACAATATTATTTGTGCAAGGGAACTTTAATCTGAATGCTTTTGGGATTGAGTATCCTTGAGGAGTTATGAACAATATGCCCACTCCTGATCCGTTCTGTGTATAGGAGCCATGAAAGAATAACTGCCATTCTCTAGAAGAAAGAGTCATGATAGAGGAATCTAGAAATTCCATTTGCATTAGTGTATCATCAATCATAGGCGCATCTGCTAATTGATCAGAAATAACCTATCCTTTGATAGCCTTTCTTTCCACATATTCAATGTCAAATTCACTTAAGAGCATAACCCATTTAACTAATCTACCTGTGAGGGAAGCTTTGCTTAATAGATATTTTAGTGGATCAATTTTAGCTACCAAATGTGTGGTATGAGCTAACATGTGATGTCTCAGTTTCTGTGATGCAAAGATCACAACTAGACAAGCTTTCTCAATCATTGAATAGTTCTTTTCATATGCAACCAATGTCCTATTGATATAGTATATAGCTCTTTCCTTTTTGTTCTCATCATGTTGTGCAAGCAATGCCCCCAGTGATGTATCAGTTGCAGAGACATATAAGATCAATGGCTTCCCATGAATAGGAGGTATCAAAATAAGAGGATTTGATAGATACTTCTTGATATGATTAAAGTTGTTCTCACATTCTTCATTCCATACAAAAGTCACACCTTTATGTAATGTTTTTGTAAAAGGTTGTGATATATCTACCAGCTGTGATATGAATCTTCTAATAGATTGAACTCTTCCTTGTAATGTCCTCATTTGACTGATATTCTTTGGAGGTTGCATTTCCATTATAGCCTTCACTTGAGCTGGATCAACTTTAATACCCTTCTTTGAGACTATGTATTCTAAGAGCTTTCCAGAAGTGACACCAAAAGCACACTTCTTAGGATTTAGTCTGAGACTAAATTTTTCCATTCTGTCTAGTATCTTGCTCAAGTCATCTAGATGTCCAGCTCTAATCATAGATTTTTCTAAAGTATCATCAACATAATCCTCCATAGTCCTATGCATCATGTCATGGAAAATAGATGTCATAGCTCTTTGATATGTATCACCAGCATTCTTAAGCCCAAATGGCATGACATTACAATAGAAGGTGCCCCATGCACATGTAAAAGCTATTTTCTCTTGATCCTCTGGAGCAATTTTTATTTGATTATATCCAGAAAAACCATCCATTAGAGAATACATCTCAAAGCCCGCAATCATGTCCACTATCATATCAATGTTAGGTAGTGGAAAATCATCCTTAGGGCATGCTCTATTTACATCTCTAAAGTATGTGCACACTCTAATTGATTTATCAGGTTTTGAAATAGGTACAATATTAGAGATCCACTCGGCATAGTCAATAACTTGTATGAATCCAGCTTTCAAGAGCTTCTCTAATTCAGCTTTTACCAAGAGTGCAACATGGGGATGCATCTTTCTCAATTTTTGCTTGACAGGTTTGACATTTGGAGCTATAGATAAATGATGCATTATAAGATTAGGATCCAACCCTGGCATATTTGAATATTTCCATGCAAATTTGATCTTCTTCTCTGTTAGGAATGTTGTAAATTTTTGCTTCTCTTCTTCTGATAAAGATTGTGCTACATGAATCAACTGTGGTTCCTCTGTTGTTCCCAAGTTGATAGGTAGAGTGGGTTCAATTAGAACTGGAGATCTGTCCTATAAATGACTCAGAAGGACATCAAATATCTCATCCTTAGGTGCCTCAGAGAGGTTTTCACCTTCAGATATGCCTTTTATTTTTACTTTTGTAGGTTCTGAGACTGCCACAAAGTGGTTTTCACCCTCATAACTCTTTTTCTTTTTCTTTTTATTCTTATTTTTCTAACTAAGACATTTGATGTCCGACTCTGTCATGCTAATGCTCAGTTCACTGATGGAAGTACTCATAGGCTCAACTGCATTGAGGTAGCAAGAAAGGGCATAGTCATTTGGGAAGGTATAAATACCATGGCTCAGATTTGTGGAGGTTTGATCAATAATTTCTGGATATTGGATAGTCAAAGTGGGGAAAGATTGGGAGATAATGTTTACGGATATGGATCTATCATCATTGGTCCTAACCTGACACTCAAGTTCAAAGGTGATATTACAACTTAAGACATTTGATTCGTGAATAAGCTCAATGTCATTGTGGGAGTCCAATTCAGCCATAGGTGGATCAGACTCGATAGGTTCATCATCTCATTCTAGACTTACGTTGGGTTCAGGTGCATATTGGTGAATAACATCAACATGGTTCTCTATAATAAGCTCATCTTCTTCGGGAATGGCTCCCCATTCATAGTCATTAGATTCTTCATCTATGCCTCTAGGACATCTAAGAACATGAGTAAAGTCAGGATGAATACCCCAAGAAGGGTTACCCTCATATTCTGATTTGAATTCATACTCATGAGAATCTGTCTCAGAATGACTACCACCATCCTCTTCTTGATTGTTTTCGAGATTAGCTGGTTCTTGTGTTGCAACTATCTCTTGATTGATAGTAGGTTTTTGTGTTACTACATTAATTCTTTTGATTGGATCATCTTTATCATCAAGAAGGTCTTTGATCTCTTTAGACAATTTTTCATAGGGGATGAGTTTTGAGTTGTCTGAATCACTATCTGATGGTTCTATTTCTTCTTTCTTAAGAAAAGGTTCTCCTGGTGCGATCTACTTTATGACATGAGAAAAATTACCTTTGAGGTGAAAGGGTTTCTTTTTAAATCCTAAGCCAACTTTGTCTTTATTTTCTCTACCAATATGTGGTAGAGGTGCCTCAAGACCTTTTCCTCTGACTCCTAGAGGTCCTTTACCTAAATATCCCATCTTAGCTATTAATTTATCTCCTGGGCCATAGGACTTAGAATGATCTTTTGGTACCCTTGAGTTACTATGAATATCATGGGATTCAGATTCATCTTTGTATAGCCATGCAAGCACAACTTCATCCTCTTCAAATTCTTTCTTGGAGACTTGTTCTGCTACAAAATTCTTTTCATATGCCTCAAGAGGTTCTTTAGAATCTGGTTTGGATTGTTTCAAAGATTGTCCATAAGACTTAGGTGAGATAGGGAGAGATGTCAAAGATAAGACTGGCTCCATAGTATATTCTCCCATACTATTTTCTTTGATATTAACCTCTTTTGCAAGATTTTCCATTTTAGATGTGGATGCTTCTTTAGTTTGTTCAATGGAAGATTATTTGTTATTAGGTACAAGCTTATCTGCACTTTCCTTCAATGTATTGCAAGTAGTGGATATGTCTACTAGAATAGTGACCTCTACTCCTTCATAAGGAAATTTCAAGCATTGGTGAAATGTAGAAGGAATAGCTTTCATCTCATGTATCCATGGTCTCCCTAGAAGAATGTTGTAAGCCAAAGGTAGATCAAGAACTTGACATATAGTATCTCTGATAACTAGACCTGCCCTGATAGGTAAGACAATGGTGCCTTTAGAAGATCTTTCTTGTTCATCATAGGCTTTGATAGTTATTTTCTTTCTAGGATCAATAGCCAATTCTGAAAATCCCAATTGTGTGATCAAGCTATAAGAACAAATGTTTAGGCCAATGCCTCCATCTATCAACACACGTTTGACTCCATGGTTCTGGATCAAGACTTCTATATGCAAGGGCTGGTTATGTGGGTGAATCAAGGAGTTGTCATCTTCCTATGAAAAGGAGATATATTGTAGAGATGTAAGATGTCCAACCATAGTCTGGAACCTGTCTAAATCAAGGTCATCAGGAACATTGGCTCCAAGAAAAGCTTTATCTAGAATGGCTCTATGAGATGGGGATATTCAAAGAAACTCAAACATGGAGATTTTTGCATTAGTGTGTTGGAGTTGTTGAATAATGCTATAAGATGTTGGCCTTGTATCTTTAGGATTGGAAGATTTAGAAGCAACCTTCTATTTGGAAGTGGAAGAAATATTGAAGGGCATCCTAAGGACATTTGATGAATCTAGGATTTGTCCGTTCAGATGTGCCTAAGCTTGTGATCAAGTAACTGCGTTAGCTGAAGAATGATCTCTATCTCTTTGTATAATTGTGATGACATTGCAATGTTTAGAGAGACAAGGTTCAACCATATTGATAACAACATTATTTCTAGGGTAAGCATAATTGACCTTTGCCCCCATATTAGGCTGAGAAGATGAAACTTCTTGACCATGTTTCAGAAATGGTTCTATGAATGTTGTATGATCATTATTGCTCTTATGATTGTAAATGGTGATATCTCCCTTATCAATCAGATCTTGGATAGTATGTTTCAAGCATAAGTAGTTATTAGTTTTGTGACCTTTACCCTGATGGAAATCACAAAATTCATTCTCTCTCCACCATTTTGGTTTAGGCTCAGAATCAGGTGGTCAGATCTTAGGCAAAGAGATGATGTTATTGGCCAGTAGAGTTCTCATAGCTGATTCTAAAGATTCTCCAAGAGGATTGAATGTTCATTTATTATTAGTGGACCACTTTTTATACTCTGGCTTCTTTTGGGATGATTCAGGCACCTTTTGTTCTGAAGCTTTTATGGCTTGGGTACCAATAGTTAGATTGAAAGCTGGTGCCTTTGATGGAGCATAGATAGTATCAACAACACCATCTATGACAATGCCTTTATTCTTGTTCTAGTTTTTATTCTTGTCTTTAGAAATCCTGATTCGTACTTGTCTTTTTGAAGTGTGATTTCTCCCTTTTTCACAAGTACTTTTTCAATTTTGATCGCATTGTCTACCATCTTATCAAAAGATGTATGATCTTGCATTTGTAAAGGATAGTTGATCTCTGGGACAAGATTATTGATGAAGATTTCTAGTTTTTCAGTTTCTGGAATAGACCTAGCATATAGAGAGAATTTCTTCGTCCATCTTTTGAGAAATGTCAAGAATGGTTCCCCTGGATATTGTTTGAGATTGCAGATATCGATCATGGTGACTGGATGTTGAATAGTGTAGGAGTATTTCTGATAGAATAATTTGATCAAATCCTCAAAAGTTTTGATAGTAGAAGGAAATCGAAGAGAACCAGTGGATGGTTGCTCCCCCTAGAGATTGAGAGAAGAGATGCATCAGATAGGTTGGTTCGTGCATGAACTCCATAGATTGTGTACATAATTCTTTGACATGATCTTGGGGATCTAAGTGTTCATCATACTTATCATACTTAGGCATCTCCACTCTTTTTGGGAATGGTGGCATGTACAAGTCTTTGTCAAATGGAAAAGGACATAGGGCCTCCATGGAGAACTCCTTGGGTTCCTTTTTTTTCTCAAGGTTATTAAGCTTGACTTGCATGACATGCATCTATTTCATCATAGCTATAAGTGGAGTTTCTTCCTCATGTGTAATGATATCTTCAACATTAAAGTTGGGAGGAAGTTTAGCTCCTTGATGAGCTAATTGCAAAAAGTATGCCTCTCTGTCTTCTTTCAAGAAATGCTTCATCATTCATTTGAAGTTATCATTGTTTTGATATTGAGCAATTTCTTCAAGTGTGGGTTCCTGATCTGCACCATGTTGAGATTGAGCTCTTTGAGAGCCCAAGTTTGTCCTTGCTTGAGACATGGTAGGAGTTCTACCTAGGATAGATTGATGTGGCATTTGTTGATTACCTCCATGGGTTGATGAAGGAGGAATGTAACCAGTTTTCAATCGAAGGTTGCCAAGACCATCATCTTTGTAAAGACCAGAATTGTAGAGTTGCTCAAGAGTTGGACCTACGTGAGTAGACAAAGCACTGGTGTCAAGTGCTTCTCCCGATTTCTTGTGAGAGGAAGCTCTAGTTTCCACCATTAACCTTGGGTGAAGCAAAAGAATAAGATGAAGACAACTAAAAAATGAATTGAATCAAGATGATCAGATGATGCGACCTTGTCAAGGTTTGATTGATTGAAGTATAGATTTGACTTAGATGAGGGATACTGTGCCCTGGATGTATGGGTAGATTCCCAAAAGATAGCGGACACAAGTTCACAACACTTAGCCATTTTGATGATTGATTGAAGATTGATAGTTATGACAAGGTTTTGACACAAGATGATAAAGACTCAAATCAATTAAACAAAAGGCTAAATTGGATTCAAAAGGCCACTTTAGGAAAATGATTGGATTCTCAATATTTTCTATTATGTTCCTGACATAGTGATTTGTTTGATAGATTCTAGAAATAGGTTGGAACAACCGGGTCTCTGATAGTTCTGACAACTTTCTAACAACTTTTTGAAATTTTTCAAATGACTCTCTACAGGCTTGTATGATAGTGGGTATAGCATGAAACGGCAATTGAAAAACTCGTACAACTATTGCAAAACTCGCACGACAGTTGATAGCAAGAATTTTGACTTTTTGAAAATGACTGGTAGAAAAATTCATACGACAATATTCCTAATACCATATGACAATTTGGGGGTTCTAAAATGACAATAGCTAAAATTTGTACAACTTTCTGACTTTACAAAATGACTGCTGACTCCAGAAAGGTATTTTACTTCAATTTTTGCAAATTTTGGGTTTTCAGTTTTAGATTGTTTGCAAATTTCAATGTCCAAATTTGAGGATTGTAACAGATTTGTTCATTTTTAGTAACCAGATAGATAAGCAAGCACGCAAAATAGCAAGCAAGTGATTTCAAGCATGTCTGAAAACAATGAACAAGGGCAAAAGGAACCTTGTGCATGAAAAATCAAGTGACTTATTTGTGCTAGTCCTTAGAAGTGCTAATTGTGTATGTTCCAAAAAGTTTTGCATTAATGCACATATTCCTAGAAAATGAAAATTTGGCCTCACTAGGGTTTTTAGTAATGGTTTGACTCTGCAACTTTTATGATCCAAGAGGGCGAACTCCAATCCAGGCACACTGGGGTTTTGACATAGTCTGAGAACTTAATCTTCAAGATCTGCTAGGGAAATCTGATAGCCCAACAAGAGACCACACCTATGGAAATTTCTTCCAACAGGACATTTATATAGCGGTTGTCACTACCACGATGAAAATGGCTATTATCACTTGAGGTTCTGTCAACATGGTTGACCCAATTAAGGGAATGTCCACTACAGTTAACCCTCTCTAAAGGTGACTCACAAGATATACCACATGGAGACTGGGTCTAGATTCAAGGATTTGGGTTTCTGGTACTATCCAAAAAGGAAGTAGAGCATAATCCCCTAGTCTTTTCACTTTTAACCCAAACAAAGCAGACAGATTAATTCGATATGCTAAGACTAAGATTATCTCACAAAGATCTATGACGTCAACCCCTTATGATCTATCAACCTCTCCGGAGAAAGAATGCCTTGATCGAAGTTGAAGACACATGGATCTAGTGGAACGTGAGACTCCCTCAGTATCCTCCCTACCTACAAGGGTTCCTTCGTTGAGAAGAGTTTTGCTAAAAACTCATGCTCTCAAGAGCCATGAATAGTGTTCATAGTGCCTATTTACTATGTGTAACAAAGATGCTTGAAAGAAAATCTATGTTCATTTTTAGAGCCCAAATGAAATGTGTGATATGGAAAAGAAAGGCACTCAAGCTAGACACGTAAGATGTTCATTTTAATCCAAATAAAAAATGTTATCAGCTGGGAAGGTTACCTAAATTCCTCGCAACGCACTTAGTATATTCTTACCTATTTTTAGCAATTCTTGTGCTTTTTCTAATAAAAAACTAGTGAAAATCAATAAAAAATAGAGAATTTCAATTGTTAGGGTTAGCTGTTAGTCAAAATCTGAAAACCAAATCTAACAAACTACCTGAAAAAGTGAAACAACAATTGAAATCTGGCACTAAAACTTGTATGACAGTGGGTTACCTTCCAGACGACAGTCCAGAAACTCGTATGACACTGGGTACTAGATCAAACGACAATCTAGCTTTCAGACGACAATGGGTTTCTGGTTGTGGGATCCTTGATCAGATAAACTGTCGTACGATAGTGGGTATCTCCTAGTACAAGTTTTTGACAAAACTCATATGAAAATTGTACGGACAAAGAATAAAAATCATAGCCGGGAATAGAAAAAGACAAGAAATGATAGAAATTGATAAAATTTGAAGGGAAACCCGTTTCAGGGCCCCACGGTGGGCGCCATAAATGTGTGTGTGAATTTTTTACCTGATCTGTAGACACAACACTTCAGTAAAACATTAGAGGTTAGTTGAAATTGAAATTATGCAATAAATGAAAAATAAAACTAACCATGCGATTTATTGCCTTCTAGTAGATGCGAGTATGTATTATCAGATTATACCGAGATCAGTGACCTTGATGACACCTAAATGAAGGATTTGAATGCAAAATCTAGATATGGAATGAATGCAATTAATCTACTTTTTTGGTTTTTCTGTACAATAATATGATAAAAACTTGATATGAATCTATGCTAATATGAAAATTGATCTAACAATAATATTCTAAATGATATGGATACTATGCAAAAATAATGAAAATCTCACAACAACTCAAATTCTCAAGATTGATTCTTCAGTCTCCAATTTGACAGGGTGAGTGTGCAATTCGTGGATGGATGAATTATGAAGAGCTGAAGCCTTTAATTTATAGAAATCTAGGGCTTTGGAGGTGCATGAAAGAAAGCCATAAATCACTCAAATAACTCAGGTTAATTTTTGAGTTATTTTTAAATAAAGGATATTTAACTCACAAAAACATGCAAAAATAGAGATCAACTCAAAATAGAGTTTAGCTTTAATTGATAATTGATAGTTGTCTGCTTTTCTTGATTGTGCATGATTTATTTATGAATTAATTTAATAATAAAGTGATTTATTTCCAACTTAACTGATTTTGGAAAAGAAAACAATTGATTTATGGGTTAATCAACTATTTTTCAAACTTTTATTCAAAAACAATATTATTAAAAATTGACAACTTGCTTTAATTAATTAAATAAGAATTTAATCAATTATTCATAGGATTTTGGATTTATTGTCAAAATTAAATAATACAATTTAGGAATAAATATAATTAACTTCAATTAAATAATTAAGTGGCAGAATTAAATATAATTAATTAAATATTGAGAATATTCAATTAATCAAACTTTAGGATAAATTAGATTTATCGCCAAATAATCATTAAATCAAAGATAATTAAGATAATTAGAAATATTTCTAGGAATATTCCCTGATGCAGAATTTATGACAATCAATTAAGATTTGATGATGTTTAGATGTGCCTTAGGTTAGGACTTAGATGTCGATTTCGTTCGAATTGAAGATGTAGGAGGTTAATGAACCTATAGCCCATTTTTGGGGTATTACACATACAAGGCATCTTATTATTATGCATTATATATTGAGGCAGTGTCGGCTGTAGTTAGGGCACTAACATAGTCTCAGTTCAATGTGTAGTCAAAGGGAGTTGTGCCAACATCGACACCTATAAGAGTAGATGCCCCTCCTCCTCCACCCTCAGATCAGGTAGGAGGGAAGGAGTCAGTCTTGATTTCCCCTTTCTCATATTATCCACTTATCTCATATTTTGGTGTATTCATTATTGTATCTGCATTGAGAATGCACCATTTTTGTACTCGAAACACCTTTTTGATATATATATATATATATATATGCACTCTAAAATGGTCACCTAGACTTTGGGCTCCCATTCAACAATTTATCAAATTTCTGAGTCAATATTTTCAAATATCAACAATATCAATTATATCAATTTCCTTGATCAAATCATAATCAATTTAATACTTCCTAAGGTTTGAGCCTTATTTAATTTAAAAGAGAAAAAAATAAAAATCTTATTTAATTAAGAGAACATGCTCCCTTTTAATTAATTAAAAATCTCTTTTAATTAAATAATAAAATCACTTTATCCTAAGCCTTTATTTAATTAAAAGAAATTTCCTCCCCTTTTATTTAAATAAGAAATCCCCACTTTTCTTCTTATCCTATGTTGCACAAATAAAGCATTATTCTTATTTTATAAAAAGAGAAAAAATACTTTTTGTCTCATATGGACACTAAAGTCAACTCCTATTTTCCTATTGGAAGATATTTGTGCACAAGGATCAAACTTCTATTTTTTTCACCGTGGATTAAGTCTTTTGCCTCTTAATATCAATGGTCCATTTTCATCTCATTTCTTATAAAAGGAGAGCTCTCTTCCTCATTTGCATCTTAGATTTTCATGCTAATATTATCCTACAGGTTTTCTAGGTCACTTGGAGCTCTCTTTGAAGACACTCTTACAATCCAAGCTTTGAAGACTTTGTTGCATCTCATTTCATATTTGCTTTCATAGTTGCATGATAATGACATTCTTAGTGTAGATTTTCTTTTATGCAATAGATTAATCTCACATAGTCTAAATAGGAAGGATTGGTCACATTTGTTCTTTCCTTTCATAGATTAGTTGCAGTGTACTTTCATTTCCATAGACTAGATTGCATTCTCATTCTTAGCTTATTTGCATTGCATTGCATATATTTGGATTTCATTAGAGATATTGGCATTGTTGCCTTTGTCTTTGATTTGGAATCTCTCATTATGTGGTTGACTAGCAAGGTCATGAGTTCATAGCTCTAGCTGAGAGTAATTTTACAAATCTTACAACTTCATGCATAGAGAGCTATGGATCATTTTGTGAGGGCTCATTCTTGAGTTTCCTTGCATGTAAGGATTCATAGAAGTGCATTAATTTTGTGTGTATATTTTTTCTACCCACCGTGGGGCAACCCATCTCTTGCATGTTGGTTTTGATTATTTTTGGAGCTAACCTTTGTGTAGATTTGTTTGGAGATGGAAAACCCTAGATTTGAAAGATTTGATCATATATCCCAAATAGCTTGGTGTTTTGGTCTGAAAATTTTTTTGCAGGTTGGCAACATATCAAAGAAGCTCCAATAAAAAATTTAAAATTTTTTAAAGTATTTTTGATTTTTTATAATTTTTTCTTAATTTTTCATAAAAAATTAATTTTCAGTGCAAATTAGCATATTTTTTAGAAATTTTTATAGTTTCAAAAATATCTTCAAATTCTACAGGGGGTCTATTTATTATGTTTTTAATTTAAAGGTCATATCATAGCTCATTTGGTCAATTTATAAAAACTAGTCTATTTTGGGAAAGTGGCTCTCTAGGGCACAAATGAAAAGATATTGTTGAAATTTTGATATTTTTGGAAATATCTCTATTTTTTGATAGAGGTCTTTTTTTTTCATTTTGAGTTTAGGGTCCGAATTCATGTGGTATAAGTCCAATCTTGTTGACAAGGTCAAAAAATTAAAATTAAAAAAAAGGTATTTGATGATTAGCATGCACTTATTTTTCACATGGTTCAATGCATGATATGAGTTATCATTTGAATTATTTTCTGGCTATTATTGCTCCTAACAATTGATTTTTAGATCTAACCACCTTAGGGTTTGCATAAGTTGAGTATAGATTGCATATCTTGTTTGCTTGTTTTCTTGTCTTGTTCATTTGAAGGTGCTCTTGCTTTCATGGAAAATGCTTAAAACAAAGCGTTGGATTTGAGGTACTTTGTTCCATCTCTACAATATTTAAATTTTGGGATTAAAATTGAACCTCTCATGTATTTGGCTTGAGTGTTTACATGCTTTTATATAACACATTTCAATTGATGCTCTTAATGGGAAATGAAAGAACATAGATTTGTTTTTACAAGTTTATGTAAGTGAATGCTTGTGTTTAAACCTTAAGTAATTCTTGGTTCTACTATCAAATATCTCATTTAATGATTGAGGGCATGAATTCATTCCTTGTTTACATAAGGAGTTAAATGCACCACTTTGTGGACTCACTCTATGTTTTCTTGGAAAGTTAAATATTCTATTGATTCAACCTTTTTTCATTTGTGAGTAGTATTGATAAGCAACTTTAGAATACTTTTGATTGATCTTGTTAGCTAAATTGGGTGTTGGACTCGCTTATTTCTAATCACCCCTCATTTCCGCCCTTTGGATGCAAGGTCAACATTCATACATAAGGGAGGGGTCTACTTGAAAAGAGCGTTAAGTGTTCCACAAAGTTCTCCCTTTTATGCTTTCTTGATCTCATTAATTTTCTAAGGTGTGGACTCACTTTGAGTTTGTGTGAGTAGTTAAATGTTCCACTTTTGGACTCACTTTGAGTTTGTGTGAGGAGTTAAATGTTCCACCTTGTGGACTCACTTCACATTCACTTGAAGAGTTAAATGTTCCACTTTTGGACTCGCTTCACATTCACTTGAAGAGTTAAATGTTCCACTTTTGGACTCACTTCACATTTACTTGAAGAGTTAAGTGTTCCACCTTTAGTGCTTTAAATACTTTTGATAGTGAATTACTTAATTTTATTTTTAGAAGGCCTGCTTAGGGACACACCACCTCAAGGGACGACCTTAACTCCCATGTTCCGGTGGAGTATAAATAGTGGGAGGTGAATCGAAAGACACCTCTCTTGGGAATTGAGTTTGATATCACTCTTGGCTAAGCCTCAAAGAAATTTATACCTTTGAGAAGTGAAGGAGGAGATTTGGGTTACCATCTCCCCCTGACTGTGTGATTTCAGATTCTTCTCATCTATAGATTTGGGCCTCACCTACCTTGCGTATATCGAGGAATCCTCTTAGAAAGCCATGTGTATCCTTGTAGACAGCTTGTTAAAGTGTTGTTGTGTTCTATGTGCCTGCTAAAATATTTTCAAGAACATACACAACTAGAATCTTTAAGGAGTAGAATACTAAGTCACAATCTCTGTTCATGTGCAAGGTTGCTTTGTCCCTTGCCCATTGCTTGAAGACTGTTTTCTTGAATTCCCTGGTTGTTGTTCTATGTGCTTGATCATCATTGCGAAATCTTTTGAAAGATCTAATTGGAATATTGAAACTCAGTTCCGTCCTGCTATAGTGAGTTCTCCTTAGAAGATTGGTCTTCCTTGGTCAGTTCAGGTTAGATCTTAGGTGCTGTCATGTTGCTCAACATCTCAATGAATGTTATAGTATCAATTGCATAAGATGAATCTTAGTCTTCCTCTTTCTTCTCCATTTTCCATGTTCTTTTGAAGTATTCTATTCCCATGAGAAATTCTTCTCCCTCTTCTTCTTAACTCTTTTCCTCTTATTGTCTAGTCTATTTTCTTCTATTTTATCTCTTATGTTGCTTCTATGCTTGATTCTTCTTCTTTTAGAACCATGAATCTCAAATATCTAGTTTTGGAACCTTTATTAAGAATAGATGATCTTGAGCTCATTGACATATTCAAAAAGTGTTGTTCCTCCAAAATTCTCATGAGTAACGAATTTATGATAAAAATAAGATAAAAATCAATTAAATCAAATGCCTTTTCTAGAATCATACTCATGATCTCATCCAAATATTTTTCATCTTCTAAATCTTCTCATCATCCCTCGCATTCTAAATCTTATCACGATTCTTCTAAACATTATTCACATTCTTCATTTTCTAAATCTTATCACAATTCTTCTAAACACTATTCACATTCTTCATCTTCCAAATCTTATCATGACTCTTCTAAACATTATTCGAATTCCTCATTATCCATGTCCTCTTCCTACACTAAGTCTTCAATTTATTCTTCTTCACGATCTCATTCTTCTTCTACTTCTTCAAAGAGTCTTACTTCTCTTCACAAGACATACCATAATGAACAATGTGATATTCTTTATGATACCTCTTCCACGAAGAGTGACGTACCCACCTATGATGACTATGATGATGGATAATGTAGTGATACCTATGACACCTCTATTCCTAAGAGTCCTCCTAGTCGAGTCCTTGTGCTTACTAGAAATGGGTCCTCATATTGGAAAGATTGTGATGGTGATCCGTATGATTTAGATTTTGAAAGAAACTTTGATGAGTTTTGTGAACAATACCTTGATTATAATACAGCTACTACTGTTGAGGAATATAAAATGCACCGTGCTGATTTGAAACGTAAATATTATAAGAATCCTTCCTCTAGGAACTCTCATGCTAAAAATAAAGATTGCACTCTCAAGAAAGATCATGTTAATGGTAAACCTTTATCTTGTGATGGTTCCCTTCCATCCCCTACTTCATCCAATACCCATACATCTATTAAAGCTTCCGAATCTTTCACAAATCCTTCATTCAACAAAAGTCCTAATGCTTTTCATGAGATTCCCTATAGTTATCTTCAAGGGCTACCTCTTAAACAAACTCAAGCTAACCTTCACTTGGCTGCGAATACTTTCAATAATGCTAAACCTAAAGAGCCTAAGCCTTCATGCGCTATAATGCCTACTTCAGTTAGTCCTTCACCATCTCTTCTAAAGTCTTCTATACAATCCCAACCTACTTCCTTGTCCTTAGAAGTGGCTCCATGTCAAGAGGACTCTAAAAATGATAAAGAAAAGAATATAAAGAAAGATCAAGATCAAGAACCCTCCATGTCATCCAATCCTGTTCATAATATCTCTCATTCATTTCATGGTTCTTTCGATCCTTTACACCCTTCCTCATTTATTCCACCATGTCTTAAATCTTCTCCTAAGCAAGATGGAGCTACTACTCACATCATTGAGCTTATTGATAAACAAAATAACCTTACTACACTTGCGCTTTCCAAAGATGATACTTCCATTAAGGTTATTAAAAATGGTGTCATTACTTCCAATGTTAAGCCTATTGAAAATCTAAAGCAAAATGATACACTTACGCTATCCAAAGATCCTTGTCAAGATCAAAGTCTTCCATCTTCTTGTTCTACCATTCCATGTTTGCTTCCGCTTTCTACTCTTCCCGAGTCTTTGCAAGCTCTGAACAATCCTATCAAAGAAGTTGCTCCTATTCAAGATGTTCATGATCCTATTGCAAATCCTAATGCTCACTCTAAAGATGCTGATGTCCTTGGTTCTCATATAGATGTTGATGAAACTATTGATTATCCTTTTGCATCTTCCATGTCCATCCTTGGATCTCCTCCACCAATACTAAGGGCTTCATGTTTGCTTTCCATCTTGGGTCCTTATGTCCCTTCACTTTCCCCTTCTAATTCTCTTAGGGCCCATTTGGTAGCGCACCATTTCCAGCATTTGCCTGGAATTGGCATTTGTTATTGCCCATTTCATCGAATCCTCAGTTTGGCAGTGCAATATGAAAATGGAATAAGAATGTGTTAATGCTCATTTTGGTTCAAAATGAGCATTAACATCTTCCATCTGAAAAGGTGGAATTGGCATTTGAAATTGGAATTTGAATGGAGAGAAAGCAAATTTTTAAATTTTTCATGTCTACACTTAATTTTTTAATTTTTTATTTGTGTGGGGGGATTTAATTTATTTTTTTATTTATCTGGGTGGTTTGTAACTTTGTTGTTTATTCAAATTTTTTCGAAAAAAATTCAAATTTTTTGCCGAATTTTTTTTTGAATTTTTTGACGATTTATTTTTCAAAATTTTAGACGATTTTTTTGAAAAAAAAAAATTTTAAAATGATTTTTTTTTTTTTTGAATTTTTTCTCAAATTTATTTTCTAAAATTTTAATCGAATTTTGGTTGCAGTGATTGTAACTTGGTTGCCTGCCACCAACTTTGGCTACCTAAAATAGTCGATTACATTTTAAATTCAATTCCATTAATAAAAATGAATTATTAAATTTAAAAACATTAAAATAATTAAAATTAAATAAATAAAAAAATCATACTCAAATTCCAATTCCAGTTTCAAAAAGTGGAACCAAATGGTCGAGACATAATCCAGAAATGGAAAACTGGATTATCAAATCCATGATTTGACCATTTTCAACATTTGATCAAATTCATCATTTCTTAATTCCCACTACCAAATGGGCCCTTAATTCGTCATCCATTTTGGGTCCTTACATCCCTCCATCTCCTATCTTTCCTCAAGATCAACGTAGATGCATACCCTTGAATCCTTTTCATCCACCAACTCATCTAAACCAGTCATATCCTCCTTCTTCCATAAGTCCTAAGTCTTTTGGAAGTAACTTGAATGTTCAATACAAGAAAAAGAAGTAATACAAGAATCCATCAAAAAAAGAAGATCACCATGTCTCCTCTAATCAACATGGAGGTATAAAGTCAAAAGAGATATCTAAGAAGAAAACTACAAGACAAGTATGGGTTCCAAAATCTATCATTCAAGATATTCTCTCTAAATCATCAAAAGGAAATAAAAATCCAACGACTATATAGATTTCAAGATCTCTCTTAAGAGAGTCTCATGTTGAACAACAAGTGAAGTTGACATTCAAGCTTCCAAAGGCTTCCACTTCATCTTCTTCCAAAAATATTCTTGCATTCCATGCACTTAAACCGCAACCTCTGCTATCCATTCACCATATTCCTTCACGTGTTCTTTCATTCACATTTCCTCCATCCTCTCACCACCCTTCAAGGTGTGTGTTGATGTTGATCTTGCCTTCCTTTCCATATACCCTTTCACAATCCTTCCATTCATTATCGTTCCACCTTCTATCCTTTTTCCTCATTTGCCTAGTCCTCCTATCTTCCAACCTCACTCGCTTTACATAAAGCCTTATCCTCCATTTTTCTCTTCTATTTTTCTTTCCCTATCAACATCTTTGAGCATATCATTTTGAATCCTTGACATATCATGGTTTATCCTTTCAAAGAGCATTATCTAAAAAGTTTTCCTTCTTCCAAAAAAACTAAAAAAAAATATTCAAAAAATAGAAAAATTCAAAAAGAAAACAAAAAAATGATGAAAAAATTAAAAAAGTGCCTTGGTGAAAACTTGGAAACAGGCGCCTTGGTAGCAAAAGTAAAGAGAAATAAATTTGTCCTATGGTGAAAACCACTCCCTTGTGGCACCTTGGATAAGTACCATGATGAAAACCTGGTAATCAGGCATCATGCGTAGTTCTTCTACATATTTCATCCATTCCGTCTTCTCTCTTTGATCTTGACAATGTTGACCTATACATGAACATTTGACTATCTTGTGAGCTATCTTATGATGATCTTGCTTTCATTCCATTCATGTTTTCCTCTATTCATTCTAGCCTTGTGCTATCCTTTTCCCCTTTGGTCTTGATCTAATAAAAAAGAGTAAAACACAATGCTACGAAGTCTCTTGACATGTCTACTCCTTTGGACTACATCCTTTCCTTCTTTTGCTTTACACTTTTGTGACTTATCTTATGCTAGCCTTTCATTGCTTGTCCAAATGTGCTTTGCATGATAATTTTTCCCTATCTTGGGTACTCTTGAGGAGTTTGACCTTGAAGATTTCTTCCCTCTGTTCACCTTCATTCTCCTTTCCTCCATCTCATTCACTAGCTTGCTCATCCATCTTGTCCCTCACCTTGCCACATTTTGGAACTACACGATGTGATCTTGCTCATGAGTTTGATGCCCGTGTCTGTCTGGGGGCATCCTTTGTACATACTTATTGATAATTAGATGTCTATAGGCATTGTGACCTTGCAAGTCAACCACTTTCATAGTAGCTTACATTCTTAAGTTCATCATAGTTTAGTTTTTGCATCTTGCATATGGAGAGAGCTCTCTTTTTTATCATCTACGGACTAGTTGGTCAACTGTGCTCATTTTCTGATTCTTTTTTATCATATCTTTCATTTCTAGTTTTTCATATCACATCATTTTCTATCTATTTTCGGACTCAAAATTGAAATCCAAGTCACGTTTCCAAGTTTTCTCATTCTTCTACGCAGTTGACTGACCTTTTGAGGCATAATTCTTCGATCTTTGATGGAATTTCTTCCTTTCCATGTCTTCCAAACTTCTAGTCTTTCATTCACCCCTTTCACTTCCTCTCTCTGAGGTTTGACTTAATCTTTGTCCTATATCTTTTTCAGTCAAACCTCGTCAACCTGGGGCATATCTTCGCTATTTGATGGTTATCCTATCATGCTCCATCCTTTGATTATGATTTATTGTGACTTGATCAGGTTTATCAATTTGTTGTTCTCCTCTATCTGATTTCAATTTCGATTCTAAGGGGGCAATACCTATCAGCTTTAATCTTTGATTCAGCTTTATCATTCAGCTCAGCTTGAGATTTTTATTTTTAGACTTGATTATCACCTAGCAATGATGGTGGTGATTTTATCTTTCAATTTTTATCTCTTATTTTTTAGACTTGATTATTGCCTAGTAGCGACGATGATAGTTTTGTCTAAGGCTTGATTTGCACCTAGCAGTGACGATGTTGGTCTTGTCTTTCAGCTTATGCTTATGCTTGTCTTGATGTGTTCCCATCCATTGACCTCACATCTGAGTTTTTTTGTGATCCCAAATCGATCTCACATTTCAACTTCATTCTTTGACCACATGTGATCCCAAATCGATCTCACATTAGTCAAAGAGGGGCAAATGTATGCACCCTAAAATGGTCGCCTAGACTTTGGGCCCCCATTCAACAATTTATCAAATTCCTGAATCAATATTTTCAAATATCAACAATATCAATTATATCAATTTCCTTGATCAAATCATAATCAATTCAATATTTCCTAAGGTTTGAGCCTTATTTAATTTAAAAGAGAAAAAAATAAAAATCTTATTTAATTAAGAGAACATGCTCCTTTTTAATTAATTAAAAATCTCTTTTAATTAAATAATAAAATCACTTTATCCTAAGCCTTTATTTAATTAAAAGAAATTTCCTCCCCTTTTATTTAAATAAAAAATCCCCACTTTTCTTCTTATCCTATGTTGCACAAATAAAGCATTATTCTTATTTTATAAAAAGAGAAAAAATACTTTTTGTCTCATATGGACACTAAAGTCAACTCTTATTTTCCTATTGGAGGATATTTGTGCACAAGGATCAAGCTTCTATTTTTCTCCACTGTTGATTAAGTCTTTTACCTCTTAATCTCAATGGTCCATTTTCATCTCATTTCTTATAAAAGGAGAGCTCTCTTCCTCATTTGTATCTTAGGTTTTCATGCTAATATTATGCTGCAGGTTTTCTAGGTCATTTGGAGCTTTCTTTGAAGACACTCTTGCAATCCAAGCTTTGAAGACTTTGTTGCATCTCATTTCATATTTTCTTTCATAGTTGCATGATAATGACATTCTTAGTGTAGATTTCCTTTTATGCAATAGATTAATCTCACATAGTCTAAATAGGAGGGATTGGTCACATTTGTTCTTTCCTTTCATAGATTAGTTGCAATGTACTTTCATTTCCATAGACTAGATTGCATTCTCATTCTTAGCTTATTTGCATTGCATTGCATACATTTGGATTTTATTAGAGATATTGGCATTGTTGCCCTTGTTTTTGATTTGGAATCTCTCATTGTGTGGTTGACTAGCAAGGTCATGAGTTCATAGCTGTAGCTGAGAGCAATTTTAAAAATATTGCAACTCCATGTATAGAGAGCTATGGATCGATTTGTGAGGGCTCATTCTTGAGTTTTCTTGCATGTAAGGATCCATAGAAGTGCACTACTTTTGTGTGTACAATATACACAGACATATATATATGTATATATATACATATATACACATACATAAATATATTTATGCATTCAAGGATGGTGGATCCAATGAAAGACAGTCCAAACCTTGCCGCCAAAAGAATTACATAGAAAAATACTCAACACAATAGACAACACCATAAATGTTTCAAGTAATTTTCATTAACATGCTCGGCTGTAAGGCCTTCCAGGTTAGGGCCAATTACAAAATGAAACAATTCTGCAAGATCCACAACCAGATCCAATACAATCTCAGCTAGTTTAGCTCTGAGGACAATCAGAAGATGATGGAAACCCTAAGGTAGATCTAAACTTGAGCTCACAAGCCTCCAAGCAATATCCTTGTTCTCAAGTATGAAAACCCCTAGCTCTACTATAAAGGACTATTAGATTACCATATGATCTACAAGAGCATCAAGAACTTTTCCATAACTTCGCCAACTTCAACTCTTAGAACCTCATATCTGACTCACTAAGTTTCCAAGTCATGAACCTTTCTTATTTTAAGTTCTATATCCCCTATCTTCTAAACATCTACCCAAGCCCTCCTTAAATACTAATCATCAGCCACAAGTCAGCTAGATGAAACCCTTAACTTCCCAAAACAAATAATTAAATGCCATACAAGTCA
Source organism: Chamaecyparis obtusa (assembly GCA_027943335.1). Lineage (NCBI taxonomy): Eukaryota > Viridiplantae > Streptophyta > Pinopsida > Cupressales > Cupressaceae > Chamaecyparis > Chamaecyparis obtusa. The sequence goes on along the minus strand of BSBK01004196.1, from coordinate 965,505 downwards.
GCTTCCAAATGTATACAAACATTTAATTCTGCATGTCGGCCCAAGACAATGGCTGCCAACAATTAATTCACCAAGTCAGCTCCACAAATCACACAGAACTCCAATCGGTAAGTCAGAACTACTGAGCGATAGTAAAATTACCGAGCACACCAGGCATCACTAAGCACCAGTATAAAATGAGTACCATAGGCATGAATGAGCAACACTTCACTGAGGGCCAAAGACTATTGAGTTCCTTCAGTGATCGATCTTCCTTCAATGACCGAGACCGTCGGTCAAGGCTGCAACCGAGTAAAAATCAGCCAAAACACAAACACTCCATGCAATTTTCTGAGGACACAGAATGCCCTTGCCTAAACCTTGGATGCCCTTGCATCAGACACCCCAGGTTCCAAAAGATGTTCATACATGAGAACAAAACCTTTCAGGATTCAACACATAAATCCCGAACTGGTTCCTCACATACAAGTCCTCCACCTTTTTTGCTTGCAAAGTCTTCCACTTCAGCTTTCTCTGCCTCTTTAAGTCTTTTCTAGACAATGTATAGGTCGGTTCCTCATATTGATCATTCATTTCCTCTGGATCTACAATCTCAACTTAGCTACCAATAATCAGGCTTCTCCTACCGAGCGTTACATCCATCAATGACATTAGTGAAAATTTCCTCTCATTCTTCTCAACAGTAAACACATTCCTTACATAGTCATAAATAGCTCTGCAATCATATTGCCAAGGTCTACCAAGCAATATATCACAAATATTCATCTTCACAATATCACAAAGCACAAGATCTTTGTACTGGCCAATCTAAACATCAATGAAGCATTGTTCTCTAACTTCCAAAGCATGAACATCTTGCAACTAGCCAAGCCTATAAGGAAAAGGATGTTTTATTCTCTTCAAACCAAGTTTTTGAACCAAGTCCTCAACAACAAGGTTATCAATACTACCACTATCAACAATAACACCATAGAGTTTACCTTCAGTCTTCCATTGGGTCCTAAACAAGTTACTCCTTTGACAAGGTTCATCCTTTGTACCGAACAATGTTCACCGAAGCAGCAAGTTCTTAGATTCAGGTTCATTCTGAATGTTCTCATTCATCACAGTAGTTCGTTGGTCAACCTTCTTCTATGTGCACTCAAAAGAACAGTTTCCTTCCTCTCCATAATTATAGCAAGTACCCTTAAAGATAACTCTATCTACCTTCTTCTTTGGTTCCACAGGTTTTTGTTCATCTTCTGCATCAATCAGCTTATCCTTCACTGAGTGATCAATCTTTTCTTTCCCTCGAGAGTTACTCAGTTGTTTCCTCTTCAACTTATCTTCTACCTTTAGAGCATACTAATAAGCATCTTCAATAGAATCAATCTTCAGTATACCAAGATCATCCTGAATATTGAATCTCAGACCATTCATATACCGAGCTACCTTTTCCTTACCAAGCTCTCAGTGTCTAGACCAAATAGTAAGTTTGTAGAACTCCTTTGTATAATCTTCAATAGACAAATCCTTTTGTTTCAGATTCTGCAACTTCTTAAACAAGTCAAGCTCATAGTCAGCTGGTATGAACTTAGCTTTCAACTTAGTCACCATCAATCTCCACCAATTGATCTTTGTTTCACCTTCATCTTCTCGATCTCTCTGTAGTTCCTTCCACCGAAGAGTAGTATTTTCTTTCAACTTTGTCTATGCTAATCTCATCTGAAGAGGATCTTCAATTTCTTCTAGCTTAAAGAAATCTTCAAGTTCACCAATCCAATCAATCATATTGTCGGGCTTCAATTTACTAGAGAAAGTAGAAACCTCCATTCGGTAATTACTAAACCAAGTAGCAGATCTAGGCAACTGAGCAGTTCTATCTTCACCAAATTTGTTCCTCTGGTCATCATCACTAGATCCAATAGTTTCAAATTCTTTACCAGCTTCTTCATGGCCATCCTCAATACCAACATTCTAAGGTATACCAGCAACAGTTCTCATGATCTCGACAACCATATCATTCTTCATCAATTCCAACTTAGATTTGAAATCTGATTTCACTTTCTCTGTGATCTAGTATTCAACAGTATCACAAAGATCAGAAATAAATCTAGGGTCCAATCTTCCTGGAGGCATCCTTAAAGATAAGAGAAACTCTCTACAACAAAACCCTCACCAACCACCTTGTGACAATCTCCAAGTTGCAACAAGTCAAATCTCAACCTGCAATCTTGTAAGCAACTAGGGAACAATTTCACAAGTTCAGTGCTTCAGATCTGTAATCTAGCTTGCACACAATCTTTGCTTCAATAAGATCAACTTTCATTCCAACAGGAACAAACCTTCACTCTGATACCACCTTATGTAGTCAAGGATGGTGCATCTAATGAAGGATAGTCCAAACCTTGCAGCCAAAAGAATTACACAGTAGAATACTCAACACAATAGACAACACCATAAATGTTTCAAGTAATTTGCATTAACATGCCCAGCTATAAGGCCTTCTGGGTTAGGGCCAATTACAAAATGAAACAATTTTGCAAGATCCACAACCAGATCCAATACAATCTCAACTAGTTTAGCTCTGAGGATAATCAGAAGCTGATGGAAACCCTAAGGCAGATCTAAACTTGAGCTCGCAAGCCTCCAAGAAATCTCCTTATTCCCAAGTATGCAAACCCCTAGCTTTGCTACAAAGGACTATCAGATAACCATCTGATCTGCAAGAACATCAAGAACTTTTTCATAACTTTGCCAACTTCAGCTTTCAGAACCTCAGATTTGACTCACTAAGTTTCCAAGTCATGAACCTTTCTTCTTTTAAGTTCTATATCCCCTCTCTCCTAAACATCTACCCAAGCTCTCCTTAAATACTAATCATCAACCACAAGTCGGCTGGATGAAACCCTTAACTTCTCAAAAAAATAATTAAATGCCATACAAGTCAGCTTACAAATGTATACAAACATTTAATTCTACATGTCGGCCCAAGACAATGGCTGCCAAAAATTAATTGACCAAGTCGACTCCACAAATCACACAGAACTCCAATTGGTAAGTCAGAACTACCGAGTGATAGTAAAATTACCAAGCACACCAGCCATCACCAAGCACTAGTATCGACCGAGTACCCCAAGCATGACTGAGCAACACTTCACCAAGTGCCAAAGACTACTGAGTTCCTTCAGTGACTGAGCTTCCTTCAATGATCGAGATCGTCAGTCAAGGCTGCAACCGAGTAAAAATCGGCCAAAACACAAACACTCCATGCAATTTTCTGAGGACACAAAATGCCCTTGCCTAAACCTTGGATGCCCCTGCATCATATACACACACACACACACACACATATATACATATATAGATATATACATTATATATATATATATATATATGTATGTATGTATATGTATGTATATATGTATATATGTATGTATATACATATATACATATACATATACATATATATATGTATATATATACATATACATATATATGTATATATATATACATATATATATACATATACATATATATACATATACATATATATATATATATATATACATATACATATATATATATACATATACATATATATATACATATACATATATATATATATATATATATATATATATATATGCATACATATATATACATATATAAATATACATACATACATACATACATACATACATACATATATATATATATATGTGTGTGTGTGTGTGTGTGTGTACACACACACACACATATATACATATACAAATATACATACATATATATATATATGTATATGTGTGTGTATATATGTATATATGTATATGATGTATATTCTTGGTTATAGTTGTTGCCTCTAATGTTTATGCATTCTATCTTTGATCATGATGTTTATCTTTGTGATGCTCATGTATATTGCCATTGATGGTTGATGATTCCCTTTATGTCATTGTTGATATATCTCCTATCATGCTTATGATGATGATTCATATGTTTACTTCATGCTTTTTTCATTGATGTTGTATAGTGTAGATATTGATGGTACTTATGCTTTCTACTTTGATATCATGTATTCTCTAATATGTATTTCTTGTATCATGTTGTTCCTTTTAATGTGACAATGAAAACTTGGCACTCTAGGCCCCTTTATGTTGATGTTGACGTTGATTCTTGTAGATATTAGTCTAAGTCAATGAAATATGTCGTAGTTGATCACCTCGATAGAGAAAAAAGAAGGATGGATAAAGGGAGACCAAAAATGTACAACTAAATGCATCCTAAGACACGAATCAAGTCATTGATCTTGTACCTATTTATTTATCATCATTTGAGCATTTATGGACATTGGAGTAGATACAACCTTAATTTAGTGTAAGAGTGACCATGAAGATATGAATATAACCCTATCGGGTAGATGTAGGAAACAAATGTAAGCATCGAGGCATAAGAGCCAAGATGACCTGAACATGGTTTCCAATTTGATATGTAAGATTTCACTTGTACCAAGGCACATGATGCCAATATAATCATGAGTGTCATCTTATGTAGAACACATAAGAAATAGACAAGGAGATAGTTCCACTCTCCCCCAAGTGTTTAAATAAAATGGGTCAAGGTATGAGCGACATTACAATCGTGATGGAGGCTCTTACCATAGACACCCAATTCGTTAGATAACTTAGGATCATTGAAATTGCACCACAAGTAAAAATTAAAGAAAATGTGGTATGCCCCCAGTGGTGAGCCTCTAGTCAGGTAGGCATCATTGAGTGACCTTAGAAGACATAACAAGTGAAAATAAATGATAACAGACAACACACAAGAAAGTGGGTTCAACATATTTCATTAATTTTTGTTTTCTAAGGTTCATGTTTGTGTTGGGTATTAAGGAAACACCTATGTTCTTGTATAAAAGTGTGAGTGTGTGAGGAAAGGTGCAAGATCTGATATGTGTTAAGAAACACAGTGATGTCCAGATAGGTAGTGCTGAGAAACACTGTAGGATTGGGGTGTTAAGAAACACCAATTTGTATGTCAGTTGAAAATTGTCCTTTGGGAATGACTAATATATTGACCCAGGTTAAGCTCAAGAGATTGATCAAGTGGTAAAGCATTGAAAACTCAAATAGATAGTGTACTATTTCCCTTAAGAGATAGATAAGAGCCGAGGAAAAAACTAAGAATGATTACACTCTGTGATGACACAATGGGTATGGAAAGTGAGAGATTAAAGCAGACCAGGTTGACAAAAGCATGAGGGCTCAGCTACGTGTTGATAGATGGAGCACTAATTACTATAATCACCCAAAAATGGTCACCTAGACTATTAGCCCCTTTTGCTAAATCATCAAATGCTTATTCTTGATCAAATCCTAATTCTATCATTCATTTAATTATTTTCTATGGGCTAACCATCTTATTCTAAAGTCTTTATTTATTTAAAAGGAATTCTCTCCCCTTTTAATAAATAAAAATCCCCCACTTTTTCTCTTATCCTAAGTTGCACAAATAAAGCATTATTCTTATTTTATAACAAGGGAAAAAACACTTTTTGTCTCATATGGACACAAAAGTCAACTCTTATTTTCTCATTGGAGGATATTTGTGCACATAGATTGCTCCTCTTTGATGCTCCACCCTTGATTAAATCTTTTGCCTCTTAATTTCCACGGTCCATTCTTTCTCATTTCTTATAAAAAGAGAGCTCTCTTCTCATTTTGGAATCCATCTTTTGAAGACTAACCTTATGTTGCAAGATTGCTTGGAGACTTTGGAGGTTTTTGAAGACATTCTTGCATCCATCTTTCATTTCTTGCATCATAGTTTCATATTTATGCTTTCCTAGATTAGCTTCATTTCTATGCTCTAGATTAGTTCACATAGATTAATTAGCTTGGATTGTAACACTTGCATCTTTCTTTTCATAGCTTAGCTTACATTCTCATTTCTAGCATAGTTGCATTTCATTCTCATATTGATTCTTGAGGATATTGGCATTCTTGCCTTTGTCTCCATTGAATCTCCCATTGCATGGTTTACTAGCAAGGTCATAGGCTTAAATAGCTCTAGCTAAGAGCACACTTAATATTCTTGCACTCCATGCCTAGGGAGCTCTAGGTCATTTTTCAAGGTTTCCCATTCATGGATTCCTTTGGAAGCAAAGACTTAGAGAAGTGCACATTCCAGTGTGTACATTTTTGGCACCCACCGTGGGGCAGAACAACTTCATTTTGTCCTTCTATTTATGCATTTCTACACTTTATTTTCATCTTTTTTAGCTTGTTGTTTTCGGCTCTCTATTTTTTCACAGATTATCATATGACAATTTTCCAGTATCGTACAATACTTTATTCTATAGCTGTGCGATATTTTTCCAGTAAAAATATCACGCGGCTTTACAGGTTCTGTCACCTGGTCATATGTTCTTCTGTCACCTGAGTACAGTGAGAAGTGTCACCTAGAAAAGAAATATCGCACTAGTAGCCTGGAAAATATCATAAGATTCTTCTGGTGACTGTATTGTCACCTAGGTCTGGCAGTGATTGGTTTTGACCATTTCTTTGCAAAGTTTGGCTTGATTATGTTAGAATAACTAAGAGGGGGGGGGGGGGGAATTAGTTATCCAGTGTCCCAAAACAAAATGTATAATTCAAAACTTTTTCTTCAATTTCTACTCATCGGTAAACAATAAAACTTTTACTGTCTGTGCTTTTACCGATTGCTAGTCTAATACTGAAATAGTTTACCGATCAAATCTAACATGTAACATGCAAAGTATGATAACAAACAATATCACAATCAACACATAACACAAGAGATTTAACATGGAAATGCTGTAAAGGGAAAAACCACCTGGGACTAGCAACCCAAAATTGTTCACTCTTCTGAAGTGAGGTCGTTTAAGACCCAACCCTGTTAAATGTTACAAACACACTGTTAGGTGTAACCTTGTTAGAGGATTTTAGACTAGAAGTTATTGTCCAACCAACATTTACTATGGGGTTGATAGGATAACAATGATCATTCTATGAATGATACATCATAAGACTTTCAGAGTCCACTTGGTTAAGAGATTTAAACTATATACAATAGTTAAATGTGTAACAGTAAATGATCTAACTTAACACAAATTCAATTGTAGATTACAGATCAATATTCAGTCCATATAAATCCTTCTAATCAATATTTCACTTCAGTTTCAATACTATATCAACTTACTGTCCCTCGGTAATTGCTCTTTGTAGCTCGGTAATTGTTCTCCAGCTCGGTTCTTACTAACCAGTATGATCAGAATACATGAAAACCTTGTTCATGCGATATTCCTCCAGCTTCTTCTTTCGGCATTTTACTAAAGAAATTATGTTCTCTTATATAGACGAGTAAATTATTTTCTTCTCCACCATCATATTTTTTTGCTTAACCACATTCATAGATTTTGCCACTTCAAAATTTTTCTGTACTTGTGTCAATAACACGTTTCAATATTCTCCGCTAGATCTTCCCTGAATTTTGTCAGCCGTCGATCTGTGTAACAAACATTATCTATTACCTCGATGTTATACTCTTTCCAGCTCATCAATCTTATATGCTAAACTAATCATTTAATTCATTCTGTTCCACTTGATTAACAAAGAAATGCGTTGGTGAACATTGCTCAGTTAATACTATGATCGGTATACACTGCACTCCGTTAGTGTATACTAGAAATGCTTTCTTTATCTACAACACTGCTTTGTGTCTTTGAGCTCTATACTTCATCATAGATGAATGCAACATAATAAAGTCAATATCATCAAGTCATAGACTCATCAACAAGTTACTCAATGTGTTCCTTATCCTCATCTGTCATGTACATCTTTCCTCATGTAGATTTCTCTGTTCTTCATCTCTTTCACCTTTCTTCAGATGTTTCGGTATAGTAACTTACAAGATAAGTGCTGTCAAACTAGTTGACATCAATGAAAACATAATACTAATTTAATCATATTACATATCTAATTAGTAACTTCTTAGTGATCTTGCAATCACAGATTCTTCAATTAGATTCCAAATCAGTTGTAGTCCAACAATCTCTCCCTTTGGCATTGATGGCAACTCAAGTAATATGAAATGTACCATACACATACCAAACATACATTCTACAATTTTGTGAACAAATGATGTAAGTCGAATAGACTTAATATGTTTAATCACTATGTTACTAAGTAGCATTAAATAGTACAACTTTACCATTCTACAGTTGTGATCTTTTCAGTTCTCCTATTCCTTCTTTTGTTCTTTGTAACTGATCTTCAATATTCTGTCTCATTCAGATTTTCTCTCCCTTAGATAATTCTCATCAGTGCTTGTTCCTTTTCATATCTTTTTTATCTCTCCCCTTTTAATTTCATATTGTTTATCTCTCCCTTTGACAGCAATGCCAAAGAAATAAATAAACAAACAATTATGTCTTCCTCTGTATCTTTGAATACTAATATTCCAATCGGTTCAAGTTCTCAAACTTAATCACAACCTTGAACATGATTCAAAGTGTGAGCTATGCTACATCAACATGAATGATCTTCTAATATAAGTAGGCTGATGTAACAACCAGATCACCTTAGTGACCGATAGACAAGGGACGGACCCCAAGTCTAGTCCTCAAGTATTCAAATGTGTCCTTCGGTAGGGTTTTTGTAAAAATATCTGCAAGTTGTTCTTTGGATGTAACGAATTATAACTTTACTTGCTTCTTTTACACTTGTTCTCTTAAGTAATGATACTTAATAGATATATGCTTTATCTTAAAGTGCATCACAAGATTCTTTGAAATATTAATAGCACTAGTGTTGTCACAGTATATAATCATCGGGTTGGTGATTACCTCATTCATTCATTCCAACACTTGTTTGATATATGCAATGTTTGAACAGTTAGTAGCAGAAGCAACATATTCTGCTTCAGCTGTAGACTAAGAAATACAAGCCTACTTTTTACTTGTCCAGGTTATAAGTGTCTCACCAAAGAAAAATGCTCCTCCGGTGGTGCTTTTTCTATCATCCACATTTCCAGCCCAATCAGCATCGGTGTAAACTTTCAGTTCAAACTTCCCTTCCTTAGGATACCATAATCCATAATTCTCTATTTTCTTCAGGTATCTTAAGATCCTTTTTGTAGCTATCATGTGTGATTCTCTAGGATTAGAAGAAAACCTTGCAACAATTCTCACAACATGTGCTATATCTGGTCTACTGTGAGCTACGTATATTAACTTACCAATCATGGATCAGTAAAGTGTCTGGTTTACCTCCGTAGTTTCATCCTCCTTTGTCAATTTGCATCCAGTGGCCATCGATGTTCCCACAGGTTTAGCATCTTCCATGCCAAATGTCTTCAGTACTTCCTTTATGTATTTAGATTGTGTGATGAATATCCCATCACTCTGTTGAATCACTTGTAGTCCAAGAAAGAACATAATCTCTCCGAACATAGACATTTCAAATTCCTTTTGCATTTCATCAGCAAATGCCTTGCAAACAAGATCTGAGCCTCCAAAAATAATGTCATCAACAAATATTTCAGCAATGATAATAGTATCATCAGTATCACCTTTCACATACAAATTGTTGTTTTCACTTGTTCTAACAAATCCAATACTTAACAAGTAAGTATGCAGTCTTTCATACCATGCTCTCAGTGCTTTCTTCAATCCATATAAAGCTTTATGTAATCTACATACCATGTCTTTATTTTTGGGATCAACAAATCCTTCAGGTTGTTCAATGTAGACTTCTTCTTCAAGTATACCATTCAAAAATGTTGACTTCACATCCATTTGATAGACTTTGAATTTATTGTGTGCAGCATATGCAAGTAGCATTCTAACTCCTAATCTAGCAACAAGTGCAAATATTTCACCATAGTCAATGCCTTCTTCCTATGCATAGCCCTTGCATACTAATCTAGCTTGATTTCTTGTGACTTCACCATTTTCATTCAATTTATTCCTGTATATCCACTTAGTACCGATAACATTCTTATCTTTTGGTCGGGGTACTAAGGACAAGGCTTTGTTCTTCTCTATTTTCTCTATTTCCTCCTTCATTGCATTAACCCATTCTTTATTCTCTAATGCAACTTTCACAGTTTTAGGTTCAAATTCACAAATTAAACATGTACCTTGTCTTGTTTTGCTTCTAGTTTGCATTCCAGCATGTCTGTCTCCAATGATTTGTGTTTTAGGATGATGTTTCCAGACAAAAATAGCCAAAACTTTATTTCTCCTTTCTTGTTCATCCTATTCAGGGTCATTATCTTGCTCAGTAGCTCCATCTTGTTCCTCGGTTTGTGTTGCCAATTGTCTTGCATTGTTTCCCTGCTGACCGATTGTCATAGTCTGTGGTGTCGATAGATACTCTAGATGTTCAATGTAAGTGAATCTACCATAGTCTTCTAGTTCCTTTGTACTTTCCTCTATGTACTTGTCATCAAACTCATCAACACGAACATTAGTACTTTCAACTATCTTATTTGTGGCCTTATTCAAACATTTATATGCTTTACTTGTAGTGGAATATCCCATAAATATTCCTTCATCTCCTTTAGAATCAAATTTTCCATTTCTCTCATCTTTCAAAATAAAGCATTTACTTCCAAAAATTCTGAAATAACTTATAGTAGGTTTGTGTCCAAACCATAGTTTATAAGGTGTTCGGTTGGATTCCTTCTTCAATTGTACTCGATTAAGAACATACATAGCTGTACTAACAGCTTCCCTCCAATATGTCTGAGAAACAATCTTCTATATCATTAATGTTCTAGCACATTCAATTATAGACCTGTTCCTCGTTTCAGTAATACCATTTTGCTGAGGTGTCCTTGGTGCAGATACCTATCTTTTGATTCCATGCTCATTACAAAAATTAGTAAATTCATTAGAGATAAATTCACCTCCTCTATCAGATCTTAAACATTTTATTTCCTTACCAGTTTCTTTCTCTACCTCAGCTTTATACCACTTAAACATTTTGAAAGCTTCAGATTTCTCTTTTAGGAACATAATTGTCATCAGTCTAGTATAGTCATCAACAAAAAGAATAAAATATCTATCACCAGAATAGCTCTAAGTTCTCATAGGACCACATACATCAGTATGAACCAACTCAAGTATCTTCTTTGTTGAATAGTCTTTGCTTTTAAAACTAGACTTAGTCATCTTACCTTTCTGACATTCATGGCACATGGCATGATCAGGTTTTGTCAAGTTAGGCAATCCTCTAACTCTTTCTTTCTACTAATCTCGATCATGTTGTCAAAGTTCACATGGCATAACCTTCTATGCCACAACCAAACATCTTCATCCTTTATTAACAAAAAAGAAGACTGATCCATATCAAGATAGAATAGATTACCTCTGGATTGTGTACCAGTTCTGACAAGTCTTCCTCCATCATCATAGATCTTCACCTTTTTGCTCTCAAAAACTAGTCAGTGGCCTGAATTGTTCAGCTGAGGCACACTTAACAAATTATAGTTCAGTCCATCTACCCAGTATGCATTTTGACATTGTAATCTGTCATTGATCATCAGTGAGCCTTTACCTCTTACCATACAAGGTGTGTCATTTCCCATTCGCATAGATCCTCCATTATATTCAACAAGATGATCAAAATTCTCTACATCACCAGTCATATGATGTGTACAACCACTGTCTATGATCCATGTATCATTTCTTCTTACTTTAGAGATCATTGCTATCTCTTCATGTTTCTCTTCCTCTTCTGAGTCATCTTTCATAGCCACAAATACAACTTCTATATCATCTTCAGAATCAGATTCAGTTTCAATATTTTTGGCTATGTAACATACCTTTTTGCCTTTTTCATTTCGGTTGTCTCTGTTGTACTGTCAGTAGCCTATGTTGACTCTTCTTCCATAGCTTCCTTCAGATTAGTCTTTGGATCTATCATCATCTTTCTTCTAAGGACATCTAGCAGTGATGTGACTGACTTCTTTACAATTAAAGCATGCTAAAGGTATCTTACCTCTATACCTTCCTTTTCCTTTGGGAAATCTTCTGGCCATAAGTGCTTCAAGCTCATCAAGTTCATCATCAGTATTGTCATCACTATCACAATTCTTACTATTCCTGCTAGACTTTCCAATCTTCAAAGAAGACATGAAAGCAGATTCAACAGAAGGAACAACATTGTTATCAAAGTTTTTTAATTCAAAGGTTGTAAGTTTACCAATCAGAGTGTCAAGAGTAAGATTGGATGTAGCTCTTGTTTCATGAATTGTAGAAATCTTGATTACATAAACTGGTAGCAAAGTTCTGAGAATCTTGCTTATCACTGTTTCATTATCAATCACTCCATCAGATGCTCTAATAGCATGTACCACCTCTTTGAGTCTATTTGAATATTGGACAATGTTCTCACCTTCTTTCATTCTCATATCATCAAATCTACCTCTCAGACTTTCATTTCGGGCTCTTTTGACATTCAGATCTCCACTGTATATTTGTGCTAATTTATCCTACATTCCTTTGGCAGTCATGCATGTCTTGATATCTTCAAATTCAGCGTCTGTATAGGCAACAACAAGTTCCATCATAGTAACATTGTGTTCATGCTTGTCCTTTAGTTGATCAATAGTTAAGGGACCAATGGGCAGTTGAATGTAGTCATTCTCCATTAGATCTAGTGTAGAGTTCCCAATTCTAGATATGTGCAACTTCATTCTACTTTGCCATACTGTGAAGTTCTCTTTGTTCAGTTTCGGTACTTCCCTCTTATATATCTTGAGACCTTTATGCTTAAGTCCTTAAAACTTTGTTCCAAGCAACCAAAGCTCTGATACCAATTGTTAGAATAATTAAGAGGGGGGGGGGAATCAGTTATCCAGTAATTCAAAAATTTTTCTTCAATTTTTGCTCGTCGGTAAACAATAAAACTTTTACTGTTTGTGCTTTTACCGATTTTCAGTCTAATACTAAAATACTTTACTGATCAAATATAACAGGTAACATGCAAAGTATGATAACAAAAAAATATCACAATCAACACATAACACAAGAGATTTAACGTGGAAACCCTGTAAAGGGAAAAACCACCTGAGACCGGCAACCAAAAATTGTTCACTCTTCTGAAGTGAGGTCGGTTAAGACCCAACCCTGTTAAAGGTTACAAACACACTGTCAGGTGTGACCTTGTTAGAGGATTTTAGACTAGAAGTTATCATACAACCAACATTCACTATGGGGTTGACAGGATAACAATGTTCATTCTATGAATGATACATCATAAGACTTTCAGAGTCCACTCGGTTAAGAGATTTAAACTATATACAATGGTTAAATGTGTAATAGTAAATGATCTAACTTAACACAAATTCAATTGCAGATTACAGATAAATATTCAGTCCATATAAATCCTTCTGATAAATATTTCGCTTCAGTTTCAATACTATATCAACTTACTATCCGTCGGTAATTGCTCTTTGTAGCTCGGTAATTGCTTTGCAACTCAGTTCTTACTAACCAGTATGATCAGAATACATGAAAACCTTGTTCATGCAATATTCCTATAGCTTCTTCTTCTTTTAGCATTTTACTAAAGAAATTATGTTCTCTTATATAGACGAGTAAATCATTTTCTTCTCTGCCATTAGATTTTTCCACTTAACCACATTCATAGATTTTGCCACTTCAAACTTTCTCAGTACTTGTGTCAATAACACGTTTCAATCTTCTTTGTTAGATCTTCCCTGAATTTCATCAACCATCGATCTGTGTAACAAACATTATCTGTTACCTCGATGTTATACTCTTTCCAGCTCATCAATCTTATCGGCTAAACTAATCATTTAATTCATTCTTTTCCACTCAGTTAACAAAGAAATGTGTTGGTGAACACTGTTCGGTTAATACCGTGATCAGTATACACTACACTCCGTCGGTGTATACTAGAAATGCTTCCTTTACCAACAACACTACTTTGTGTCTTTTAGCTCTATACTTCATCATAGATGAATGCAACATAATAAAGTCAATATCATCAAGTCATAGACTCATCAACAAGTTACTCAATGTGTTCCTTATCCTCATCTGTCATGTACATCTTTCCTCATGTAGATTTCTCTGTTCTTCATCTCTTTCACCTTTCTTCAGATGTCTTAGTATAGTAACTTACAAGATAAGTGTTGTTAAACTAGTTGACATCAATGACAACATAATAATGATTTAATAATATTACATATCTAATCAGTAACTTCTCAGTGATCTTGCAATCACAGATTCTTTAATCAGATTCCAAATCAGTTGTAGTCCAATAGATTGTTCTGGTTTTCTGACTTGCTGTAGTTAGACAGTGGTTTATTTGTAGATTTTATTTTCTTTTATTGTGCTAACTCTTTGTGGGGTTAACAAGTTGTGCTTGTAGGTACCTTCATTGCTTGAAAAATTTGCTAAAAAGATCGCATGTCAAAGCTCCAAAGGCAAAAGGGCTACTAATTATGTTTTGCAGGGCTACCCAACGCCTAAAAACAACCAAGTGCTTGTTTATTACTTTCCTTTTAAGTGTGGCTTATACTAGTTTTTTCATTTCTTAGGAACTTAAGATCTTGTTGTAGGAGTCTTTTGGTGGTAGGAAATTATGCTCTTCACCCTTGTGGTGAACCAGAAATCCTGACCCACTTTTAGATTTTGAAAACAAGAGGGTAACTGAACTCTTTTTTTGGTGTGTTTGGGAGAGATTCTTGAGCTAGGAGATTATTCTCTTCACCCTTGAGGTGAACCAGAAATCTTGACACTCAAAAGTCAATCCACTCTTTGTTTAGCATTAGGATCCTTTAGCGGGCTTGCTCTTGAGCGATCAAGAGGAACAACCCAAGTGGGGACAAGCCTTTTGCTGGCTATTCTGACCCACTATAAACTCAAGGCTATCAAGGACACAAAACCTTGGTAGACGTAGTACCTTTCTTCGCTTGATGTGAGTACTTGTGGGATTGTGACCATGAGGAAAATGTTGAGCAAGAATGCTTAAGGTAATCTTGTGGCCACGAGGTCTGTTACTTTCCACAAGTTAAGGAGTCCCTTCAGGGAGCAAGGGGAGTATTATGCATGAATGCCCTTAGTAAGAACCATAGGTAGAGGCCACCCTATTTTTCTGCTTAGCTTCTTGGTGCAAGGATTGATCCAAGTGGAACAACCCGGATCACCCCAAGATTACTCACCATCTATGTTCCTTTGGTTGTGTCATTGACACCTCCACAACAAAGCCAACATCTATTGTGGGCAACCACTTTGTGTGAGGCAATGGAACATCAAGTGTGGGCCAAGTTGCTAAGTATTGAGACTTTGTCCTTCTAGGCTAGCAAGTGCTTGAAGTGTTCTCATTGTGATCTACCCGTGCAAATGTTCTCAAACATACAAACATTGCGGTAGTGCTCCTATAATTTTTTTCATTTTGATATCCCAATTGTTTGTCTTGGAAAGCTTGCTTTTGCTATTGCACAAGTGTTTGATGACATGTTCAATCACCTACTATTTTCAAACCTGCCTGAATATTGCTGTTACTGTGTTTGAAATCAACAAATTACCCATCAGATTGCAAAATTGACAAAGTTACCTTCAAAAACTAAGACTTTTTATGCTTGTTGGTCAAGAGTCATACGACACTGAAAACCAATCGCACACTGTTTCAAAGTTTATCGTACGATACTTCATTCCTAGTTTTTTATCACCCTGCTTGCCTGGATTCTATCGCATAGGCTGCCTAGAAATTATCACTCGGTCTCTATCAAAAGTATCGCCAGGTAAGCTTTTATCGCCCTGATTGCCTGAAAACTATCGCCCAGAATCCTTTTGCTGTCTCACTGCTACTGAATTTGAAATTTAGTTTGTTGATTGTCCTTTCCTATTCTTACTTGACCCTAGTCTGTTATCTACATGTTTAAGTCTATCCTAGACTGAGAAAATGAGTTAAAACTATTGGATTTTAGTTTCCCTAATGCTACTTTTGATCACTTGTCACATTACGGTTACCTCTCTAGCTACTTGCTAATTGAGCTTCTTGCTTATATCTCAACTTAAGTTAATTGATTGTTGTAAGTTCTTGAGCACTTTTGACCAGCCATCCTTATTGTTCTATCTTGACAAGTGATCTTCTTTGGCTTTTCTTATCTCAATATCTAAAAAACTTTGTCTCATTTTATTAGTCAACCAACATTCCTTTTTTATGTCAGTTTCAACTCGGTCTCAATTCGAGCAAGGGAGTCACTCTCCATTCAACTATACATAGTTTCTCTCACCTACAAGATGCTCATGAGTGCTAGTTAGCAATGACAGTTCTAGTCCTAACCAATCTGAGGATTCTAAAGTCACCTCATGGTACAAAGGGGGCTTCCTCTTTTCCGCATTTAAGACCTCCAAAAGCACAGATAGTGTCTCACTCACTCTGATTGAACAAGAAAAATTATATCGTTTGCAAGAACATTTTGAGCATAAGGACAACCAAGCACGTTTAGACAAAATGGAGGCTACTAGGTGCATGGCTATGAAGGGGATGTCTCAAGAACAATGAGAGATTAGTGGCTACGAATATAGACCCCCTCCTTTTGGTACTTTGGGTAACTATGGAAACAACACGTCACCAAGATCTCCTCCAAGATGGACTTTTGCTGCTCCTTCTTCACCTCCTAGACCTCCTCCCTCTCAGCATGAGGAAGAAGCCAATGATGAGGTTTCTAGTGAAGAGCTCATGAGATTTGAACAAGATGAATCCTCCCAACGTATGATGCTTAAAATTTTAGAACGAAATGGAGATCAATACTTTCAATACATGACTTCTAGGGGATACAAGCTCCCTCCTGGCTATGATGTATGCCAGATTGTTCAAGCAAGAGTACCAACTGAATTGGAAATGCTTAGGGATGAACTGCAATGAACAAATCAACGTCTTGCTCAACTTGCAATAGAAAAGGAACCTCCAAAGGTTTCTTTCATAGAATCTATTTTTGGTTGTCCTTTTGATAGAATTCTATACATGGTCCCATTTCCTAGGGATATTGAGGTTCCCAAATATAACAAGTATGATGGAAATGGTGACCCCCATGACCATGTGCATTACTTTTATGCTCTTAGCATGGACTTCCTTCATGAAGACACATTTCTTCTGCGATTGTTCCCTAGAAGTTTAAGAGGACAAGCTCTAGAATGGTTTGCAAAGTTGACACCACCTCTTAAAACTTTTGATGAGTTGGTTAGGCACTTCACCCATCATTATTCATACAACATCTAATAGCCTATCACCATGATAGATCTCAGTGCTCTAAATCAAAATCAAGGTGAGCCATTTGCCACTTACTTACAACGTTGGAGGTCATTGTATTCCCGATATCCTCGACAGCTAGACAAAAGAGAAAAGATTGATGTTTTCTTCAACACTCTTGTGCCAGAATTGTATTATGATCTAAGGAAACAATTGTTCTCCTCTTTCAATGACATGGTTGAAAGTGCATATTGGATTAAAGATGTGGCCATAAGAAAGGGGGATATTGTTATTAATAAAGATACTAGAGGCAATGGCAAGGACAAAAGAAAACCTTGGAATAAAAAAAAGTATGTTGTTAATGATGGTGTTGTGGATGTCCCAAAAGCCAAAGAGCCTACTTTCAACCTCTCTAATGCTATATACATAGTGAAAAAACAAGAGGCTACCAATGCTCATAGTGCTCCTAAGCCTCAACATGTAGACAAGCCAAAAAGGATATTTCAATGATGAGTCTACACTAAGTTGGCTAAACCATACGATGTGATTCTTAAGACTTTAGTTGCCAACAAGTATCTTATGCTTCCTAAAAATTCTCGTCCCTATGATCCACCAGTTAAGCCTGATTGGTGGAGAGAAGATCATTTTTTCCATTACCAAAGGAATAAGGGACATAAGACAGACAATTGTTTTAAGCTTAAAGTCAAAATTCAAGATCTTATTGATGGAGGCACAGTGCTCATAGATGGCTTAGTTAAAAATTATGATCACAAGGCTTTCAAGACTCCTCTATCTGAGTACGAGAAAGAAGAATCCTCTCAAGAAAATAAGAAGAATCATGATGCAAAGATCAACTATACATATACTCCTGATTCACCTGTGATCAACATGATAGAGCCTGTTGAGAATGTTCTTATGGTGAGATCTCAAGATGATAACAATGCCAATCATGGCATGCCAAATTTGGTCTTGCAAACACTGAATGGTTCATCTTCCCAAAGTGAGACACTACATGCTATTACTAGGGGGCAAGCCAAAATTATCCTTAAAACCGCGCATGATCCCAAGCAAGCTTCTTCTTCCAAACAAGCGGTTCCTTCAGTTTTGTCTAGCTATGACCTTGTGCACCAATTACAACGGACACCCACTCAGATATCCATTTTTGAGTTGCTTGAGCTATCCCCTTTGCAAAAAGAGATCCTTGAGAAAGCTCTTCATACAACAAATGTTCCCAATGATATTGATCTAGATCAATTCCAGGCTATGGTCAACCACATCGCATCTCCCCACTACCTATCCTTTTCTGCAAAAGATGACACATTTCTTAGTCACCCTCATAATCTAGCTTTACATATTGAAGTTCTCATCTACCATACCCGAGTTCACCGAGTCCTGATAGACAATGGTGCTGGGTTAAATATTGTTTCTTTCCATGTGGTACAATAGTTGGGATTGTCTAAATTAGTCATAGATCCTAGGTGAAAGATTACCATAAAAGCATATGATGAAGTGAAAATATCTTCCAAAGGTCTTGTTGTGCTACCTATCTGAGTGGGCCCTATCACAAAAGATATTATTTTCCAAGTGTTGGACATCCCACTCACATATAACATTCTTCTGGGTCAACCTTGGATCCATGAAATGCAAGTTGTCCCTTCCACTTATCATCAGTGTGTCAAGTTTCCACACAATGGAGCTGAGATTGTGATTCTTGGGGACAATGCTATCACTATCGATACTCTAACTACTACTGAGACATTTTTTCCTCACAACAAACCTTCTCATGATCATAAT
The DNA here is from genome assembly GCA_027943335.1 of Chamaecyparis obtusa. Classification (NCBI taxonomy): domain Eukaryota; kingdom Viridiplantae; phylum Streptophyta; class Pinopsida; order Cupressales; family Cupressaceae; genus Chamaecyparis; species Chamaecyparis obtusa. The sequence goes on along the minus strand of BSBK01004196.1, from coordinate 946,477 downwards.
GTGTCCCTCATTGCTGCTAAGAAAAAATTAAAGATGATGAGTATTGGTGTGGGGGAATATACATTGGACTCTATTGCTGCTATGCCTGCTTCTCCTAAGTCCTATGGTAGACCTTTAGACAAGACAAAGCCTTCCACTTCTACCATGATAGCTTTTGATACATTTGTTCAATCATTTGTACCCTTAGAGGCCAAAAAAGAAGAACAAGTTGTTAGGGAGTGGATTTATAAAGAAGAAGACAACATGATAGTTTCTAATCCTATTTCTCCTAAACACTATTGTAAAGGCTATAAATTTCTATAGAAAATGGGCTATCAAGGTCATAGACCTTTAAATAATAATGGGCATGCTTTAGTTGAACCTTTGAGTCATACTGATGGCCGACCTTCTACGGATACCACAGGTCTAGGAAATGGTGTTGACAATGACATCCCTGAATATCCTAGAAATAATCCCGTGCTTAGTGACTCAAACACAGACGTCAAGGAATCACCACTATGCACTATGACCCAAATGGAAGATTTTCTTCCTTCTACTTCACTTCTTTGGGGAGGAGAATGTGTGCCTACTGATGATACAGTTGAAGCCTTTGCATCCAAAAATTTTGTGCCTGATGAGTCATTGAGCTTTGATAGACAGTGTAGAAATATTGCACGATTGATAGAAAGAGGAGATCTCATGAATAATGAAATGAACCTCTACTTCTAGGTGTCCTAAGCCTTCTTGGTGCAAACATCCCAGTAGAAGTTCCATGACTGATTCAAATGAGTATGAATGGGACACTCTCTCAAATGGATCTTCTACAGTAGATATGGATGTTGATGTGATTCATACCTATAGTGACCAACCCAACATAGTTGATGAGTCTCGCATAGGGTCTGATGAATTCAATCCACGTATTGCTTTAGTGGACCATGCTAGTCCTTCTATGTCAAATCTAGATCTTGACACTTTTGGAGCCTACCCTATAGGCTCGACTTCTCTTGTCACCAGAGATGATATCCCCCGCATCAATCACCTTGAACCGATCATTTTGCTTTCCCTCATGCACTCAGATCCCATAGATTGGTCTGCCTAGGATCAAAGACCTATATTGCCTTCCTTTCAAAATGACTATGAGATTGCTTGCTACCTCAATGTCATTGAACCTATTACTTCTTCCACCAGCGAACCAGCAACAAACATGACTGAATCAAATATCAAGTACCTCAGTCATAAAATTAAAAGAAAAAAGAAATGGTCAGATGGTGAAAACCACATTGTGGTGGTATTCGAACCTCAAAATAGTAAAAATAAAGACGTATCTAAGGGTGAAAACCTCACCGAGGCACCCGAGGATGAGGTACTTGGTAGTCTGCCGAGCTATTTTCAAGAAAGGTCTTCATTTCTAATAGAACCTACACAACCCATAAACTTGGGGACAAAAGAATCTCCTAAAATCATACATGTGACTCAGTCTCTCTCAGCAAAAGAAAAAGAACAATTTGCTACATTCTTTCAAGAGAAAAAGATCAATTTTGCCTAGACATACTCAAACATGCCAGGTCTAGATACTGAGCTTATTATGCATCATCTCTCTATTGCTCCAGAGGTAACACATGTCAAACAAAATCTGAGAAAGATGCATCCCCATGTGGCATTACTGGTTAAGGCTGAACTTGAGAAGCTCCTAAAAGCCAACTTCATCAGAGCTATTGACTACGCTGAGTGGATTTATAACATTGTCCCTATTTCCAAACATGACAAGTCCATTCATGTATGCACTTATTTCTGAGACCTGAATAAAGCATGCCCTAAGGATGATTTTCCACTTCCAAACATCGACATGATAGTGGACAAAATGGCAGGCTATGAAATGTATTCCCTTATGGATGGCTTCTCCAGATATAATCAGATCAAGATCGCCCCTGAGGACCAAGAGAAGACAACCTTCACATGTGCATGGGGTACCTTTTGCTGGAATGTCATGTCGTTCGGGCTTAAAAATGCTGGTGCAACCTACCAAAGAGCCATGACTACCATCTTTCATGATATGATGCACAAAAACATGGAGGACTATGTTGATGACACGCTTGCCAAATCACAACAAAGAAGCACTCATTTGTTTGATTTGAGTTTGATATTAGACCACATGGAATGATTTCAACTCAGATTAAATCCTAAGAAATGTGCTTTTGGTGTCACTTCTGGGAAACTACTAGGATACATAATATTAGTGAAAGGAATAGAAGTAGATCTAGAAAAGGTGCAAGCTATCATGGAGATGCCACCTCCTCACAACATCAAACAATTAAGGGGTCTCCAGGGCTGTCTCCAATCTATCAGGTGGTTCATTTCTCAGCTAGCTAACAGAGCCCAATCATTCAATCAAAATTTGCATAAAGGAGCTAATTTAATTATGGAATGAGGAGTGTCAAAAGAACCTGGACCAGCTCAAGAATTACCTAGCACAACCTCCTATTCTTACACCACCTAGTCAAGGGAAACCCTTGATATTATACATTTCTACTACAACAAATTCCTTAGGGGCTCTCCTTGCACAACATGATGATAAGGGAAAAGAATGAGCTATTTATTATATCAGTCACACTCTGGTTGCTTATGAACTCAATTAAACCAGTATTGAAAAAGTTTGCTTAGCTATGGTGTTTGTGTCTCAAAAACTTAGACATTACATGCTTGCACATACTACACAGCTGGTTGCTAAAATTGATCCTTTAAAATATCTCTTGAGTAAAGTTGCACTTACTGGACGCCTTGCCAAGTGGATGCTGATTCTTTTAGAATTTGACATTCAGTATATTGAGAGAAAAGCTATTAAAGGGAAAGAAATTTCTGATCAATTGGCTAAGTTTCCCATGATTGATAATGCTCCTCTTCAGATAGATTTCCCAGATGCCTCAATCATGAATATCACAGGGCATACATGGAAAATGTTTTTTGATGGTTCTCAAACATAGAATGGTGCTAGTGTTGGAATCCTATTTGTTACCCCTCACAGATACACCATTCCTAAATCATACAAGCTTCTCTTTCCATGCAACAATAACATGGCTGAATATGAAGCCTTGCTGAATGGTGTTAAGCTTTCCCTTGAATGGAGGATTTCTGAGTTGCATATTTTTGGAGATTCTCAGCTTGTCATAAACCAAGTAAATGATGATTACCAAACTAAAGATGACAAGTTGATTCCCTACAAGAGGATGATAGACTCACTCAGGAATTATTTTACATCTGTCACATTTCAACATATCCCTAGAGCTAAGAACAAGGCTACTGACTCCATGGCTACTTTGGCATCCATCCTGGAACTGGAAGAGCATGAACCATGCTTTGAGTTCCTGGTGGAAGAATTGTGCTACCTTGCCTACAATTCCCTTGATGATTGTGTCATCTACACTATAGTCGATCATGACTCCTCCCACTATGCCACCATCTTTTACTATCTCCAAGATCAAGTTATCCCTGAAAATCTAACGCGCAATGAGAAGTGCCAATTCATCTGTAATGCCTCACACTTTACACTCATCTCTGGTGACTTTTATAGGAAGGGTCTAGATGGAACTCTCCTTAGGTGTCTAGAAATAGAGGAGTCAAAAAAGGCGCTAGCCAAAGTTCACGATGGCATATGTAGGTCACACTCTAATGGTCTTGCGCTAGCTCAGAAATTGCTTAGGGCTGGCTACTATTGGCCTACTATGCAAGCTGATGCTATTCGATATGCCAAGTCATGCAAGAAATGTCAACTACATGGGAATCTCATTCATGCTCCTAGATGTGAGCTCATCCCCTCTGTTACTTACTGGCCATTTCAGCAATGGGCCTTTGACTTGGTAGGCAAAATTTATCCTAGTTCTTCGAGTGAGAATAAGTTCATCATTACAGCCACTGAATATTTCACTAAATGGGTTGAAGTTGTCCCACTGTCTGCAGCTACAGGCAAACATGTTGCCTTGTTTATTTTGAATCACATCATTTTCCACTATGGTATTCCTTCTTCCATAGTCACGGATAATGGCGGCCAGTTTAAAAACAAAGACCTAAAGAACTTGTGCAAAAAGTTCAAAATCAAACAACATTGGTCTTTTGTTTACTACCCTCAAGGGAATGGCCAAGTTGAGGCCTCAAACAAAACATTGCTGAAAATTCTTGACAGAACAGTGCACAAATCAGGCAAGGATTGGCATCTGCAGATCAATCCTATGCTATGGGCTTACAGAACTTTTATCCATACTCATACAAGTGTAACACCTTTTTCCTTGGTCTATGGTTCTGAGGTTATCTTACCCTTAGAGGTTGAAATACCTTCACTAAGATTCTCTCTCCATGGTTTGATTACTAATGAAGACCAAAGGGCCATGAGATTGCATGAGCTTACCATGTTGGAAGAACACCGCAAGGCCACCTTTGATCACATGCGCACCTATCAGAAGAGAATGTCTACTACTTAAAATAAGAAAGTTCATCCTAGAGAGTTCGAAGTGGGTGAGCTAGTTCTCAGAGAAAATCCCAAAAATCAGTAGAATAGGGAGCAAAAAGGCAAGTTTGATCCAAATTGGTTGGGGCCTTACATTATCACAACAACATTTAGGTTCAGAGCCTATTAGCTATCTACACCTAAGGGAGAAGAGCTTACTAAGCCTATCAATGTTCTACATCTAAAAAGGTTCTATGCCTAAGGTTCTTGAGCTCTTTGTACATATTCTTTATTGATCCTGAAAAAATTCCAAAAAAATTCATATATCATGCTGAAAAAATTCTAAAAAGTATAAAAAGTAATGAAAAAAAAGAGCATCCTAGTGAAAACCTAGCAATAGGCGCTTTGATGTCTCACCAAAAAACTAAAAAAATACAAAAAATTCAAAAAAATGGAAAAAGTGCCTTGGTGAAAACTTGGAAACAAGCGCCTTGGTAGAAAAAATACAAAAAAATTGAAAAAAGTCCTGAAAAAATCTATCAAGTAGTGAAAACCTGGAAATAGGCACTACTTGAGACCCTTGCACCTATGTCTATCAGTCTTGCATGGTGCTCCTTCACTCCACTTCTCACTTTGCCTCTCCTAGCCTGGAATTGACTCTTGTCTTAGTCTAGGGGGCACATGTTGTTTTATCTTATCTTGGGTCTCTTTGTGCATTCGGGTTTCTTGGGCCACTTGGTTCAAATGGTGTTTTTCAACACCACCCCCAAACTATGTTTTTCAACACTACCCTAGCATCGGGTGTTTTTCAACACTTATCAGATGTTTACCCATAGTTCAAAATGATGTGATATTTCCACTGGTAGAAGTGATGCTCAAAGATTGACTCTATGACCTACACACACGCACTTAAAACACTCGACTCGCTGAGACTTGTTTGACTTCATTTCTTTGTGTGTTGTCTATGATGATTTCTTTGATGAGTGTTCTTTCCCTAAGAATTTTTTGATGATGCATATCTAGAAGACTAAGGGCATGAGGACATGTTTTATTTCTTTTTCTGCTTGTGGGTATATTTTGTTGGTCCTAATTGTCATTAGCATCTTGCTTGTTCCACTTGACAAGGGGTTCTACAAGGTATTATCCTTGACTGTTTTCACAAGTGCATACTTCTAGCCATCTTGACTTTCCTTGTATCTTGATGTGAGTATAATCTTGCTATATTAAACTTAGGTAATCTCACTGCACTAGTCATCTTGACCTATATGTCTTTGATGCCTAGGTGGGATTCCCACATATCTATCTGATATAGATCATATTTAGATTCACATAGTCATACTAGTGTGTATTGTATGATCTTGCGACGCTACCAATAAATGCTCAATGATGAACATTAGAGTCTAAAGGCTTTGTGATCTTGCAAGTAAACCACTTTTCATAATAGCTTGCATTTTTTAGGTTCATGATAGTTAGTCTTGCATTTTGCATATGGAGAGAGCTCTCCTTTCATCTTTCGAGGACCTGTCGGTCAACTGTGCTCACCTTTTCTTTTCTCGATCATGTCTTTCACTCCTTATCTTTCACATCATGTCCTTTTCCTATCATCACAAGGGGTTCATCTTATCAGACATCTCATAATTTCATGAATATTGCACCCCTACCTAATTTCAACGTCTTGGACCCATTTTCAGGATCGAGATCAAAATCTGAGTTAAGCTTGATAGTCAAAATTGCATTTCAAATTTTCCCTTCTCCTGTGCAGTTGGCTAACCATTTGAGGCCTGATCCTTCGATCTTTATTGGGGCATCTTCATTCCTTCATCCCCATCTCTTCCAACCTTCTAGTCTTTCATTCATTTTCCTTTGCTTCATCTCTCTGAGGTTTGACTTCATCCTAATCCCATATCATTCTTAGTCAAACCTAGTCAAACTGGGGCATATCTTCACTACTTTATGGTTATCTTATCGTTCTTCATCTCTTCGATTATGATTTCTAGTGATTTGATCATGTTGCTCTTGCTTTTGCCTTCCCTTCACCTAATTTCAATTTTGATCCCAAGGGGGTAGACACATCATATCCTATTGGCTATTCTCTAGAGCATATGCTTTACCATTCCATTTGCTCTGATCAATCTATCTATTGCGCTTGACATGTTAGTTCTCATCTCGAGTCCTAATACTATCTATCTCTTTCCTAAGTGTTCAGTACTGTCGCTACTAGGATGACCATGCAAGATTTTCTATCTCTCTGCACTTCATACTTTGGAGTCAGATCACTACTTGCCTTCTTGGCTGATCTATTCTTTGATGTAATGTATTCTCAGATCGATAATAGATTATTCAAAGAGGGGCAAATGTAATCACCCAAAAATGGTCACCTAGACTATTAGCCCCTTTTGCTAAATCATCAAATGCTTATTCTTGGTCAAATCCTAATTCTCTCATTTATTCGATTATTTTCTATGGGCTAACCATCTTATTCTAAAGTCTTTATTTATTTAAAAGGAATTCTCTCCCCTTTTAATAAATAAAAAGCCCCCACTTTTTCTCTTATCCTAAGTTGCACAAATAAAGCATTATTCTTATTTTATAAAAAGGGAAAAAACACTTTTTGTCTCATATGGACACAAAAGTCAACTCTTATTTTCTCATTGGAGGATATTTGTGCACATGGATTGCTCCTCTTTGATGCTCCACCCTTGACTAATCTTTTGCCTCTTAATCTCCACGGTCCATTCTTTCTCATTTCTTATAAAAGGAGAGCTCTCTTCTCATTTTGGAATCCATCTTTTAAATACTAAGCTTACGCTGCAGGATTGCTTGGAGACTTTGGAGGTTTTTGAAGACATTCTTGCATCCATCTTTCATTTCTTTCATCATAGTTTCATATTTATGCTTTCCTAGATTAGCTTCATTTCTATGCTCTAGATTAGTTCACATAGATTAATTAGCTTGGATTGTAACACTTGCATCTTTCTTTTCATAGCTTAGCTTGCATTCTCATTTCTAGCATAGTTGCATTTCATTCTCATATTGATTATTGAGGATATTGACCTTCTTGCCCTTGTCTCCATTGAATCTCCCATTGCATGGTTTACTAGCAAGGTCATAGGCTTAAATAGCTCTAGTTGAGAGCACACTTAATATTCCTGCACTCCATGCCTCGAGAGCTCTAGGTCATTTTTCAAGTTTTCCCATTCATGGATTCCTTTGGAAGCAAAGACTTAGAGAAGTGCACATTCTAGTGTGTACAATTACAAGTGATGTCTACTTGCCATATTTTCACCACTTTAGATTATTCTATTTTTTCTACCCAGGCACTTGTTTCTAGGTTTTCACCAAAGGCACTTTTTTCTATTTTTTGATTTTTTTTGCTTTTTTCCATTTTTTTTACTTTTTTCCATTTTTTTTACCTTTTTTGTATTTTTGCGATTTTTTATATTTTTGTGGATACATCAAGGTGCATATTTACAGGCTTTTACTGGGATGATCATTTTTTCAGGACTTTATATGGTTTTAAGGATTTTTTCAAGACTTTATATTTTTTTTAGAATTTTTCCAAGATCATAAGTTGTTGTACAAGATGTAGAATGTCTAACTGTATAAGTATTTCAGGTGGAGAGAGTTGATAGGTTCTTTGAGCATGTCACCTTCTAGATTAGCCACTTGATAAGCTCTAGAATTGAATGTTGTGATAATGAAAAAATGACCTAGCTAGTTAGGTTCAAATTTGCCTTTCTGTTCTCTATGATATTGATTTTTTAGGTTCTCTCATAGAACAAGATCACCAACTTGAAATTTGTGATGGTGTACCTTCTTGTTATATTCCTTAGATATTCACTTTTAATAGACCCTCAGATGGTCACATGCTTCTTTTCTACCTTTATCAAGTAATTCCAGCTCTTGAAGTTGAGAAATTCTGTAATCTTCATCTATGACAAGTTCATGTAGTGATACCCTAATTGATGGTATTTTTTGACTTTGATCGGTAAAATTGCCTCATAACCATAGACTAAGCAGAATGGAGTAGCCTCTATAGGTGTTCTAATGCTTGTCCAATAAGCCCACAAAGTTGGATTCAATTGTAAGTTCCAATCTTTTCTGATTCATTAACCACTTTTTGCAAAATATTGAGGATTTTTTTATTCAAAGATTCCACCTATTGATTCCCCCGATGATAGTATGAATGTTTTTTTTGAATTTTCCTTTGTTATTTGTGATGATTAAGGAGGGGATGGTGTATCTATAGATGATGTAGTTGAGTATGAACATAGCCAGTTGTTTCCCTACTACCCTGATAAGAGGTACAACCTCAAACCATTTAGTGAAGTACTTGGTGGTTGTGATAATGAGCTTATGTCCTTTGGATGATGAAGGATATATATGACCCACAAGATCAAAATCCCATTGTTGAAATGGCCTATGAAAGAGAAAGGGAAACAGTTCCCTTGTAGGAGCATGAATTAGATTTACATGAAGGTGGCATTTATTGCAATTATTATCATATTGAATGGTGTCCTTATCCATGGTAGGCAAATAGTAGCTAGCTCTGAGAAGTTTCTTTGTTAAGGATAGACCATTCGAGTGTGATCCATATATTCCCTCATGAACTTTCCTAAGTGTTCTCTCAGGTTCCTCATGCTCTAGAAACCTAAGATGTGTATCATCAAGACATATCCTAAACAAGTCATTTGTAATGATGAGGTACCGGGAGGCATTTTGGATGAGATTATGTTTTTCATTCTAGGAAAGAGATTCAGGGATGGTGTGGTCTTTGAGGTAGGCGTAGATCTGGCTATAGCGGGAAGTGTCATGGGAAATAATCATGTAGACAATTTTGGAGTCAAGTGTGTCATATGTAGGGAAATGGAGTTCTTTCACCAAGAAGTTATAGAAAAACTTATGTTCTTCTAGTTGTAGCATTGAGGCTAAAGTAGCCATAGCATCTGTTGCTTTGTTCTTTTCATGTGATATATATTGGAGGGTGATAAACATGAAGTACTTCTTTAAGTCATCAATCAAGAATTTGTATGGCAAGAGTTTTTCATCCTTAGTTTGATATTCATCATTGACTTGATTGATCACAAGTTTAGAGTCACCATAGACACAAAGTTCTTCAATCTTCTATTAAATTGCCAATTTGAGTCCATTAGCCAACCCTTCATATTATGATATGTTGTTGATGCATGGGAAGATTATTTTATAAGACTTTGGAATCTTGTAACCTTGGGGAGAAACAAAGAGAACACTAGCCCCCACACCTTGTTGTTTGAATGATCCAAAAAAGTACATCTTCCAAGAATGTTGTGTTAAGTGCAGAATGGATTCATTAGGAAATTTAGTAGTGAGAGGTTGTGTGTCTTGCAAAGGTGTATCTTTTAGTAGATCCACCAATACTTATCTTTTTATTTCTTTCTAATCGATGTATGTGATGTCAAACTCGCTAAGAATCATCACCCATTTTTATAACCATCCATTTAGTGTCACTTTTCTTAATAAGTACTTGAGAGGATCAATTTTTGCAACCTGTTGTCTAGTGTGTGCTAGCATATAGTGTCTGAATTTTTGAGAAGAAAACACCACTACTAGGAAATCCTTCTCAATGACTGTATAATGTATCTCATAGGATACCAGTATTATGCTTGTGTAGTATATCATTCTTTCACATCCTTGATCATCATGTTGTGTGAGAAATGCTCCAAAGGAAGAAGTGGTACCTGATATGTAGAGAAAAATAGTTTTTCTAGGAATAGGAGACATTAGCATAGGAGGGTTTTCCAAATAATCTTTGATTTGTTGAAATTTATTCTCATAATCATTGTTCCATTGGAAGGTCATACCTTTATGCAAATTCTTAGTAAGGGGTTGTGCCTTGTTAGCTAGTTGTAAGATAAATTGTCAGGTGGATTGTATCTTACATTGCAATGTCCTCATTTGACTGATGTTTTGAGGTGGTTGTATTTCTATTATTGATTTCACTTTAGTTGGATCTACCTCAATACCTTGTTATGAGACAATGTACCCTAGGAGTTTGCCTGAGGTAACCCCAAAAGTGCACTTCTTTGGATTAAGTTGTATCTTGAATTATTCCATTCTCGCGAAAATCCTATCCAAATCAGCAAGATGTACATCTCTAGTAGAAGATTTAAATAATGTATCATCCAAATATTCATCCATGTTCTTGTGCATCATATCATGAAAGATAGTTGTCATGGATCATTGATATGTTCCACCATCCTTTTTTAATCTAAAGGGCATGACATTCCAATAAAAAGTATGCCAAGCACAAGTGAATGTTGTATTTTCCTAGTCTTCAGGTGCAATGTGTATTTGATTATATCCATAGAATACATCCATTAGGGAATACATCTGGAAACTAGTAGTAAGATCCACAATCATTTTTATATTTGGCAGTGGGAAGTCATCTTTATGACAAAGTTTATTAAGATCTCTGAAGTCTATACATATACATATTGATTTTTCAGCTGTTGAAATAGGTACAATGTCAGAAAGCCATTCATCATAGTCTATGATTCGTATAAATGTAGATTTGAGTAACTTTTTGAGCTCTTCCTTAACCAGTAGTGCTATGTGAGGATGCATTATTCTCAGCTATTTTTTCACTAGTTTTATACTTGGTGCAATAGATAAGTGGTGCATAATGAGATTTGTGTCCAATCTCAGCATATCAGAATAAGACCATGAAAATTTGATCTTCTTTTCTTTAAAGAACTAAATAAATTATTTCTTTTCATCCTCAAACATGGATTGTGAAAGATGTATGATTTGTGGATTCTCTATTCTGCCCAAGTTTACTTGTTGTGTAGGCTTTATAAGCACTGAGGACCTCTCCTAAAAATGTTCAAGGAGGATATCAAGTATCCCATTCATATGTTTCTCATAGAGGTTTTCACCATTGGATACATCTTTTATTTTTACTATTTTTGGATCTAATACAGCTACAAAGTGGTTTTCACCATCATACTTTTATTTTTACAACTAAGATACTTGATATCTTCCATTAAATGTTTCCGCTCGTTGCACTAGTGGAAGAGGGAAGAGGCTCAATAATGTCAAGATATCATGAAAGATCATAATAATTGGAGAAGGCTAATAGGTTTATGGGCTCAAAATTATTCCAGTCAATTAGTTATGGGTAGACGAGAGGTAAGGAACCAACAAACTCAAGGAAAAAGACTCTAGTATCGTCATAATCATTCATGGCTTTCAAAGATAAGTCAAGAAATTTGTCTTCTCTTGAGTTTTTTCGAGCATGATTCATCAAGGGATCTCTATAGGAGTTTCAAGAAGTGTTATGTGAGCCTAACCATTTTCTAGCCCCAAAATGAAGATTAAGATCTCTTTCAACCTCCTCTCTTTGGTGAAGAAATATTTGCAGAGGGACCATAATAATCCTAGATCTTGAACCAAAGTTCAAGTTTGTATCTTGAGGGAGAACTATACGACTATTGGTAAGAGACTCCTCTTCTTTAGATGTGGATAGAGTAGGAGGTACGAACATAGGCTTTGTAGCTGGGTGATCTAGATGATCCTCTAAATCAAGCCGTGTATTAGAACTTTCACCAACCTCAAAATTAGGAGTAACATCATATTTGTGAATATCATCCACCTCTATATCTATCATAGCATCAAAAAACTAGTCCCATTCATACTCAAGGGAATCAGTTCGACTACTAGTAGATCTCCCCAAGAACTAAGCTAGAGACATAGGAGTTTCTTCAACATGAATCTCTTGATTTGTATCATGTCTCTTGATTTCATCTAGATTGAGGTCAATCCTATCAGATTGGTTGTCTTGATTGTTAGTTGTTTGATAGGGTGTTTGGTGTACATATCTTGAGAGAATTCCCCATAATCCATCATAGGTAAGCATGGTGATCTAGGTTGTCTTATCTCGTCAGATGGCTCCATGAATTGAGGAAAGTCTAAGACATTTGTAATGCCAACAAGTTGCCCCTAGTTAGGGTTTTTTTCCTTTGTAGAATCTTCTTGGTTTTGTTCAGCTTCTTGTGATGTAATTGACTCATGTTGATTAAGTTGTCTCTCAGGTACAGTCTCTTGTTTTGTAGGTATATGTAGAAATCTTTCATAATTTTGAGGATAATGTCCTCATCATCATCGTCAGAGTTTCCAAGTCTATCAAATATAGGTCCACTTGTAGATGATGGTGTAAATTTATGTTCATAGTACCCTACTCTAGTTTTGTCTCTAGGATTATGAAATTTAGCATGTAGGAGTTCAAAGAGCCCTTTTCCTTTTCAAAGAGGACTTTTCCCATCATATCCTATTTTCTGCAGTAGTTGATAACCTACACCATACTTCTGAGGAGAAATTTCATTATATTTCACTTCTTTCTCAAATTATTCACCTCTATAAAGCCATTGTAAAACAACCTTATCCTCATTTTCTTTCTCAAGTGGGACTTTTTCTTTTACCATACTCGTTCCTTCATGAATTGTTAGAGTAGAGGTACTACTAGGTTGAAAAGAGATAGATAGTCTCTCATAGGATCTAGGTGAAATGGGAAGGTTGATCATAGAACATGAAGAATCTAGCTTATATTTTCCCATTCTACTTTTTTTTATGCTCATCTTCTTTCCTAAGTCATGAAGTATCACCTAGTTTGAACTCTTAGTTCCCAATTCCACATGGATTCCTTATTGTGCAGAACCATGTTTTTAGTTTGCTTCACATTATTTCAAGTACATGATGAGTCTAGAAGAATTATAACCTTGATGCCATTGCGAGGAAACTCGATACATTGATGGTACATTAATGGGAATGCCTACATTTCTTGGATCCACAGGCAACCAAGAATATTTTGTATGAAAGTGGAAGATCTAGGACTTGACAAATAACATCTTGTTAAATAGGATCCACTCAGATGGGTAAGACTACCATAATTTTAGAAGAGAATTCCTCTTCATCCTATGCTTTGATTGTAATTTTTCATCTAGGATCAATAGCATGCTTTGAGAAACCAAGAGCCCTAACCAAGTTGAATGTGTAGATATTCAAACTTGCACCCCCATCTATCAAAATGCATTTTTCCATGTTCTTATGTATGAGGACTTTGATATGGAGAGGTTGGTTGTGAGGGTGATTTATAGATTTATCATCTTCTTCTGAAAAGGTCAAGTAGTATTGGAAAGCAAGATGACCAGCCATGGACTGGAACTTGTCTACGTCTAGGTCCTTAGGAACATTAGCCGCTAAGAGGGCTTGATCAAGAATCTCCTAATGTGCAGGAGAGATTTTAAGAAAATTAATAATTGATATGTAAGCTGAAATGTGTTCAAGCTGATCAACCAGATTATATTCGTGCATTATAGATGTGGTTGTTGATTTGGACCCTTGGGTTATTGGTTGTTTAGAAGAGGAGGAGGAGTAATAACCTACTCTTCATCGAGAGACCTTACCTTGGGATTGAGTTATTACATTGGAAGATTCAACCTTTGTCTTTCTCTTGATATTGATGACATTAATAGTATGATTGGAGGAATCGAGCAGTTGAATCACATTGTCATTACTGGAGTAAGTGTAACTCACCTTATTATCTTTTGGCTTAGACAATTCCTTCTTTTTATATTTAGGAAAAGGATTTGTAAAATCCCTATGATCAATATTCATCTGAGGGAGATCAATAAAAATGATCTCATTATCAATTAGATCCTAGATCAAATGCTTGAGCTTCATGCAGTCATTAGTTTTGTGACCTTTATTGTGATGTAAGTCGCAATAGTGGTTATCATTCCACCACTTAGGCTTAATCTCAGGATCGTAAGGTTTAGAATTGTCAGGCAATGTGATGATCTTGTTATCTAAAAGTGTCTTTAGGGAGTTCTCAAGTGACTCTCCAAGGGGAGTGAAGTCTCACTTAGGCCTATGGACCCACAACCTATTTTTTTTACCTTTAGGTCTAGAACTTGGTTGAGTACTCTTAACTTTTGTTAGAATAGTTAACCTTTCCTTGGTGTATTTATTTATTTATTTGAGGATAAACCAAGGTATCCTTATTTTATTTTATTAGGAAATTCCTATGGACTCCCTACATGTATTTTGTCCTCTAGCCCAAGTGGGAGGACATGTCATATTTTTGTAATTCCTTTAATAAGGAAAATAGTTTATCCTCCTTAAGAGGATCTCGACACTTTTTACACACCTATTATGAATTATGACATTCATATATTGGTGAGTTACTTAGTAACTCCTCTCATCATCTTTATAAAAGAGATTCTCTACTCTCTCTTTTTTTCCACATGAAGTTATTATAAATGAGATCTCTCTCTCTCTAGCTTTTCCATATTCATAATATCACAAGGGGTTTTTCTTTCTTTTCCACTTTCAAAAATCATCTTGTCTCCTTGTGTTGTATTTTGGATGCTTTCTCCTACTTCATGGTTTTCTCATGGTAACCTCTTCTTATTTAACTATCTATCTTGGATTACTTTCATTTCCTTTCTCTCATTATTTTCTTTACACGGTATCAGATCTTGGGTTTCTAATCCTTTTTTGAGTGTAGTTTTGAAGGTTACCATTGTTGGGAGCACATCTCATTGGAGAATCTTGTTTGAGAGAGAAGCTTGAGCTTCATTTACTAATTTTTGTGTTGTAGATTTGTTTTATTATTTTCTAGAACCCTCTTTGGTTGGCTTGCTGCTAGAGAGTAGTATTTGAATTTTTTTTGGTTTGGCTGGTTTATTGCCAAACCCATTTCAATCTATAGTTCATTTTGATAACCATTGTTGAGAAACTACAAGGTTTATCTTCTTTTTACTTACATTGTTTTTAGGTTATATACTAATCATTTTTATAAGTATTATTCATTCTTTCTTGTAGGATTAAAAAATATAATATTTCATATTTCTTCTCAATATCTTTGTACATGTAGGTTCATTTATTTTGCATGTGTATCTCTATTATCCTTTCTATTATCTTTGTTATTGTAGGCGTATTCTGATTGTTATCCTAGTAATTATCTTTGGTCACATTTATTTTTATCTTTGTATCTTTATTCTTGTTGTCTAACCTTGCGTGAGTTGTCTTTGTCTTTATTCAAACCTTGCACAAATTAGTCGAGTTGTTTCATTCAAGTTTACACCAGTCAAGATTCATCATTTCCTTTGCAATTTTTTCTGCCAATAATTATGTTGTTAGCTTCATGTGCCCTACGTAACATCTACCTTGCATTAACCACCCTTTGGTGTTCCAATTTTTACCCATTCTTTGTATTTTTCCTTGCCTTTTGTTTTCTCCTCCAATCTGTGTAACTAGCATCTCTTTTTCCTTTCAATCTATGTAACTAGCATCTCTTTTTCCTTTCAATCTTTGTGTATCCAACATCTATTCATTTTACTATTTTATCTTTCTCCTTTGTGTGAGCTTTAGGTTGTGTAACTCTAGCCTTTTGCAATCTTACTTTATCTTCCGTGAATCATGTCCAAGTTAATAACTTTTAACTCATGCATCTTCCAGCTTGTGTAACTTCCTTTTTCTGCATCTTTATTAATTGCATTGACTGGTAACATCTTCTGAATCTGCCACATATCGGTCCTGTGTTTCTTTATTGTGGTTGGTTTTGAGATATTCTCTGCCATTCTTAGTTTAGAATCAGTTATTAGCTAAGTTTAGTTGTGTTTTAATTCATTTTAGGTAGTTTGACTAATTCAATTTTGTTTTAATAAATTATTTTAATAACATTTTTATATTATTTTAAAAATACAACATTGTTTTATTATTAGTCTTTAGTTTAAATTTACACTCTTTTCAATATAATTTTAATATAATTTTTTTTTAAATAGTTTAATTTAATTTAATTTTTAAATAATTTTTATCCCTCATTCTTCAATAGTTCATTTAATAGTTTTAATTCATTCTAATTACATCTCAATCACATTTAAATTGTTATTTTATAACGCTTAATTAGTTTCACTATAAAGGATGTTTGTTTAAAAGTTCAAACTCACTAGTAATTATTGTTTCATCAATTTATTTTATGTTTAAATTCAAATTTTAAAATCAATTAATCATTTTTTAATTGATTTAACAAAAAATTAATTGTTAAATTAAGGTATTCAAGTCGTAATTAACATTACGTTAGATTTTATTTTAAGATAATTTGAAGGTTGTTTATCATTATTTCTGAAGTGTTTTTTGGGTGTGTGAATTGTGGACCTACAAAGCTACAACACAACACTTCAATAATTCATTATATCAATTGTTAGTATGAAAATTCAATCAAAGAAAATAACAATTGAATTCGAATTATTGCTCTCTAACTAACACAAGTATGGAAAGGATTTAAGATTGCTCTCAGATTATGATCCTAAACAACGACAATGCATGTTAGAATAAGAGATTCAAAGAAGTATGCAATCAAACTATCAAATTCATCAAATTAGCCATTGATTCATCAATTCATTACTCTTAACCAAATTGAAATGTTATCTAATTAGATAGGAAATCAAATGAGCATATGAAAGCATGAATTCAAATTATCTATTAGCAAAAATCAAATAGTTAGGAGCCATTGAAGATTTGAAAATTCCTCTTTTATAGAACTTTGAGAATTTGAATGGTCAAGATGCATCCATGAGGAGTGGTTGGGATGCCTCCAAGCTTGATCCATGTGAGTGATCTATGTGATTACCTCTCATTGGTTGGAATTGTCTTTGTTGTCCCCTTTAAGGTGACACCTCATTTTAGAGGTGATTTAATCATTTCTTTTAATTAATTACTCTAGCCATGAATTTAATGGGTTTGATTTAATTAATTAGGCTTAGAGATAATCAAAGTGATTTTTCTTTATTATTTGATGATAAATGCTTGAATTATGAGATTTAATGATTTTATCAAATTTAATGAATTATGTTAATAATCAAGAATCAAATAAACACAATTAGGAGTTTATCCCGATTTAGGGAAAATAGGGTCTTAGGTTCTATTAGCCCAATTTTAGGTGATTACATTTGCCCCTCTTTGAATTGCTTTGCGAACAACATAGGGATTCAAAGAAAATCTGATTTAGCCTGATTCAACAGAATTAACAGATCCAAGGAGATTTAGAGAGCATCGAGAACTACTCTGAGCTTAAGTGATTTAGAGAGTATTGAGGACCACTCTGATTTTAAGGAGATTTAGAGAGAAGTGAATCCACTCTGAAATATTTAGAGAGAAGTAAAGAGAACTACTCTGAATTCGAGAACACTAAACTTGGTCAAACAAAATCCTACTTGATTTGAAAGTTATCAATTTTGAACTTGATTGAATGAGAATTGACCATACCGATTCTGAACTTGATTGAATGAAAACTGATAAGAGATTTTGAAAATAATTCCAATTAAATTTGATTTGCAGTAACTAAATATACTGACAAATAACCAATTTGATTTGAAGCGATGAAATTTATCAATGTCGTAAAGATTAACAACCTCAACTTGATTGAAGATAACTGTCATGCCCCTGGCGTTCAAGAAATGTGATTTGAACATTTGAATTTTAGTAAGTATATGCCCCCTCGGGACCGAAATCAGAATAAATTCAGATAAAATCGATGATTTCAAGAATTTAGGAAAAATTACGACAATTGAAATGAAGCTAGATCAAGCAAAAACCATTTAGGAAATGTTAGTAAGAAATTAGGATCAATTTTAGTGTTAAAAGAAAACTGTTTGACCAAGTTTGGCCAAGAAAATGTGAGAGTTGACCAAGTTTGACTTGTATTTAAGCAATATCCTGAGTTGAAAATTTGATGCATGAGTGAGAAAATCACTTTTCATAGCTTCTGGCAAGCTTTCTATGTATTAATTACATTTTGTGTAGCTTTTGTAAAGTGTGTTTGACTAAACTTTGACTTTTTGTTGACCATTGATCTGAGTAATAACCATTACTGGATTGATTCACCATGTTTGCGGTATCCCTTCTGCTCATTTTGCCCCTGTTTGACTGCAATTTGACCATAGTTGACTTCTACATTTTAACAGTTGACTTTGCTTTGTAACTCCATTTTTACTATATTTAAGTGATATAGATCACCTATTGCAATTTCGGTCCTGATATGAAGCTTCTGTGATGTCTTACCATGAATGTTCCTTTAGTCACCGGGGTCCCCGAGAGACTTAAATAGGTCAAAAAGGTTGATTTTATTATTCATTTTCACTTTTTACCATAGGTAATTCTCTGAGCTCTTAGGCAAAATGGTGTACCTAGCAGAGAAGCACCAATTTGAGCTAGCCAAGTGACATGACTGACCACTGCACTACACAACACCCGTGAGTACCCTATAACAATCCCATTTCATTTTGAAAATTTTAATTTCATGTATTTTTAAATAGTTTAGGGCTAGTTTAATGTAGGATCACATCCTGTATGCGGGATCACACACAGTAAATCCTGTGTCACACCTAGTTTTTTTCAAAATTCTTGTTTGCATCCCGTATTTCCTAGATCGCACCCTGTCAGGTTGCATCCGGTCTTTTTCAAGCAAGTTCATAGCTTATTCTTCAACTTTTCATATTTGGTCAAAAAAGGGTCGCATCCAGATTCCTGATCACATCCTGGATTTCCTGTGTCGTATCTAGGATGTCTTGGCTCGTATCCCGTTAGGGTGTCACATCCCGGGTTTCTTCGATCACATTTAGTTTGTCTTAATTTTTTAGCCAATTTTATTGTCTGTTTGAACTTTTTAAGCAATTTCCAGTCAATTTCCTTTATCTAATGCTAACATAGTGCCCCTATTTTCTATTTTGTAGACACAGTTTAGCGTAGTTTCCTTTCGGTCTCCTCGACTGACCCAAGTGTTGGAGTTACATGAGTACCTTTCTACAGCTGATCATCATGTTATTGCTCATTGTGGGATATGGAGCTTGGATGATTTACTTGATATTTGGGTAAATTGTGGATTGTTGATAGCCCTTGCTGAGCGCTGGCACTCAGAGCATAACACATTCCATTTTCCCATTGGTGAGATGATGGTGACACCTGAGGACGTCTGACACATTTTACACATTCATGTGATGGGGTCTCGAGTAGAGTATGAGGTATGCACTCCAATGGTGATGGCGGATGCTCAAAGACTATTTCATGATGATATGATCACCAGGTGATATATTAGTTTGGACGACATGGTGGCCAACTATGAGAGACTTCTTGTATATCTGGTTGGTCTTGTAGGAGGATTGATGATGCCCGATTGAGGACAACACAACTTTATGTGCGGGTGGTCTAGAGTGATCAAGGATATGATACATTTACCTCGACATTTTTCTTGGGGGAGTTGCATCCTCACTCACATGTACCATGAGCTACATGAGATTGCATATCAATATTCTCAGACTATGACAATAGGGATTTTTGTTCTTCAGGTCTGGGCATGAGAGCACATCCCCGTTACATGGTCGATAGTAAACAGGCAACGCGATGCAAAGTTGTCATAGCATATTAGATATTAGGACTGAAATAAATATGGCATATGTCTGACATCAAATGGCCACTCCTCACAATCTAAGTGCGACCTCCAGAAAACATCAGTAACATCATCCAAGATACACCGCCAGTAATCTAGCTTACCCAAATGGGGCTGTTGAAGCATACAAGAATATATATATATGTTTTCTGGAGGTCGTACTTAGATTGTGAGGAGTGGCCATTTGACGTCAGACATATGCCATATTTATTTCAGTCCTAATATCTAATTGGCATGACCCACTATATAGTTGAGCAATTTTTTATCACACGTGTCCTCATGTAGTATGGTAGAGTACAGGGCTTGTCATAGGAGACAACCATTTATGATAGGATTAGGGATGAGGAGGCACAGGGGGGGTCTCATCTTATTTATGAGATTGCACCCTACATGAGATATCATAGATTGTACCTGTAGCTTGGGACTACCTTCCTGAGATCACTGATGGTGGTATCATAGATGATTATCACACCTAATACTCACAACATCCTTATCCATAATTCACTACTCTCGATGAGGTTGCTCCTCACCTTGAGGATGCCTTAGATTATGATCCAGCTAATGAGGGTGGTGGCCGAGGCTGAGCTGCCAAAGGCAGAGATAGGGGTTGAGGCAAGGATAAAGGATGTGACAGGGGGAGAGATGGTGCCTATGGAGGCGGAGACGGAGGAGGTGAAGGAGATGGAGGAGATGGAGGAGGTTAAGGGGTTGATGGTAGTAGGTGATGAGCCTTTGGCAGAGATGTCATCCAATAGAGTCGACAAAGTAGGTTGAGAGTTCATGCCCCACAGAGGGATACATGTCTGATCCTACATAGGGATCAACACGTGTAATAACAAAGGGAAATAGTAGGAGGTGGTGGTGGCGGAGGTGATCAAAAGCCTACTAGAGATCCACTAGCAGGTAGGGATGGAGATCCTCTATCTCGGTGCGAGTAGGACAGGGCAGCATTATGATTGGAGGTTGCCACTCTCAGGGCATGACTTTCAGATAGGGATACACAACTAGCATAGATGAGAGTAAAGATAGATAGATATGCACATACAGGAACCCACCAAGGATAGAGGGCCACATATTAATTTTCTTTATATTGTGTTGTTGTTCCTTCTTTTCAGAGAGTGCCTCTTTATTCAATTATAACTCATCAGTCTAATGGTGCTATTCCTCCACTGATCCTAGGTAGAGCAGATGCGCCCCCTCCTAATCCTCCATGAGAGGATGAGGGTGCTAGCTAGATTTGAGATTTTGTACACTCTCATTTTTGTATCATTGATATATTGTACCTCTCTTAACATATCTTGTATTATGTACCATTTTTTATCCATGTACATTTTGATGTCCCATGGACTCTTTATTGTTGATACACTAATACTTGTTCATTCTGATATACTATTTCATTCATGCTTTGATATAGTATCATTGATGCTCTAATACTCTCTAATGATGTATTGATGCTTTTTGATTCTGATGATTCTGATTTGGATATCTTATCTGACTTATGCTGCCTCATGTGATGTTTTTTGATTTTTGCACATGTGAGATATATTGATATGTGTCTCATGCTTTGGATATTGTTGTGATGCTCATACTTGGTCATGATTAGATTATGTTAGATGGTGATGATATGATGACATCATGATATATTTCACTGATATATGCTTATATTTTTATATTTTTCAAAGCTTTATGGATGTATGGATGCAAACTTGTGCAAATGTATGTAATATTTATTTTATGTATGCTTATGGATGTATGAGATGTAATGTGATGTGATGTATGGATATCTCACTTTTATTTATGTATGGATGATTATGGATGCACCATGCAGACATTTTTTATGATATGAGATGGTTTATGAAAATGGATATCAGTGATATATACTCAGTCATTTCATTTAAGTTCTTTATGATTTCATGATGTACTTGGTCAAACATGGAAAATGGTTTATGTTTTTAAAAATTTTAGTTAAATATTCTTAGATAATTGAATTCACACATTCATACCGACGCAACTTAAAATGTATGCAACTATATTAAAATGAATGCAAATTAAAATAATGCAACTAAAGCATAAAATGCATTTAAATGAACTTAATGAAAATTATTATGATATGCAACTAAAATGAACCTTAGTGCAATTAACCAAATGAAATGCACCTAGACTAAGACACCTAGGACAATAACTGTTTATTCAAAGTGTATCAATTATCATCCTATAGATTTGGTAATGGGACCTCATTAGGTTAGTACAATTTTCACTGATAGATTTAGCAATCATGAAAATATGAATGCTTCCCTCTCATTGGTCATGTCGAAAGATAACCTATTTACATTAAAGCATATAGGCTATAATATTTTGTCAGTTACTTCATATTTAATATAAACCATTTTCTTTTCTAGTGCATAATGTGTAAATATATACCCGCAATGACCTTTCATTTTATATTCATATCCTTGGGTATAATCTTATTTACTATATACCTTACTAGGAAGTAGTTTTTCATTGTAGTTTAAAATAGGCAAGGAAATAAATCCAACCTCACTAAAGCTTTCATAGGAAATAGGTCGAGGTATACGTGGCATTCCAATCATGAAGGAGACACTTATCATAGACACCCATTCCCTACGATAACCTTAGATCATCAGATTTATCACCACAAACAGAAGACAAAGAAAATGTTATGCCCTAGTCCTTGTTTCTCTAGTCCATTGTAGGCATCATCGAGTCACTCAAGGAAACATAACAATCAAAAATTGATAATAGGAAAAAAATTTCATCATTCCTTTATAATAATCAATGTATTTTCTTTAAAATAGACAGTTGTGATTATAGTGTTTAGGAACACTGTTGATTAATTTGCAAACACACATAGAAATTATTATCAATCATTGATTTCTCTTTCATCAATAAGTGGCTCACTTGTTTAGTGTTTAGAAACATTTTTATTGTCATGACATAGTGTTTAGGAATATTTTTTAGGTCCAAGTATTAAGAAATACTATTTATGGTGGCATTAAGAAATGTCTTTGTTTTCATAGTTTAATGTCTATTGCGGACTAGGGATAAATGACACCCTAGTAGAAAGTCCTAACATCGACTTAGCGACATGCGTGACCTTGATCATATTCCCCTAGGGAAAATAGTTTACCTAGGACCTTAATGTGGATAGATTCCATCCTTAGGAAGACATGATTTTCTGATAGTAGGCTTTTAGGATTTGGCTTGTCACGAAAGTGACTTAAAGATATGTATAAACTGAAACTTACATCGACCAAATGTGCAAGCATTGTCTTGATAGATAGAGTGTTGATTACAAGTAGCACATGTTTACCAAGTTTTCAACACTTAGCCAAAATTTTTCTATTTTTTCTATCATGGCACATGTTTACTAGGTTTTCACCAAGACACTTTTTCTCTTTTCCAATTTTTTTGTACTTTTTCTTTTTTCTATTTTTTTTGGACTCGCCAAGGTGTCTATTTTCTAGGTTTTCACCAAGATGGTCATTTTTTAAGGACTTTTTCCATTGTTTTTTATTTTTTTCAGGATCCATATTTTCTATTTTTGAACTTTTTTTAGCAACTCTTTTCACTGTACAAGTGTTATCTCAAGAATGTCAGGCATAAAACATTTTCAGATGTAGAGTATTGATCAGATTTACTAAAACATCTCCTTCATGCATAGCCAATTGATAGGCTCCTGATCCAAATGCTGCTATGATGACAAAGGGACCCAGCCAGTTGGGTTCAAATTTTCCCTTTTGTTCTCAATTTTGCTGATTTTTATGATTTTCTCTCAAAACTAGATCTCCTACCTGAAAACTTCTTGGTTTTACTTTCTTGTTATATCCTCTTGAAATTCTCTTTTGATAGACTTTAAGATGATCAAACACCTATTGCCTACACTCATCTAGCAATTCTAGCTCTTGCAGTCTAGAGATTTGATAATCCTCATCAGTGACTAGATGTTTCAATGACACCCTTAGTGACAGAATCTCTACCTCAACTGGTAGTACTACCTCTAATCCATAAACTAGTGCAAAAGGAGTTGCGCCAGTTGGTGTTCTGATGCTAGTTTTGTAAGCCCATAATGCTGGATTGATTTTTAAATGTTAGTCCTTTCCTGATTTATTCACTGTCCTATGCATGAATTTCAAAATAGTTTTGTTTGATGCTTCAACCCATCTGTTACCTTGAGGGTAATAGATCGAGGAATAGTGATGAGTGATTTTGAATTGAAGACACAACTCATCTATGTCTTTGTTTTTGAATTGACCGCCATTTTCAATCACAATTGACGATGGTATTCCATATTGACAGATAATATAGTTCAAGATAAACATTGAAATTTATTTTCCAGTTGCATTAGATAGTGGGACAACTTCCACCCATTTGGTGAAATACTCAGTTGTAGTAATGATGTATTTATGTTCATTTGATGAATTTGGGTTTATCTGTCCAACTAAAGCAAAGGCCCATTATTGGAATGGCCAATGTGTTATGAAAGGAATTAGCTCCCTAGCTGGAGCATGTATGAAGTTACCATGGATTTGGTATTTCTTGCATTTTTTAAAAAAATGGATAGCTTCTTTTTCCATTATGGGCCAATAATATCCAACCCTTAAGAGTTTCTTGGATAATAAAAAACCATTCGAGTGTGACCCACACACAGCTTCATGAACTTCCTTTAATGCACAATTATAATCTTCATTTGGTAAACACCTAAGAAGCGTACCATCTAGACCATGTCTATACAAGTCATTAGCGATGATTATATAAAATGATGTTGCTCTTATAAGGGATCTCTTTTCATTTATGGAATAGCCTTCAAGGACTGTTTGGTCTTTTAGGTAAGAGTAGATATAGGCGTATTTGGATAAAACTTGAGTTTCAAGGGCACAAACAATCTGGGATTCGGGTGAGTCACAGGTAGGAAATGGGAGTTCTTCCACCAGGAAGTCATAACAAAATTGATGTTCTTCCAGTTGTAACATTGATGCTAGAGTAGCCATCACATCCACTGCTTTGTTTTATGATCTTGGAATTTTCTCAAATGTGATGAAGACAAAGTATTTCTTTAAGTCATCCACCATTATTTTTTAAGGCATGAGCTTATCATCTTTTGTCTGGTAATAACCATTCACCTGATTGATAATGAGTTGTGAATCTCCATATATGTGTATTTCAACAATTTTCAATTCTATTGCAAGTTTGAGTCCGTTCACTAGAGCTTCATATTCGGCTATGTTGTTTGTACATGGAAAGATCATCTTATATGCTTTCAAAATTTTATATCCTTGTGGCGTAATGAATAGGCATCTAGCTCCCGATCCTTGTTGCGTGAAGGAGCCATCAAAATACATTTTCCATGGGTGTTCTGTCAAGTGCATAAGAGATTCATTTGGAAACTCCACATGTAATGGCTTGTCATCTGTTAATGGTGTTTCTACAAGTTGATTAGCAATCACTTGTCCTTTAATGGCCTTTCTATCAATATATTCAATGTCAAATTCACTTAGAATTAGGACCCACTTTGCTAGTCTTCCTATCAGCATTGCTTTACTTAATAGATATTTGAGTGGATCAATCTTAGCCACTAGCTTCACCTTATGTGCCAACATGTAATGCCTAAGATTTTGGGATGCAAATACCACTGCTAAGAATTATTTCTCAATCATGGAATAGTTCAACTCATATGTGACCAAAGTTCTACTGATATAGTATATAGCTCTCTCTTTCTTAGCCTCATCTTCTTGCGCAAGCAATACTCCCAATGACATATCTATCACTGATATGTATAACAATAAAGGTTTTCCATAGATTGGTGCCAATAGGATTGGAGGATTCATCAAATATTTCTGAACTTGGGAAAAAAAAATTTCACATTGCTCATCCCAAGTAAATGTAGTTCCTTTGCACTCAACTTTGTGAAAGGTTGTGCCTTATCTGCCAACTGAGATATAAATCTTCTTATGGATTGTGTTGGAGCTCTAAATTTTGGGCAAAATTTGGAGTCCTATATAGTGATAAAACCCTAAAAAATGGCCTCTTAAACTCCATGAAAAATAATTAATGATGGAGTACATGAAATAGGATGAAAAAATTATATTAATTTTCAATTAAAAAGTTGAGAGATTAAGGAAGGAAGCTCTATGACAGGAACAATCAAAATTCTGTGATCAAAGCCTTTAGAAAATGCTGAAATTTTGACATGCTACAAAGATGATGCCGACAGAGGATGAAGATGATCAAATTTTAAAAATCTAAAAATGACCTAGTTCGGGAAATCAAATTTCCTATCTCTAGTAAAAATCTTAGCTTTCCACGAGTTGTTTTGGTTTTTCGACTAGACCCAAATCCGAAAGTTAGGTAGTTATTTTTTAGTTAGTTTATTATTTTTTCAAAATGATTTGTAATAAGTGTTGTGTCTTTTCACCCTAAAGAGGTGTGAAAGCCACTCAAACACATATATATACATAATGTAAAATGTATAGACAAGATAATACAAGATATATTTTGATAGAATATAATTTGATAAACAATTGCAACTATGAACTCTTATGTACTAGTTTTTCAACATCAATAAAAATAAGTGCCATTTCTTTTTATTTGTGGTTATAAGTTATATATTTTCAATTAGTCTTTAAGATATTCTATTAATTAGAGTGTTTCACTGTGTTGAATTCCCTGAGTATCATAATTTAAAGTTAATATATACAACTCGAGTATCAATTGTATGGTTTGTGGACCTACCATTGTTCTTATTGGTCTCTTAATTTGAGTTAAATTCAATAGGATTAGTTGTGTAAATTGATTTGAATTATAAGTCAAGTGGAAGCTTGTGAAGTGATGGTCTTGTCTTATTAAATTTTTTTTTTAAAACCGTCTCTAATCGTACGTAGGATTAAAAGTTTTATGACTCTATAGCCCAAATATTTAGAAGGCACTAATCTAATCATTAATTGGAAACTGTTATATTAGTTCATTTATAGTTTGTAGATCTTTAAATCATTATTTCAAAAGCATTACTTTTCAATCCTTAGTATAATCTATTTTAGTCAAGTTTTATAGAATAGAGATTATTAGGAGATTTATGATTTCCTCAAAGGATCATTCACCACCTTTGGAGAAACTTTGTTTTGTGTATGCAATTGAGCAACACAGAGAATTTAATAGTTCAAAAGAGAATTTAGGCCTACCAGCCTTGGCTTGATTAAGCCAAAATTGCAGAGGTATCATTATACCTGTCAGTTGGCCAAAAGAAAATCCATCATTTTTGGGCACCAACAAATTAGCGACTCTACTGGGAAGAGTTGCTCACAATATATATTGTGAAGTTGCCTAGAATTTCAGATTTCACAAATCAAAATCATAAAGTAGTTATATTAATTTTTTGGAAGCACACTCTACTAGAAGAAATAACCCAAAAGAAAGGCATTCCTCGAATGAGGTGGCGAATCTATTCAATAAAGCATTTCAATCAGTGACTCTACTGAGGAAGAAGACCAAGACGAAGACAAGTAATGTTTTCATCTTTGAAAGAGGTGGCGACTCTATTGACAAGAACCTAATGTATAAAGAAACAAGTTATTACCAATTTAGATATTCAGAATGTATTAGAATAAACAACCATTTCAAAGAAAATCATTTATTCCAGATGGTATCAGGTCATTGGATCTCAGGGGATTCCATTGTATTCCTTGTAAGTTTCTCCCTAAGTTTTTTCATCTTGTACCAAAGTTCCATGGAGAATGGGATGAATCAGCAGTTGAACATTTGGATGCATTTTATGCATTTATAGAGAACTATGAGATTTGTGCAGAAGATCAGGCAATGAAACTATTTGTCGGGACATTAGAAGATAATGCAAGAGAGGCATATGAATCATTACCTACACAAAGTATTTCATCTTGGAAAGAATTTGAACAATGGTTTCTATATGAATTCCATGATGCAAGAGATGGAGATAACATGTGTTATGAACAGTATGAAGACCAAAGCTGCAGCATGGAGGAGGATCTTAGCATGTCTCCACTTGATGCCTTTTTCAATTTGGAAAGGTATGAAGGTGAATCTACGATACAGTTGTTCATGAGGATGTGTGATGTTTATCAGGAGATACCTTCAAAGGTCAAACCTTCATCTCATGAAATATGCAATAAAATACATGAATTAGGGACTGCTCATGATTCTAGGGCATGTAGTTTTCTAAAGTATATGTATGATAAAATAAAGGCAGAAGATAATGAATACAACATGAAACATACAAGAGATGAGGCCTTGGATTCTAATGAAGAAGAAAGTCTGAATCAGATGGAAGAATATTTCGTCCAAGATGAGACATGTGTGGAAATGGATATAAGATGTTATTAACCTATAACAAGCTACTAAGTTTGTTGAACATTTTTTTTAAAAGTTAACATACACGATACACATCAGTGCAGAAGCAATTACCATTTACTCACATTAAACCAACATCCAAAACAGATTACAAATCTTGAGGGTCCCATGACGTAGAATTACTTAAGAACAAAACACAACTAAAGAAAGATAACAAAAGATCCCATATCATAAATGATACGATTACAACTTACAACAATATATAAAATCCTCATGGACATCCATGATAACTAATACACTGACATCCACTGCACATGTCGTAGGGTATGTAATAATAAAACTAACAAGGAAGTACAATGTCCATATTAGGTATCACATGGGATACTCCAATATAGGACTACATAAATGAAGGTATGATAAGAAACCAACAATGAAGAATCAATGAAGAACCATAAAGGCATCCAATTGCAGAAGTATCAACAGCATCGACACCAGGACGTCGAATCTCAAATGGTAAAGAATCACTACCACTCGTCCGTGTAGAACCACAAAGGCCTACCCCACCATGCTGAGGAGATAACCAAAAACCCCAATCAGATGACCAAAACCAAACAAGGATAAAACCACTGAGCAAGGAATCCTGAAAGCTCACTACTCAAGGTTTACAAAATAAAGGGAAAGGTGAGACACACTAATCTAGAGGCATAAACATAAAACTCAGGAGATGATATAGGCTAAATGCTATGAGAGTGTCATCACATGTCTATCTACTTGAGTTACCTTGGACTGGTCACTCTGGACCCCGGACCCTCAAGCATTGAGTTACCCTGGACTGGCCACTCTGGGCCCTGGACCCTCAATACGATCCATGTGGGATTAGAATACTCTCTCTCAGAAATGAGGAATTCTAATCATAACCATACTCTAACTTATCTTTTTAAATGATCTATAAAGTTTTAATTACTATGTTATCACTTAATTACATAACCTACAATAGGTTACCCAGGTGCTAACCACTTTGGGTCCCGGCCCCTATTGTAAGCCACTCCCCTAAGATGCACTTAATCAATCTCCCCTAGGCTCATAATCACATAAACAACCAACATGTATACAATCAGGTAATCCTAGATGCAGTTTCACACATAGAAACTCAAATGATTACATAAATACCAAAAACAAATATTAACCAATAAGAACCCATAAGATTGATTCATAGATGACATTCAGAATAAACACTCACATAAACATGATACTGAAATACAATCCAACTGATACAAAACCCTACCTCTATTTCCCCTAGGCCATCTAATGCCCGAAAACACATAATGCACAAGAATGCAGCTCAGGATCGAGAAGACAACATTCACATCTTTAAGAACTGAAAAAGGGACCTATAAGCATTTAACTACTATTTTGAGTATAATTGAATCCAAAGGTTGATACACATAAAGATGCTAAGAGAAAGATATCACAAACACTAAAACAATGCATCAAATATAAAAATATTCTCTATAGTTGTTCCAAGGACACAATGGAAAACTAAGACCCAATTTCAGTATAATTGTAACACCTCCAATAATTCATTTTCCAATATAATTTCAACTTCAGTACATAACATTAACTATCATATATCTTATCATCCTGTTTAAACATATGATCAAACATTAAAGCAACTTAGTAAATTAACAATTTATTACATCTAATACCTTATAACTGCAATTCCCAAATAAAATAAAAGGGGACACCAAAGAATTATCTATTATAACTATCTAATTAAGATTAATATTAATCCATAGATGAAATATCAAACTTAAATTGCAAACTATTAAATCCAACCATCACAATTTGCAAAGGTTTATTAAAAGAAATAATTAACAAAAGTTAATTAAGCATAATTTAATATTAATCTAAATTTATTAACATACTTTTAATTAATTTAAAATAAACAAGAATAAACTAAATTGAAAAACATAATAAATAACATTTAAATTTTAGATAATAATAAATAAATAAAATAAAAAAAACATATTAAAGTGGGGGACCTGCTGTCCCGTGCCCCACCACCTAGGCTGCTGCGGCAGCCTAGTTACTGTCGCTGACAGCCTAGGCTGTCACGACAGTACTTAGACTGTCGTAGGCAGCCTTTGCACAGCCGAGAGGGGGGAGGAGAAGAGAATGGGCTCCGCCTCCCTTCCTCTATAAAAATATTAAAAAAATTTAAACTCAAACTTTTAAAAAATGAACTATATAGATATATGTTTTAATATATTTTTTTATACATTTTTTTAATTTATTATTATTTAAAATTTAAATGTTATTTATTATGTTTTGCAATTTAGTTTATTTTTGTTTATTTTAAATTAATTAAAAGTATGTTAATAAATTTAGATTAATATTAAATTATGCTTAATTAACTTTTGTTAATTATTTCTTTTAATAAACCTTTGTAAATTGTGATGGTTGGATTTAATAGTTTGCAATTTAAGTTTAATATTTCATCTATGGATTAATATTAATCTTAATTAGATAGTTATAATAGATAATTCTTTGGTGTCCCCCTTTATTTTATTTGAGAATTGCAGTTGTAAGGTATTAGTATGTAATAAATTGTTAATTTACTAAGTTGCTTTAATGCTTGATCATATGTTTAAACAAGATGATAAGATATATGATAGTTAATGTTATGTACTGAAGTTGAAATTATATTGGAAAATGAATTATTGGAGGTGTTACAATTATACAGAAATTGGGTCTTAGTTTTCCGTTGTGTCCTTGGAACAACTATACAGAATATTTTTATGTTTGATGCATTGTTTTAGTGTTCATGATATCTTTCTCTTAGCATCTTTATGTGTATCAACCTTTGGATTCAATTATACTCAGAATAGTAGTTAAATGCTTATAGGTCCCTTTTTCAGTTCTTAAAGATGTGAATGTTGTCTTCTCGATCATGAACTGCATTCTTGTGCATTATGTGTTTTCGGGCATTAGATGGCCTAGGGGAAACAGAGGCAGGGTTTTGTATCAGTTGGATTGTATTTCAGTATCATGTTTATGTGAGTGTTTATTCTGAATGTCATCTATGAATCAATCTTATGGGTTCTTATTGGTTAATATCTATTTTTGGTATCTGTGTAATCATTTGGGTTTCTATGTGTGAAACTACATCTAGGATTACCCGATTGTATACCTGTTGATTGTTTATGTGATTATGAGCCTAGGGGAGATTGATTAAGTGCATCTTAGAGGAGTGGCTTACAATAGGGGCCGGGACCCAAAGTGGTAAGCACCTGGGTAACCTATTGTAGGTTATGTAATTAAGTGATAACATAGTAATTAAAACTTTATAAATCATTTAAAAAGATAAGTTAGAGTATGGTTATGATTAGAATTCCTCATTTCTGAGAGAGAGTATTCTAATCCCACATGGATCATATTGAGGGTTCGGGGCCCAGAGTGGCCAGTCCAGGGTAACTCAATGCTTGAGGGTCCGGGGTCCAGAGTGACTAGTCCAGGGTAACTCAAGTAGATAGACATGTGATGACACTCCCATAGCATATATCCTAGATCATCTCCTGAGTTTTTTGTTTATGCCTTTGGATTAGTGTGTCTCACCTTTCCCTTTATTTTGTAAACCTTGAGTAGTGAGCTTTCAGGATTCCTTGCTCAGTGGTTTTATCCTTGTTTGGTTTTGGTCATCCAATTGGGGTTTGTGGTTATCTCCTCAGCATGGTGGGGTAGGCCTTTGTGGTTCTACATGGATGGGTGGTAGTGATTCTTTACCATTTGAGATTCGACATCTTGGTGCCAGTGCTGTTGATACTTCTGCAGTTGGATGCCTTTATGGTTCTTCATTGATTCTTCATTATTGGTTTCTTATCATACCTTCATTTATGTAGTCCTATATTGGAGTATCCCATGTGATACCTAATATGGACATTGTACTTCCTTGTTAGTTTTATTATTACATACCCTATGACATGTGCAGTGGATGTCAGTGTATTAGTTATCATGGATGTCCATGAGGATTTTATATATTGTTGTAAGTTGTAGTTGTATCATTTATGATATGGGATCTTTTGTTATCTTTCTTTATTTGTGTTTTGTTCTTAAGTAATTCTACATCATGGGACCCTCGGTATTTGTAATCTATTTTGGATGTTGGTTTAGTGTGAGTAAATGGTAATTGCTTCCGCACTGATGTGTATCGTGTATGTTAACTTTTAAAAAAAATGTTCACCAAACTTAGAGGATAATAAGTCTTTCCATATGTGGGTGTGAAAAAGGCAATGGAAGGATAATGAATAGGAGGATAAGAAGCATTATCAAGACCAACATTGATACACACCTTGAAGGATAGTGGAAAAATGGAGGGAAAATGGGTGAAATAGCTTGGGATTTTGATGTAAGAGACGATACGGATCTTGGGACACAAGGACTCAAAATGGATGGATGAGATGGAATGCGTTTGGGAGAATGTAGAGTGGAAGCTTTTGGAAGCTTAAATGTCAACTTTGATTTCTCTTTTGTGTGTAAGTCCTTCAAAAGTGACTTGGGAATCCACACTTTCTTTGATTTTTCTTTCCTTTTGGATGCTTTAGAATGCATTTCTTCAATGAGGGATTTAGGAATCCACATTTTCTTTGATTTTTCTTTCCTTTTGGATGTTTTAGAATGCATTTCTTCAATGAGGGATTTAGGAATCCACATTTTCTTTGATTTTTATTTTTGCTTGATGGACCTTTGTGGTCTCTAGAATATTTCTTTTTTTCTTGCATTCACATGTCAATTAGATGGGACATGGTGCTCTTCATACATAAGTGGATTCTTGGTTTTCTGATTTTTATGTTGTACATTCAAATTTCTTCCAAAGGACTTGGGATTGGTGGATGAATAAGGTTGATATTGATGGTTTGATATGGAGGGTTCATATGGATGGGTGTTTGGTTTCTCAAGTATGTATGTCTTTGATGATATTGATAGGATATAGGGTAAGTGGATTGTGGGATATGGATGGTAGGAAAGGTTGATGGAGAAATATAGGGACCCAATATGGATGGAAGATCTGAAGGTTTCAACTTTGGAATAAAGGGACCAAGGATAGATTTGGAAGATGTAGAAGGATGATGCTTATGCACAAATGGAGGTAAATGGGATGTGGGAAGGATATCAAAATATTTATTTTGAGTTGAAAGGCCAAGGCTTTCATCTTTCGGATTTATCTTTGTACCAATAGGCTTATATGTAGCTTTGATAGGAGTCACTTTGCTATGAGCGGTTGAAGCTTGAGGGTATTTATTCTTATGCAATGGATTAGGAAGAATGGTAGAATTTTGAGATAGATATGGAGGCTTATGAAAAGTGGATGTTGGGGTACTTTGATCTTGAAAAGGATCTTTTGATAGCCTAGGAAGAATACTTTGCTTTTGATTTTTGATAAGTTCATCACAGATGGAAGAAATACCTTGATCTTGCTTAGGAGATGGGTATGATATAAGAGGTGAAGGAATATGGAGTGTTTGAGATGGAAGGGTATCTTCTTGAAAGAAATGGAAGGGTATGAAGGGTTCATCATGGGATTCTTGAGGTGTGGGACTTTGGTCAACTATAGGAAAAGAAGGGATAATATCTTGATCTTGATCCTTAATAAGACTTGTTTCTTTACACTCTTGATTAGTCTCTTGACATGGAGCCACTTCTAAGGACGAGGTAGGAGTTTGAATGTTCACATGGGATTCTTGAATGGCTAATGAAGGTTCATTTGAAATAGGTATAATAGGCATTGTAGCACATGAAGGCTTGGAATCTATAACCTTTGAATCATGAGAGAAGTTTGTAGCAAGATGTAGGTTAGCTTGGATCTCTTTTAGAGGTAGTCTTTGAGGGTATACATAGTCATTATGAAAACTATTTAGATCTTTGTTTGGTGGAGGAATATTGGATAGCTTTTCTTCTATATGAAATGGAGGAATGGTGGAATAGGTGAAAGCTATAAGAGGACCACTACTAGACATGTGTTCATGAGTTTGATCTTGCTTGAGAGTAGTATCTTCCTTAGATGAGTCATTAGGATTTTCAATTTCAATTATGTCATCATCAATAAGATTTTGGATTTTATGTTTCAACTCCATGCAATCTGAAGTTTCATGCTCATTATGTCTATGATATGCACAATAGTTGCTCAAAAAGATAAAACCACATGAAGTGATTTGAGGCAACGTGATGAGATTATTTTCAAGAAGTTTTTCCAAAGTTGATTCGTATGAAATTCCAAAAGGAGTAAATCATCTATCCCAAGGATATTTGGATGTATTTGTGTTTCCCAAAGAGTTGTCATATGATGAATATTGTTGAGATGGGACTAATTCCTCTTGATTTCCTTGATCAAAGATGAGATTCTCTTGATATGTTGAAATAGGTTCTTCATCAAATATTGGTTTATCATTAGGGTATTCTTGATCAAATATAGGATTTTCATGATATTCTTTTTGCTCAAAGATATACGCAATGTGAGATTTTGTTTTTGTAATAGCCCTTTTGTCTGAAGAATATGTAGATGTGGATGTGATATTAGGATCATAGAGATAAGGAAACAATGTTCTTAATGAAGATTTTTTGGATAATGTTTCCATTTCTTTTTCCATTTGTGAATAGAATATTCTCTTGAATCTTTATTGTTAATTGATTTTTGGACCTTAATGAATTTTTTCATTTTGTAATCAAAGATCTTCAAGCAGAACACAATGATTTTATCAATTAACACAATAAATTCTTCCAAGCAATTTACCTTAGGTCAAATTTGGCTTTTAAATGGCTCTATAAGGTAGACTTGCTAATTTATCAAGGATTTAGTATGGATTCCATTCAAATAGACTTTAATCTCTCATCTCCCAATTAAGGGGCTTCCCACATGCACCGAAGCACGATTTTGCACAATCCGTGAGGACTACTAGAGGAAGGTTGAAAAATTAAGATCCTTTTGTCATGCACCCCATTAAGGATGCATGCATTTCATTTTAGAGTTGGTTGGATCCCCGCATCAAAAGCGAGCGTATCCCACTTTGGGCTGTCCCTCTCACTAGCCTTGCTAAGGCAGATTCGGGAGGCAAGCCCACTAAAGTTCTAGGATGGTATTCTTTGTAGGATGTTATTTTTTATACGAATAAATGTACCTTTATAGAATTAGTGTTAATCAATGAGAAATAAATGAAATAAGAACTAAATATAACCACAATTGAGCAAATATTTCACAATATCAAAAACTAATTGAGCATCCTATGGCTCTCTAATTAGAATTAATAATGAAGCTCTCAGCAAGCTCACTAATTACAGTTCTAATATGAGAATGACAATGATAAAACAATACAAATGCTAACAATTATCAATATGAAATGCTAAAATTGCTCTCAAAATGCTTTCTAAATTCAAATTGCAAGAGGTTTGATGCAATTCTCAGATAGGTGGTTGATTAATTATGAAGGATTTTAGCCTTCCTTTTATAGATTTTCCCAATGTGAGGGGGTGTGGTTGCATTTGATCATGGTTGAGTTGGGGTTAAGGTTTTGGTTCCACCCGTTGAAGACAAAGAAAAGTTTGTGTCCTTAAAGCTTGGGACAAATAGACAAGATGGATGGTTGAGATTCTCTTTCCCTTTGAGTGATTGAGATTCAATTTGACTTGATCCATGTGAGTGTCTTTCTTTTAATCTCATTGGTTGATCGATTTTCCTCTCCTTTTGGTTTGTTGAGAGTAATTGATTTTCTTTAGCCATGTACCCCTTGATTGGGTTGAATTTAATTTAATCCAAAACTATATAATTAATTGAATTAATTGAATTAATTGTATTTTGATTTGATTGCACTTGATTAAAATGCTCTCAATTTTGATTGGTCTTGATTTAGAATTCAATTTTTGTTTTGATTGGCTAATTATGCATTGTGATTCAATTGATTCAATTATGTCCTTGATTCTTTGATTTCACTTCATTTTCTTTAAATTATCGTTAAATTGTCTTTGTCCATTTTTAGGTGATTACAAATGCCCCTCCTTGAGTTGACGTGCGAAGCATGTCGATTCAAAGAATACTCTGATCTTGCTTGATTGATAGGTCCTGATTCAACGATGGTTGATCTCTGATGTTCATTCTTAATGTCTTTCGATGGTCGATCCTTTGATTTTTGATATGAAATTGATACAGATAATGATTGATATGAAACTCTCCTAATTGATATGTTTCTGATTTGATGCTTTGATATGATGCCCCTTTCATTTGATTACGAAATTTTTTCTAATAAATGCTTTTGCCTTGATTCGATGATTGGTCTCTAATTTTTTTATGATGTTACCGCTGATATTATGATTGCATGCCCCCTTAGGAAATGAATCAAAATGATTGTGATTGATTTGGTTAAGATTGAGCAATGTCGATTTGTTTCCCGATATAGAAATTTGAAAATGCCTCAATCATGAGAGAATTTGATGAGAGAAGATGCGATTGATAAGATGTTGACGCTCCAGATAAGTTGATGATGGTTTGGTATCATTCGATGTCAGTCAAAATCACTTGGTTGATGTTGATGTCAATCTGATAGGATAAGTTGATGGGTTGATATTTCATTCTCAAGATCTAGAGAGACAAAACAATGATTTTCCTTCCTCAAGATCTAGAGTTAGGAGATTTGATGCGCTCAAGATGAGAAAATGGATGATAGGATAACTTGATTGACGTTAGATAATCAATTGGATGATTTGACTGATTGATATTTGATACATAGTTAGATGTTTCGATGATATGGAGTTGATTGGATGTTCTCACGATGCAAAATTATGGACTGGAGAAGAGAAGGTGATGAACAAGATTAGGTTGCCCCTATTTGATTAGCATGATTGATTATTGGTAATGTCCTTGATGTATCATGAATCATTTAATGGATCAGACATTTGAAGATGTATATTGATGACATTGATGTACCTTTGATGATCAGATTGAGAAGAATGTTTGATGATGTATATTTCAAGCATTGATGATGTTGATCAGGATTTTGATTATATTGATAGACCTTTGATGATGTAAATCTCAAGAAATTTGATGATGTACCATTGATGAACATTTGATGTCTCTTGATTTGGTCTTTTGATGATGGTAACTCCACCCCCTTTTAGATTTTCCTCTTGCAAATTAAGCTAAGAAAGGCAAAACAATATATACAATGTATCTAATCTAAGATGTATGCAACTAACTGTCATTATTCAAGATTTGAGAGCTTATAATCATCATTGAGCTTTTGGAACATGAAATTGGTACAACCCTCACTGGTTCAACCATGATGATATGAGTACCTCTTTCCTCGGATTTTAACAATTGCAAGTAAACAGACAAATAATTGATCCCTTTCATATATGAATGTCCTCGACGATTCTTTGATGATCATGTCATTAGACAGATTCACATACTGCTATGAATCAACTTGACAAGCACTCAAGAAGCAATCAAGAAAATATCATGTCTTCATCATTGCTCATCTAGTCAAACATCATCGATTTGCTAGAAGACATGATTCCAAAATATTTAGTAACACTTTGAACATTTTTGCTTTTGTTTGTAGATCCATATTTCAAAAACTTCATCCACTTTGATCCTTAGTTATGTTTAAGCCTTTTAGATTTTGATCTGATTTGATTAAGCTTTTTAGATTTTGATTTGATTTTTCAAATTTTGTTGTTTAAATCAAGTATTTGGATGTTTGAAATGTGATATTGATCAATAAGTTCAAGTGTAGCAATTTTTTGATTTTGATGCAATGATTTGAGCCAATTGATGTTTGCTTTCATAAGCTCATTGAACTTAGATTGGTGCCCCCATTTTGATTTAGCAAAGATCATGCTTTGTTGGGCAATGCAACTTTTGAGTGTTTACTTAAGATTTGCAATTTTTTTAAAAAGATTTTTTTTAGATTTTCAATTTTTTGGATTTTTAAAATTTTTGAATTTTTTGGATTTTAGAGCTTTTTCATGTTTTTGGATTTTTAAAGATTTTTGATGTTTTTGAATTTTTAGAGATTACTAGTTCTCAAACAAGATCACATCGAATTTCCCCCAATGTCTAGCAAGGTATAGGACATGAAAGATGGATTTGCAAACTGAAGGATGCAAGATGAATAGGCCATGATGGATGAAGCAAATGTGTTACCCATAGGACCATCTCCTCAAGATTATCCAAGCTAGGAAAAATGTATCTCAATATAGGCCAATGATGTGGTGTTGGATAGCATCTGGAATAATGACCCGGTGTCATGACAATGGTCCAAAGGAATGGACATATCAAGAGACTTTTTCTACCTCTTTTTTTTTTCATTTCTTTTATTCTTCATTTGGATCAAGATCAAGGGATCAATATGGATAGGATCACACAATCATGATAGAGGGGTGATGGAGGCTATGAGTGAATGGTTTGGGATTATGGGAAGGCTTCTTAGGAATAAGAAAGATGGCTTTAAGATAAGCAAGATCATGATAAGGTAGCATGAACGTAACCAGTGAATAGGCTGATGGATAGGATAACTCATGCCAAGATGCTTAATGCTCATAGATATGTTCGACCTTGTCAAGATCAAAGGTGAAAGATGTAAGTACGGATGCAAGTGAGATAAATGGTAGAAAGATGGAGGATATGATGGATGTCACTTGCCCCCAAGTGTAGAGTGCAAGAGAAAGGAATTACGCATGATGCCTATTTGCCAGGTTTTCATCATGGTACTTGTCCAAGATGCCACAAGAAGTGGTTTTCACCATAGGATGGGTTTCTTTTCTTTTCTTTTTTTCTCTCTTTTTTTTTTTTTTTTTTTTCTTTGGATGGACTCAAGCTTCATGCTCTTTGGATACTCCTCTAAAAGGTATGATATGACAAGCCAAGGCTGTTGAAAGTTATGCTCAAAAATGTTGATAGGGTGATGGAAAGGTGATATGGTGGATAAGGTAGAGGGTGGCTAAAGATTTATGCAATGGATTGGATAATGGAAATGGAAGGATAATGAATAGGAGGATAATAAGTCTTTCCATATGTGGGCGTGAAAAAGGAAATGGAAGGATAATGAATAGGAGGATAAGAAGCATTATCAAGACCGACATTGATACACACCTTGAAGGATAGTGGAAAAATGGAGGGAAAATGGGTGAAATAGCTTGGGATTTTGATGTAAGAGACGATACAGATCTTGGGACACAAGGACTCAAAATGGATGGATGAGATGGAATGCATTTGGGAGAATGTAGAGTGGAAGACTTTGGAAGCTTAAATGTCAACTTTGATTTCTCTTTTGTGTGTAAGTCCTTCAAAAGTGACTTGGGAATCCACACTTTCTTTGATTTTTCTTTCCTTTTGGATGCTTTAGAATGCATTTCTTCAATTAGATGGGACATGGTGCTCTTCATACATAAGTGGATTCTTGGTTTTCTGATTTTTATGTCGTACAATCAAATTTATTCCAAAGGACTTGGGATTGGTGGATGAATAGGGTTGATATGGATGGTTCATATGGATGGTTTGATATGGAGGGTTCATATGGATGGGTGTTTGGTTTCTCAAGTATGCATGTCTTTGTTGATCTTGATAGGATATAGGGTAAGTGGATTGTGGGATATGGATGGTAGGAAAGGTTGATGGAGAAATATAGGGACCCAATATGGATGAAAGATCTGAAGGTTTCAACTTTGGAATAAAGGGACCAAGGATGGATTTGGAAGATGTAGAAGGATGATGCTTATGCACAAATGGAGGTAAATGGGATGTGGGAAGGATATCAATATCTTTATTTTGAGTTGCATGGCCAAGGCTTTCATCTTTCAGATTTATCTTTGTACCAATAGGCTTATATGTAGCTTTGATAGGAGTCACTTTTCTATGAGCAGTTGAAGCTTGAGGGTATTTATTCTTATGCAATGGATTAGGAAGAATGGCAGAATTTTCAGGTAGATATGGAGGTTTATTAAAAGTGGATGTTGGGGTACTTTGATCTTGACAAGGATCTTTTGATAGCCTAGGAAGAATACTTTGCTTTTGATTTTTGATAAGTTCATCATAGATGGAAGGAATACCTTGATCTTGCTTAGGAGATGGGTATGATATAAGAGGTGAAGGAATATGGAGTGTTTGAGATGGAAGGGTATCTTCTTGAAATAAATGGAAGGGTATGAAGGGTTCATCATGGGATTATTGAGGTGTGGGACTTTGGTCAACTATAGGAAAAGAAGGGATAATATCTTGATCTTGATCCTTAATAAGACTTGTTTCTTTGCACTCTTGATTAGTCTCTTGACATGGAGCCACTTCTAAGGACAAGGTAGGGGTTTGAATGTTCACATGGGATTCTTGAATGACTAATGAAGGTTCATTTGAAATAGGTATAATAGGCATTGTAGCACATGAAGGCTTGGAATCTATAACCTTTTAATCATGAGAGAAGTTTGTAGCAAGATATAGGTTAGCTTGGATCTCTTTTAGAGGTATTCTTTGAGGGTAGACATAGTCATTATGAAAACTATTTGGATCTTTGTTTGGTGGAGGAATATTGGATAGCTTTGCTTCTATATGAAATGGAGGAATGGTGGAATAGGTGAAAGCTATAAGAGGACCACTACTAGACATGTGTTCATAAGTTTGATCTTGCTTGAGAGTAGTATCTTCCTTAGATGAGTCATTAGGATTTTCAATTTCAATTATGTCATCATCAATAAGATTTTGGATTTTATGTTTCAACTCCATGCAATTTGAAGTTTCATGCTCATTATGTCTATGATATGCACAATAGTTGCTAAAAAAGATAAAACCACATGAAGTGATTTGAGGCAATGTGATGAGATTATTTTCAAGAAGTTTTTCCAAAGTTGATTCGTATGAAATTCCAAAAGAAGTAAATGATCTATCCCAAGGATATTTGGAGGTATTTTTGTTTCCCAAAGAGTTGTCATATGATGAATATTGTTGAGATGGGACTAATTCCTCTTGATTTCCTTGATCAAAGATGAGATTCTCTTGATATGTTGAAATAGGTTATTCATCAAATATTGGTTTATCATTAGGGTATTCTTGATCAAATATAGGATTTTCATGATATTCTTTTTGCTCAAAGATATACTCAATGTGAGATTTTGTTTTTGTAATAGCCCTTATGTCTGAAGAATATGTAGACGTGGATGTGATATTAGGATCATAGAGATAAGGAAACAATGTTCTTAATGAAGATTTGTTGGATAATGTTTCCATTTCTTTTTCCATTTGTGAATAGAATATTCTCTTGAATCTTTATTGTTAATTGATTTTTGGATCTTAATGAATTTTTTCTTTTTGTAATCAAAGATCTTCAAGCAGAACACAATGATTTTATCAATTAACACAAGAAATTCTTCCAAGCAATTTACCTTAGGTCAAATTTGGCTTTTAAATGGCTCTATAAGGTAGTCTTGCTAATTTATCAAGGATTTAGTATGGATTCCATTCAAATAGACTTTAATCTCTCATCTCCCAATTAAGGGGCTTCCCACACACACCGAAGCATGATTTTGTGCAATCCGTGAGGACTACTAGAGGAAGGTTGAAAAATTAAGATCCTTCTGTCATGCACCCCATTAAGGATCCATGCATTTCATTTTAGATTGGGTTGGATCCCCACGTCAAAAGGGAGCGTATCCCACTTTGGGCTGTCCCTTTCAGTAGCCTTGCTAAGGCAAACTTGGGAGGTGAGCCCACTAAAGTTCTAGGATGGTATTCTCTGTAGGACGTTATTTTTTATACAAATAAATGTACCTTCATAGAATTAGTGTTAATCAATGAGAAATAAATGAAATAAGAACTAAATACAACTACAATTGAGAAAATATTTCACAATATCAAAGACTAATTGAGCTTCCTATGACTCTCTAATTAGAATGAATAATGAAGCTCTCAGCAAGCTCACTAATGATAGTTGTAATATGAGAATGACAATGATAAAACAATGCAAATGCTAACAATTATCAATATGAAATGCTAAAATTGCTCTCAAAATGATTTCTAAATTCAAATTGCAAGAGGTTTGATGCAATTCTCAGATAGGTGGTTGATTAATTATGAAGGATTTTAGCCTTCCTTTTATAGATTTTCCCAATGTGAGGGGGTGTGGTTGCATTTGATCATGGTTGAGTTGGGGTTAAGGTTTTGGTTCCACCCTTTGAAGACAAAGCAAAGTTTGTGTCCTCAAAGCTTGGGACAAATAGACAAGATGGATGGTTGAGATTCTCTTTCCCTTTGAGTGTTTGAGATTCAATTTGACTTGATCAATGTGAGTGTCTTTCTTTTAATCTCATTGGTTGATTGATTTTCCTCTCCTTTTGGTTTGTTGAGAGTAATTGATTTTCTTTAGCCATGTACCCCTTGAATGGGTTGAATTTAATTTAATCCAAAACTATACAATTAATTGAATTAATTGTATTTTGATTTGATTGCACTTGATTAAAATGCTCTCAATTTTGATTGGTCTTGATTTAGAATTCAATTTTTGTTTTGATTGGCTAATTATGCATTGTGATTCAATTAATTCAATTATGTCCTTGATTGCTTTGATTTCACTTCATTTTCTTTGAATTATCGTTAAATTGTCTTTGTCCATTTTTAGTTGATTACAGGTTTGTTTGTTTGTGCATGAATTCCATACTGGATGTGCAAAACTCCCTCACATGATCTTGAGGGTCATAATTTCTAGTGTACTTGTCATATTTCAGACTTGTGACATGTTGAGGAATTGGAATCATCTTTAGTCCCTTATCAAAAGGGAAAGGACAAATGTGTTCCAAAGAGTATTGTTTCATTGGTTTGTCCTTTTCTTTCTTGAGTTCTTGTATTTCTGCTTGCATGGAAAGTAGTTGTCTTGTCAAGATAGACATGGGACTAAGATCCTCCTTTTGTTTAAGTTGATTTACATCATAGTCCTTTGGTATCTTTACTCCTTGAGAGGCAAGTTCTAGGAAGTACTTTTCCTTGTTTTCTTCCAAAGTTCTCTCAAGGATTTTATTGATTCTCTTAATTTTCAAGGCCCTTTGATATTCAAGTTCTATAGGGTCTTCATCATCATCATAGTCATAACATGCTCCATGGTGTCTCACTTATTCTTGGGTGTTTTTTCTTCTTGTTCATCTTTTCTTCTTGGTTATCTTGTTCATTGTGTCTTTCATTCCAACGGAAGTCTTCTTGGTTATTCATGTTTTTCACGTTAGGTGTTGTTGTATGAGTAGTGCTAGGTGTTGCTCCAAATAGAGGATTAAGTCTTGAATTTTCTCCTCCTTCAAATGTAAACAATGGTACCTCGTCTGAAAGCGGATTCTTTTCAAATTTGTAAGATTTGTGTCTCGTATTAACCATGAAAGCTTAGATTAAGGAATTTTAGAGTGTCATGTATTAAAGTGGGTCTGAATGTTTGCAAATGTCCAATTGTGAGTCCAAGGATGCAAAAGTGGGTTTGAAATTGTCTTAAGGATCCAATGTCAAAGGGTGTTAGAGTGCCATGATAGTGAGTTGGGAACCATGATGCAAGTAGATTTGTGATTGGTTTTGAAAGCTCCAACTTCAAAGGGTGTTAGAGTGCCCTGATGGTGAGATAGAAACTTGATTGTAGCTAGTGTGATAAAAAGACTCCACATTTTGAACAATGCATGATAGACCATGTAAGGTGACAAGACGTTCTCAAAAATAACTCTTTCAGGCTAGTAGGTAGATGTGTTTTGATAGCATAATCTGACTCAAGGCCAAAATGGGTATCTAAAAATGTAAAAATCTAGGTTTTGACAGGAACACAAACGTTCTCTATCCCCGATGTGACACTTTGGATGAGACTGATAGTGTTTTAGCCCCAAATGTGACCAAGAAATATAGGATGCAACACTTAACTGAAGTTTGGTCCCAAATGCAACCCATGAAATGTTGTGTACACTAGATGCGATCTAGGATTGACCAGATGTGACTTGGAATGTAGGGTGCGACTCAAGATACCATATGCGACATTATGATGGATAGTCTAATGCAAGTTTTAATTAATTTTGAGAAAATGTGTCTTCTTTGTCTAATTCCAATGACTTGTAGGTGTTTGAAAGTGCTTGGTGTTTGTTCATTTGGGGGGATTTATTTGAGATTTTCATTTAAAACACATCAAGAAATCATATTAAGCAATCACACCTATCCTTATGCTAGGTAGAGATTGGAAACACTTGTTCATTGACTTAGGAACACACTCAAAGAATCCTCAAAATATGGTAGTCCAATAACACACAATAGATATTGGAGACCATATTAGTCGAGTAGTAATGTCGATGAGGGCTTGATATGGTGAATGTCTTGGGAAAATTACTATTTTCCTCACACTAGTGTTACCAACCTTTCAGAAGTGAGCCGGGTAGCATCTAACTTAAGTTTTTTATTGAAGGCATCCGTTCATAACCATCTCCCATAGTCTTGCAAGCAGGATTGAGGCCTATAGCTCTATGAGTACTCAAAACTGTGTAGTCTCCCAAGCAATATTCAAGCGGCTCCACTCTACACAAGATTAAAGAATGTCCTTGGAAAAAGATCATTAAGATTTTGAGGCCAAAATGAATTATGTC
Source organism: Chamaecyparis obtusa (assembly GCA_027943335.1). Lineage (NCBI taxonomy): Eukaryota > Viridiplantae > Streptophyta > Pinopsida > Cupressales > Cupressaceae > Chamaecyparis > Chamaecyparis obtusa. Next base: position 901,613 of record BSBK01004196.1, on the reverse strand, counting down.
TTTTGAGGCTTTCACCTCAAGGAAGAGTCAAATTTTATAGTGGGGTGGAAGAGTCAGCTTAAGACTTGTCCCCACTTGGGTCATTCCCGGGAGCTTTTTTCCTCAACTGATAGGCCCTCTAAAGGTAATGCAATAAAGAAAATAGATCAATGATTGTGAGGTCTGGATTTTTGATTCTCCATGAAGGAGAAGAGCATAATCTCCTAACTCAAATCATATCACCAAGACACATCATGCAAACAGTAAGTTCAATTACCCCAATTTGACCCCAAATTGCAAATTAACTTTTGAGTTTTTGATTTTCCTCAAGGGAAAAGAGCATAATCCTTTGGTTAATTTGCAAATTGACCTCAAATTGTGTTAAATTCCTAGAAATGAAATCATAATGTTTGGTTTATTTCTTCAAGGCAACCTACAAACAATCATTAGTAGTCTCATGTGATAAAGTCCCTGTCAATTAGTCTTGCAAACCACTATTATGCTATTAAAATCCAGATAAAACATCAAATCAATCCATTAGAGGTTAGAAAAATCAAAATTCAATCAAATAACCACAGATGTGATCCTAAATTTGACTGAATGTGATCCAATTTCCTGAATACGATTAAGGATCCCAGATGCGATCTTGAAATAATTGAAAGTGATACTTGACTGGATGTGATCCCAAAAATCCCAGATGCAATCCAAGAAATGTCGGGTGCAAGCCTTCTTCCCAAATGCGATCCTCTGTTGGAAGAAACACGATAAAAATTAGTTTAAAAAGGCAAAAATCTGGGGCTTGGACCCCATGGTGGGCACCAGAAATGTGTGTGTGAATTGTGGATCTATAAAGCTACAACTCAACACTTCAATAATTAATTATATCAATTGTTAGTATGGAAATTCAATCAAAGTAAATAACAATTGAATTCAAATTATTTCTCTCTAACTAACACAAGTATGAAAAGGATTTAAGATTGCTCCCAGATTATGATCCTAAATAGTGACAATGCATGTTAGAATGAAATATTCAAAGAATTATGCAATCAAACTATCAAATTCATTCAAATTAGTCATTGATTCATCAATTCATTACTCTTAACCAAATTGAAATGTTATCTAATTAGCTAGGAAATTAAATGAGCATATGAAAGCATGAATTCAAATTATCTATTAGCAAAAATCAAAGAGTTAAGAGCCGTTGAAGATTTGAAAATTCATCTTTTATAGAACTTTGAGAATTTGAATGGTTAAGATGTATCCATGAGGAGTGGTTGGGATGCCTCCAAGCTTGATCCATGTGATTACCTCTCATTGGTTGGAATTGTCTTTGTTGTCCCTTTTAAGGTGACATGTCATTTGAGAGGTGATTTATTCATTTCTTTTAATTAATTACTCTAGCCATGAATTTAATGGGTTTGATTTAATTAATTAGGCTTAGAGATATTCAAAGTGATTTTGATTGATTATTTGATGATAAATGCTTGAATTACGAGATTTAATGATTTTATCAAATTTAATGAATTATGTTAATAATCAAGAATCAAATAAACACAATTAGGAGTTTATCCCAATTTAGGGCAAATAGGGCCTTAGGTTCTATTAGCCCAATTTTAGGTGATTAAAATTTTTTCTCATCCTAACATTTTTTCCTCTTTAATTATTCAATTGGGTCTATATTAATCCCTAAAATCAAATTGAATAGTACTAATCACCATGCATGGAAAACACACATTTCATTTACTTTTTGATTTAAACACATGTTAGAAATTGCTATTGGTGTGACTTCTTCACAAGCCACCATTGCATCTCAAGCTAACATTGATGCTTGGAACGCTAAATACAAGGAGTCCCTTGGCCTCATTGGCATTTCTCTCAGTCCAAAATTATATGTACTTATTTCTAACTATACTACAACTCGTGTAGCATGGGATATTCCAAAAAAACCTCTAATAGTATGAATGAATCCAGAAATATTCAACTCTAATATCAATTGGAGGGTATCAGGTATAGAGATTTCAAAACCATGGATGATTTTTTATTAAAATTTAATTCCATTAGAAGTCAGTTAAATGGTTTAGGAGTTACTATTAATAATATTCTTTTAATTCATATTATTTTAAAGAAATGTCTTCCTAGGCAATCTCAAAAATTTATAACTAATGTGCATTCTCAATTAGCTATTCCTACTTTAGCTACTCAATTAACCTATGTCATTTTTCAAAATTTATTACGTCAAGAGGAAGCTAAGTTCATTCATTTTGGAACTCTTAGATATAATGAACATGCTTTTGTTTCTAAAAATCAAAATCCTAACTTTAGATCTAATAATCATAACAATAATAATCATAATTTTTCAAGGGGAAAATGGTATCAATGAGTCTAACAATGCAAAATAGGTATATCAAGTTTAACACTTTCTCCTTGAGCCATTCAAAATAAGAGAAAGAGGGGCTTCCAAGCATTAATCTCAATACAACCTATGTTAGATTTGAAAAACCCAAAGGTGATAAGGGATGTCCATGCTAAACCCAAGTTATATCAATGAAGTACACTAGAAAGGCCTCTTTCATGCAATGATTATAGATATATAATGAAAACAACAAGATTTAACTAATTGATTTAATGAGAAAAGTAAGATAGATCTAGATGCCAAATGTAAGTACTCAGCCCAATTAAGATGTGAAAAAAGATCTAGACTAAGAAGTAAAATGAATTATAAGGTACTTACCTTGAAATATACAATGGAATATGGCTTTTTTCTCTAAAAATTGTAGAACTAAGACCATGACAACACTTCTGACTGTGTATTTATGATCACAATAGAAAACCCAGAAAATGCTATTTTTCTCAGACCTCTAGGAACATGTCAACTTGGTGCAACATGTTCCAGACACTTTTACATGAATTTTACATGTTCCTAGGACACTGTAGAAAATTTGACCTAACATCTTTGAAAGGGTCTCGGGGAGTGGATTCTAGATCTTTGGTTGCTAAATTGATAACTTGCAAGTTTTTTACAAAATTGGTGTGTGTGGGTGGCTATAAAGGGGTTTTCCTTAGTCAACCCTTTGTTTTGGAAATTTCCACCTCCACGAATAGCCATTAGGAAAGATTTTGTGTGTGTATGTAGTCCTCATAAATCCTAGTTTGTAGATCTAGAAGGTAAATGAGCTAGAAAATGCTAAGAATATACTCTATGAGTGAAGCCCTAGCATGTAAGTGTGCTTGTAAAAGTAAAAGTGTGTAAAATATGAAGAGATGAAGATCATATTTGAATATAGCACATAAAGAATACCAAGCCCCCAAGGTACTCTATCCATCTTCACGATCCCCTTGCATAGCCATGATATCATGTAATGCTTGAATGCTTGAATTGATGGTATATTAATGAAGGCCTCACTTTGTAATGAAAGAATTAGATTCATCTCATAGCTTCCACCTTGAAATTTCTCTATGTCAGATTGGGGTGTCCATGCATACTTGTACATTTCTTCTATCATCATCCACCATGAGGAAAATGAGGCATTGGATGCCTTTTTATAGTGAATTTTGGAAATTACCCTTGCGGGAGTCAACTGTAGTGAGTGGGAAATAATGAAACTTTGAAATAGGCTTGAGCCCAATAGTTTCCAACCACCATGGAATAGGTTGACTTGGTTGACCTATTCCTTGAGAGGCCAAAGTCTTGGGTTTGTAACCTAGGCTTCCAAAACTACAAAGGATCTAGGTGTAATGTGCATCAGGGATTGATAAATCAAGGATATATTTGGGGAAATGGGGCCTATAAAGAGGAGGATTCATAGATATTAGATCCTACCTTAGCCCATGAGTGAGAGAAAGGGAAATCAAGGAGGAAATGTTAGGTCCTACCTCAATTTTGCGTAAGAGAGAGAGAGAGAAAGAGGAAAGTGTGTGCTCTAAGTGAAAATGTGAAATGAAAACATACTAAAGAGGAGATAAAAGGTCATAAATTGAAGTGCATCCAATTTAAGAAGGTATATTTAGACCCCATTTTAGCGGTATATCACACTACGTGCATATGCAAGCTAAAGTAAGAAAAACATATTGAATAGTGGTAAAATGGATTCACCTCCATTAAAATGAAAAGGGAGAAATATGAGATCTATTCTCAAACCCAAATTCCCAAAGCAGAGATCCAATTTGATCAAACAAGAGGTTAATACACAATCGAATCAATTTATGAAGAATATGGAAGAAAGAGAGTAAATCCAATATTTCCTTGTGAAGGAAATTATGCTTGAAATATGGAATAATTGAAATACAAATACTAATCTAAAATTAGGGAAGATCTGGAAAATGTCAAATTCTGATGTTTGTGTATACTTTCAAGCAATTTCGCAACCTGTTTTGGACTGGAAATGCCGAGATAGAGAAAACCCAGAAATCTTTCTGCAAGATGAGCTTAGGTCGGGTTTGACCCTCATAAAAGGTGAAATACTACATTCTTTATTTGAAGTTTGATTCGAATTCTATTCATATATCTTGGAAGTTTTCCAAAAAGGGTATCCAAATTCGCTCTCAGATCCAAAATTCCACACCTTTACCTGCAAGAAAATGGGGGTTTTTGTTGTATGGGGGGTTTGCCTTGGTCAAACCCCAGTTTAGGAATTAACCTTGAAATTGAATTGAAATATATTATGCATAAACAAAGTAATTGAAACAAATCACCTCGCTTATGTTGAAGTCCTTGTAGAGGATTCGAATCCTCAAATACATAAGTAGGAATGCTTCAATGGATTTAGGATGAATGTAGGATGTTTCCAATCAATGGCATTTGATCTTCAACACCAATCTTGACTTGATCTTTGCATATGAGAAAGGCTTGAATGAATGTAGAAGGATGGATCATCAAAGGGGGCTCCAAAGAGATTGAATCCTTCAATAGCTAATAATGGATCTCCTTGATGGATGGATGCTTGAACACTTGAATACTTGAAGAATTTCTTGAATGCTTGAATTTACTTGCTTGCACTTGAGAGCTCACTCATGAAATTGCTTGATTGTGGATGTGAATAATGGATGAGAAAATGAGAGAGGAAGGCCTCCTTTTATAGTGAACTAGGGCACAATCCTCTAGAGGGGCCACCTTGAAGAATTAAATCCCAATTAGGTCCTAACCTTTAGAAAATATACCTAGATTAAATGCAATTAGAGGATTCACCATCTCAAAACCTGAAATGGCCAACTCGAAGGTGGGAAAATAAATATCCCGAAAGCCCGATGCCTGGAAATTAAAGAAATTGGAAATTTGAATGAGGGGGGAAAAATCAAGGTTGGACCTGACCTAGTCAGGTTCGGCCTTGATCCTAACCTAGTTAGGATCAACATCAAATTTGACCCTGGGCCCAGATTCAGTCAAAACCAGGTCAGGAGGTCCCGGGGATGCCCAAAAACCTAGAAATGATATCAGAACAGGAAAAAATGCCAGGGATAGACATAAAATCTTATGATTACTGTGATGAAGGCCAGGAGGACCTATTTCTAAATCCTACCTAGAAAATAGAGCCATGGAAGAGGGAAATTAAGGAGAATCCTTGGGATCCTAACCCTAATTTCACCTAGAATGAAGAAATCAAGTGTAGGGAAGAAGTGGAAAGTGGGGAGAAAGCAAAATACATGCAAAGACCCAATCGAGGCGCTTAACATGACCCCAAAATACTTACTCATATGGCTAAACACTCTTAACATGGAAGTGCTTCCATTTTAAGATCACACACACACACACACACAGATATATATATATATATATATATATATATATATATATATATATATATATATATATATATATATATATATAAAACTAAAAAAGGATATGACTAAGTCCACATGCCCAGTTCTTGCAAGAACACATTAGTAATTACATCCTACAAAACCATGGGTTAGTGATGATTAAAATCACCTAGGAACTACTAGAGAAAGATGATGAATTTCACAGGTAACTAAATGCCCTCCTATTTTAGCTTTCTCAATTGGGATAGGTGAAACAAGGTATCATGTTTACCACAATAAAATGAATAAGGAATATGATGATAAGTATCCTTAAAATCTATTCAAGATGAATCATAAATGTTTTCAAGGGTACTTGAATATAAAGGTAACTAAGTCACGATTTTGATGCCTATGAAAGCGCCCAAATTGAAGCTACCAAACTCAAGATGTGATCAAAATAGTGAAGGATGGAATTAATATCTAAAAATGATAAGATAATTTCTTTTTAAAAGAAAGTTAACCTAATTAATAACAAATATAAAGTGAAGTTACCTTTGTGAAAGATGATTTGAAACATTTTATTGGAGGTGAATAAGGAGAACGAAAATGATTTTGAGGAAGGAGGAACTGTCACCGACACACATGTAGGTACTCTGAGAGGTAGTAGTGGATGACACATAGCTAGAGGAGGTATATCTCAATGCCCATGCCCATTTCCTTACATTTTCCTTCCAATTCCATGTTTTCTATAGATTTAGGAAGCTATTCTCCATGTTGTAGAAAGCTATTTTTGATAGCTAGGTTAGGAAGTCAACCTATTCCTAGGAAGTTGATGTGTTCCTTGGAGGTTGATGTGTTCCTCAAGGATAAAGTCAACCTCTTCTCAAGAAGTTGACCTCTTCCTAAGAAGTTTATATGTTCCCTAGATAGGTTAGAATACATAATTATATATGTTGAGAGCCACCATTTTAATGTTGAGTACTAATTGAGCTTTTCCATGTTGTTCTCATAGGAGCTACCAGTGATGAGAGAGCACTACATCTCAAACATTATGATATACATTCAAGAGCATATAAGAGATCTATATGCAATAGAGACATAGGTTATGAGAGACACTAGAATCTACTAGGTAGCTCAACTACCTCATATTTGATTTCACAGAGCTCTGCTACTAGCATTGATGGAGAGATGAGATGTGGATACATGTTCATTCCATCTACCTATTGGGGAGATGATAGTTACACTAGAGGATGCTTATTAGATCTTATATCTACTAGTCCAATGACTGATGATTAGACCATGGGTCAACCATTCTCTATAGGAGATCTAGATATATTTTGAGTATTGTGTGGGACTTCCATATATATATATATATATATATATATATATATATATATATATATATATATATATATATATATATACAGAGAGAGAGAGAGAGAGAGAGAGAGAGAGAGAGAGAGAGAGAGAGAGAGAGACCTGATTAGGTGATCCTAAAGGGTATTCTACTTGGAAGAAATCCTATGCCGAGGAGGCTCATAATTTATACCATTGGCACAACAGTGATGCCCGATATGAAGGGCACTATCTTCTTCACTTCTCTTACACATGTTGTTCATCACATGGAGAGAGAGAGTCCACTATATATTCATGGGGTTAGAGCATGATTGTGCACCTTTACTATGAGCTCAAGAAGTGTTTAAGATATCATAGGCACAACTTGACAATGTTTACACTCTTATAGGTGTGGGCCTTTGAGAACTTTACATGTATGAAGTCTACAGGATGTCCTATGGACATACGAGTTGACTCAGTGAGAGTATTTGCATATATATTGGGTCATCCTTGGTAGTTTGGTGATGTTTTACACTAGAGGGTCAAACTAGATTGATTAACAGGTACAAAGGTTGTGTGGAGGCCTTAATATCACATGGTAGCATGGTTGGACTCAGTAGTGTAGCTCAGATGGATGTAGAGATAGAGGCTACTGGAGGGAATATATGACTATATAGTAGTGCCCTACTATTATGAGAGAGCGATGTGATGATTTGGTCTTCACAATGGCCATCTAGCATAGGTACCTCGATACACACATGAGAAGAGATACATAAGGAGGCTTGGGACCATACTTTGGCCGACTATCGATGATATAGAGATGACAAATACTGAGAGTCTAGATGATGTCAAGGTTCTCCAAATGTCAAGGAAACATGATTTTTGAGGGAATAATTGTGATACATTAGTGTGGAGGGCATGAGACCCTTGTTCCCAGATGTCTATCCTACTAGAGATCTAGGTCCATATTTTAGGGCTCAACATGAAGATGAGGAGGAGGAGGAGATACCATTGGATGGAGAGGCCATTGAGAAAGAGGGAGAAGAGGAAATGTTAGTAGTGGGTGGTGTAGTAGATGAGGCACCATCATCTCCCATAGCATCCAGGCTCCTATGATCTTGATTAGCACATACTCAAGTGGAGATTCCCCCACCCTGGAAAAGTAGGTGGAGTAAGGGGAGTCTAGCCAACTGCCACCCATAGAACTCCACTGAGACATAGATTCTATCTTTTATGAGGGAGATTCGAGTATGAATAGATTTAGAATAAGTGCAAAATTTATATGTGATAAATGATAAACTAAAAATGTGATCTGCATCTAGCATAGAGGAGTGGAGATCCATTGTGAGAGATGTCCTGATGGTCATGGTCATATCATCAAGGATTCTTTCCACCTTGCGAGCTTACTATGACGAGGCATGAGATCTTGGCATAGGGATATCTTCATGCCCGAAGTGGTGGAGATACAATTATTGGAAGAGAGCGTGGAATAGTTAGAGCACAAATTATGGGAAAAGCGACATAGATCTCATATTCGGTAAGAGAGGAGTGATGAGACAATTTATTGTCTCTATTTTGTGATAATTTTTATGCTTTGTTAAAACATTTCCAAGACATTCATGGACCTATAACTATTTGAACTTGTGATAAGTACAGTTAGAACCACCAAGATTATGGGTAGTTAGATATGACATATTTTGCTAAACATTATATATATTGCAGTACTTCATATAACTACTTGAATATGTGTTCTAATATTTGGATAAGAATTGACTAGTTGACTTGTATACATATCCACATGCTACTAACTTGCCAGGAAAAAAGAACAACTAGAGAGTGGATCAACTGCATTTAAGAAGAACCGTTGAAGTTCCAACTATGATGGAGAGAGCCATCATAGCACCGAGGATCATGTCGCTATTGTGGAGGAGCCACCATCCTAGAAAATATACAAAATAACTCTGCTATATTTCCTTAGTGCTCATTATTCTGTTGAATCAGTTATCCAGACTTTATTGTGTTTTGTTGTGGGCTGTTATATTTCCTTCTTCTATGGCGAGACTTAGTCAGAAATTACTTTCATGCTTTCAATAAGCGTCAATCCTCTATATAAAGGGATTTGATTGGTTTAGTTGTGTAATGTTAAAATATATATGATTGTTGTATTTAGCATAGGAAAGCACTCTTTCTATTTTTCATGTATTGTTCCATTACTATATAATCCGTTTATGAGAATATAATGAAAGAGTAATTTTGAGTGCACTCTATGTTAGTAGTTAGCAGAAGCCAACCAAGGGGGCCCACTTAGGAGGTGGACTAGATTAGAATAGAGTAGAATTTCTTTCTATATTTCTTGTGCTTTCAAGTAGAGTTACTAGTTTATTCCTACAACATTATTACTGTGCATGTTCTTGCAACACTTGGAAAGATAGACATGGTGAATGCTTTGAGTTGCTAAAATAGACTTAGGTTAAGTTTACAAGATTTTAGTAGTAATTTCATTAAGTAGTTAAGTGTTCTTACTTTCCTGTAGCAATAGCATAGGTTTCTTTCATGCACTTTATCTTCCTACAGCATAGGTAGTATGAATCTTTGAGGGGCTTAGTGCACAAACCATGCTCTCCCATTTCAAGTATACGTCCCTGGGTTGACAATCTAAATGTATTTCATGATGGGAAAAGTAATCCTTAGTATGAATACATTATTCCTAAGAGAGACATTGGCATGATTATCATTACTTATTGTGAGACTCTTCATTTTTGGTGCCATTGCTTGGGATGGTGTCAAACTAAGAACCTTAATGAGTCATTCATTCTTAAGATAGTTTTCTGTTCTTAGTCACTAGTTAGTAGTTGTGAGATTTCTTCACAAGTTCATTAACTCACTTGTATGCATCGAAGAAGGCGAGATGTTCATGACAGATTTCTTCCAAAAGAACCTATTAAACTAAAAGAAGAATTTGAAGAAATTGAGTTACCATTTGTTGACTCAAGTCCTGAGTTTGTTGCATCACCTTCAACAAAAGAAGATCCTTTTGATCCATTTGACCTTCACCCTTTTACAAAGATATTATCTAGTTTCCTTAATAACTCTACTCCAGGACCATCTATTGGCCTACGCCTTTTGGTTAATAATACTTACCAAGCCATAGTTTCATTACCCAACACCTCCAATAATGGCAGCTCCTACCTTTCCATTTCCTATTCCAAGCCTTGTCAACAATCCTAATCTCAAGAACATACTTGATTCGGCTCTTCCAAAGTTCTATGGCCTTATTAATGAGGACCTTGACACCTTTCTATTCGAAGTTGACATTTTGTGTCAAATTTTTTACTACAATACTGATAGTCATAAGCTCAAGTTATTTCTAGCTACATTAAAAGAGTCAGCCTTGAGATGGTTTATGAGACTAGGAGAAAATGTAGCAACTGATTTGAATGGATGAGAGATTTGTTTCTATATAAATATAAGGAATACTACAAAGGAGGTGATTTAAGAGGAGATGACATCTTTAGAATGTCACAAAAAGAAGATGAGACCCTGGAGGACTACATATCACACTTCTTATACAATTTGCAGAAGAATCCTTAACATGCACTAGAGGAGGATTCACAAAAACTAATCTTTTTTAGAAGAGTGAATGATAACTGTCTGGAAGCATTGGACTTTATGGTTGGAGGGGATGCATCTTAGTCTTCTTGGGATGATCTCAAGAAGATTTTTTTGAATTATTCCAGAGCAACAGTAAAGAAGGGCAGAGGATTTCGTCCAACACTTGCAAAAGGAAGTAGCTCCAGAATTTCCAAGATAGAAATCTCAAACCTACTGTCAAACTTTAAGCAGGACATCATTAATGATGTTGCTACATACCTAGACATGATGAATTACAAGAAGAAGCATGTAGATGCAAAGGCACAACTCGCCATATATTGTCCCCATTGTCGCAAGCAAAAGAAGGATTGTCAATGTAAGCTGATCGTGAACCTGGAGAATCAACACCTTCCAATTGAGTATTTGAAGATAGAAGGAGAGGATGAGAAAGTTTTCTTTTTTGCTCAACATTAGCCATGGGCCATGAGATAAGGTATGCCTCAAGATCCTTTGTAAATTTCAAATCCTTATAATAATTAGTAGAAAAATTGGAATGTCCAAGACCTTCCTTAGTAGACCCAATCTACTTGGAATAATGTGTGGCCCAATAATAAATATAACCAGTGGTTTAATCCATAACAACCCCAATGGCCACAACCTCCAAATAAATGGTAGTTGCCACAAGGGAATTGGAAACCCACTAACTAGTGGAGAGGACCTCAACAATGGCCTAATCAAAATCCTAGATATCCACCTTTTCCACCTCCAGTGAATCCACCTGCAATTATGCTACCTCCTACAAATACAAGTCCTCCAAACTAGACATAGTTACCTGCTCAGCCACAATCGAATCCAAATAGTCAACCATAACAAAAACAAATGTATGATACTAATGCACAATAGTACCTTTCTTATGCACTCAACATGGCCAATATACACCTAAGATCAGGTACTACTTTGCCTACACCTAAACCCCCTCTCATCATAGAAGTACCAGACCTTCTTGCAACATTAGTACCACTTTTAGAGAATTCTTTTCCAAATACAATTTCCCCAGATAATGTCTCCAATCCAGCTGATGTTTAGACCTCAATAAAACCTCCTTTTCCTCAGAGGCTTAGCCTAGACAAACCTATACCCAAAGAAGACCAACCATTTGATATCCTTGACCAGCTAAAAAAATTAAAGAATCTTGTCTCAAAAAGCCTAGATGAAAGAAAAAGGATCCCAAAATAGTTCATGTTATAGGATAGCTAGCTGATATTATGTTGGGAAAGCTTGTAATTTCAAAGTATTCTAATCTTGGGAGCTCGGTTGTTACTATCATCATTAATGGTTAGTCTCTAAAAATGCTATAATAGACTTAGGCGCTACCATGAATGTCATGACTAAGGATAACATGCATAAACTAAGTATAGAAGGATTGCAGACTACTCCAACAATCTTGCAACTTGCAGATAGTTCTACTATCACCCCTAATGGCATGATAGAGGACATAATAGTTTTCTTAGACTCTTGAGAATATCTTTCTGATTTCATGATTTTATCACCCAAGGTAAATCTTACTGGTTACCCTGTTATTTTAGGATGTCCATGGTTAGCAACACTTGATGCCAACATTAGGTGTAGATTAGGGAACATGACAATTTCAAATGGACAAGAAACTAAGAAACTAGCATTATACCCTCTAGCTCAACCTCAACTAGATTTAAGTGCCCCTATGTGGCCACATTTAGGAGATGGAGAAGAAGAGTTGAACTCTATGGCTTAGCTCATGATGTTACATAGGCAGTCTTTTCTAAAGTTTCAAGAGGAAGATGTAGTGATTCAGAGCATCCTTACTAATGACTGTGTTGTGATAAAAGACATTTCTGAGAGCTCTATGTTGCAGTTGTCTACCTATGAAGACCATGTTGAGGACTGTGTTTTGCCATCAGAACCCAATATTATCCATCAGTTACTACCCTATAAAGTACTTAACAATCCTATTTCTAAAGTATCCATGCTTAACCTGATCACTAATGTTGAGCTTTCCTAGGGTCATACCCTTCATGTTAATAATAAGCTACCCTCACATCAATTGGAGAAATTAACCAAACTCCTAAAAACACATGAAAAATCCTATGAATGGGACTATAGGGATATGAAAGGACTAAGCCCCACACTTTGTACTTACAAGATTTATATCAATGAGGGTAGTCTACCATTCTACCAGCCTCAGAGAAGGATTAACCCAACATTAAGAGAAATAGTCAAAATAGAGTTACAAAAGCTGCTAGATGCTAGTTTTATATATCCAATCTCTGATAGCAAATGGGTATTACCTTTGTTCATAGTTCCTTAAAAGGGGAGTAAATGGAGAATCTATGTAGATTATAGGGATTTAAATAGAGCCACAAAGAAAGATCATTTTCCCTTACCTTTCATTGATCAAGCACTTGATACTTTAGTCGGTAAAAAGTATTTTTCTTTTCTTGATGGATATAGTGGATACAACTAGATTAGTATTGCTCCAGAGGATCAAGAAAAGACAACATTCACATGTCCCTAGGGAACTTATACATATTTTGTCCTACCATTTGGGTTGTGTAATACTACCACAACATTCTAGAGGGCTGCAATTAATTAGTATTTTTGCTGACATTTTACATGATTGCATGGAGATATACATGGATGATTTTGCTACATTTGGGGTCACTTTTGTAGAAGCTCTGCATAATCTAAAAAAGGTGCTGATCAAATGAAAGGAACACAATCTCTCTCTCAATAGTGAGAAATGTTTTATGTTGATGCAGGAAGGCATTGTTCTTGGATATTTTATTTCAGCAGCAGGTATCCAAGTAGACCCAACAAAAATTGAGGTAATTCTCACATTGCCTACAACTACTAAGAAAAAAGATGTAAGATCCTTCTTAGGACATGCTGGCTATTATAGGAATTTTATTCAGAATCTCAGTCAAATAGCTAGTCATCTATACATATTTCTTACCAAAGAGGCCAAGTTTATATGGACATCAGCTTGTGATAAATCCTTCCTATAGCTCAAGTTACTTCTGACAACTTCACTAGTCCTTACAGGACTTGATTGGTCTCTACCATTTCACATACATACAAATGCCTTAGACTATGTAATATGTGATGTATTAGGGAAAAAGCCCAGTAACCTTGAAAATGCCATTTACTATATTAGTAAGAGCCTACATGGACTATAGCTAAATTACACAATAACTGAAAAATAATTACTTGCAGTAGTTTATGCCTTAAAAAAATTTCGCCATTATGTAATAGGTTACCCCATCTTTGTTCATACAGACCATACAAAAATCAAGTATCTAATGAACAAACCTACCATCACATGCAGGTTAGAAAGATGGCTTCTTCTTTTGTAGGAATTTGATATAACCATTATTGACAAGCCAAGGAAGAAAAATGTAGTGGCTGACTATTTATCCAGAATTCAGAAAGCTATCTCAGATGCTACTATGGTTGATGATACATTCCCTAATGAACACCTATTTCTTATTGCTGTAAAAAATACATGGTATGATGATATAGATAATTACCTTGTAGCTGACAAAATGCTCTCACATTTCTCTCCAAAGGATAGATGAATGCTTGTTGAGAAAAGTTTCCAATTCTCCTGGATTGACAACACCTTATTTTATACCGGTCCAGACCAAGTCATGAGAATGTGTGTACAAGAGGATGATATATATGATATTCTCCATGCTTGTCATGATGAGCCATGTGGAGGCCACTTTGCAGCCAAGAGAATAGCTCTGAAGATCCTGACAACAGGTTACTACTGGCTAACACTTCACAAGGATGCAACCAACTACACAATAAAATGTGACAAATGCTAGAGAATGGGTCGTCCCACCAAATCAGATGAAATGCCCCTAAACCCACAAGTGGTAGTAACACCATTTGAAAAATGGGGCATGGATTTCATTGGTCCAATAGATCCTCATTCAAATGGGAAATCATACATACTGGTATGCACCAATTATCTAACCAAATGGGTGGAAGTAAAAGCCATGCAACATGCACAAGATCAAAAGGTAGTAAAGTTTTTATATGAGGATATCTTCACCCACTATGGAGTGCAAAGAACACTTGTAACTGACCAAGGAGCACAATTTACATCTAATCTAATAACCAAACTCATGAAGGAATAAAATATCAGGCACCAGAAGTCTAGTCCTTACCATCCTCAAGAAAATGGTTAGGCAGAGGTCACAAACATAGAGATTGAAGCCATCTTAACAAAAATAGCTCATCCACATCGACGATATTGGAACAGAAAACTCTCAGAAGCAGTCTGGGCCTACCAAAAAACCTAGAAGACAACCATAGGATTCAATCCATTTGAATTAGTATATGGGAAGGTGACAGTTACCAATTGAATTCAAGCACAAGACATTGCGTACACCATTGGAATTAAACATTAATCTCCTTGTAGCATAGAAAGAATGTCTTCTACACCTAAATTCCTTGGATGAAATGCATAAATCCACATTGGAGCACATGGAGCTGGTACAAAAACAATGGAAGAGGTGGCATGATTCCCATATTAAGAGAAAATAGTTTTACGTGGGTGATTGGGCATTGTTGTATGATTCCAGATTTAAAGAAATTCCAGGCAAGCTACAAGCAAGATGATTGGGACCTTATGCAATTGAATATGTCTTCGACAATGGAGCAGTCTAGTTGACAACAATCAATCTAGTGTAATTCAAATTACTCATCAATGGACATCAACTATCCTTGTATCATCAACCCTAAATAAAAGAGGACTTCCTGCAACAATTCCACAATAACACTTCAGAAGTGCAATAGTAACACTTCATATAGCATGCCTTCAAAGTATGACCATAATAAAACTTCATGCCACATGAAGTCCAATTATGCATTCACTTTTCCCTATTCTTCTTTCCAACCCATTTCATTTCTCTATCTTCCATCCACCCACCACCCACCACCCACCATCCACATCATTATCTTTTTCTATATCTATGTTTTCAATAAGAGCTACGTAAGTTGACACATGCAGCCGCCAGCATCGTTTCACTCTCACCACCTTTTATTTTGTATGTATGGTAATCAATTGCCAGGTAAAATTTTTTAAATCTCTATCCACTTTTAGCACATAGATTTTGATAATTATATTTAGTACTACAATAAATGTATGATTACGACGTTACGCTATCCCTCATCCCATGCTGAATGTGCCAAGTGTGGACACTTGTTCTTGTTTCATAGGGGACAGGGGAAGTGTATTAAGTTCTAATGTCATTTCTAAGCTATCCTTGTCACTTCAAAGCTATACTTAGGCCTTGTTTCATTAAGTCCATTTATTCTCACACATTTTCTATACTATAAATCCTAAATATTTCCCAATTTTCTGAAGCTGATGTGACCTGAGAAGAATATAATTAAACTATGTGGAAACTTGTAGTTAAAGTTATAATTTACTTTGTTAAAATGCCATTATTATTGATTCATGCTAAAAACAATAGAGGAATTGAAAGAGAAAGGTTTGTATTTTCAAGAAGAGCTTTTGAAATTCAAGAAGGGAATAAGGTATTTGTAGAACAAGAGGGATTTGAAAGATTAACAAGCTATGGTGAGTAGAAGTTTGCAGGAAAAATATTTGGAAACAAATGGGCAGATAGCTGTATAGGCATGAGCCAGTGCATCATGGCCTTTTTCTTGTAGACATTGAAGCATTTAGGAGGTTTAATGCATGTGGTTGGTTGGGTTATTTCTTGAAATTATCAGAATTTAATGAAGAGGTTGCAACTGAGTTTATGAATACTTTTGAGGAAGGGCAGGCGACCGTATGGGGTTTAATGGTTGTCACAATAGAAGAACAAATAGCAGAGGTAACTAGGTTACCACCAATTGGGGAACATTACCACAATGAGCATGGTGCCAGATCATCATGAGTCCAATTTTCCCTTCCAAGTGATCCTCCTCTGGAGATTAGCAAGTAAGGGTGCAAATTAATGTCTCTTCCTCCACCATACAATGAGCTAGCAATGCATATTATTAGGTATCCGACATGTGAGGGAAGATTTTCAAATTTTCATGCACATCATTTTAAGCTACTTATCTCTATAAGGCATAATCTCCCAGTAAATGTCCCTAATTTCTTGTATAATATGCTAAGTATTAGCGCTGAGAAGACTCAAAAAGGGAATACAAATTCTGTTACCCACCATGCCCTAATTAAGTTGCTAGTTGAAAAATCCCTTAGGGATGTCTCTCCCTTAGCGTGGTCAAAATTTTTCTAGCATAAAACACTGCAACCTTAGGTTGACCCTATTGAGCAACTCCTTGAAAATGATGTAGCACCTTTTGAGCCCGTTGTGGAAAAAAATACACAAGAAAAAGAACTGGAATTACTTCAAGAAAATAGGCCTTCAACCATTCCAAAAATTAATGTCATGACCTCTTCCACAAGGGAAGGAAAATGAAAAATTGGAGAAGAAACCCACGATCTTGAGAATGAAGTTCAAAACCCTGCGGTTCTGAAAAGTAAAAGAAAAAGGTCGAATCCTACATCATCTTCTCCTATAGCAGTAAGGCCAAAAATAACCCTAAAAAAAAATACTACAAAGGTTGTGAAAACAACTATGCGGAGAAGTCCTCGGATGTGAGGACAAGTTTCTCCAATTTCCCCAGAAAACCCAAGTGTTCCATTAGCAAAACCTACCACAGAGCCTTCTATTGAGTATATCTCTAACAATTCCCCTAAGCAAACAAAAGTTCCTTCATCTCCTTAAAATTTGCAAGAGCCTTGTGGTAATATATCACATGATGATCTAAATGCACCTGAGGAAAGCCCTAACATAGCACAAGAAAACATTTCTGAAGATGTCTAGTTGCCTCATCCACCAGTCCCTATTTATTCCCATATCTCTATTGTGCCTTACAAAGAAACTTGGTTTACCAAATATTTTGAATAAGCTTGTAAGGAAAGGAGAAAATAGAGCACCCAATTGTAATAATTTGGCCCTCCAACATTACAATCTATCCTCTTTAGTATATATAACCAGTTTGTCTTCCAGAAAACTTTGTGGAAGCAAGAAAGAAAAAGAATGTAGAAAGAGATAGATGACCAAAAAGAGGAGATAAAAGTTCTTAAAGAACAGGTGAAGAAGAAAAAGAAACAAATGGATCATGCTCTCAAACTAGCTGATCAGGTTATAACTTATAGACCAACTCCCAGAGTTTATGTTGTCTGTTTGAAAGAATAGCTCCTCCTATTTTAGCTAATGATGACTATGAAGGATATAGACTATGAGTTTAAATTAGCTCAAGAATTTTATGGATTGTACTAGACCCTTCCTTCATGGCAACATAACTTACTCTATGAGTTTTATCTATATAATTTTTTCATTCCCCATGAAACTAAATGGAACCCTTTACTTTACATAGGAGATATCCATTTGAGAGCCCTAATGTCCTAGATATAGAATGAGGCAAATTATGATAGGTAGCTAAATAAATATAGAGACATGGAAAAATATGAACCATTACCCTTAAGGGAAGAATCGAGAAAACCTGATGTCCTCCTAAGAGATTGGTTTAACTTAACCTATGGTAGATAGAAACCTGAAATCAGAAAAAAGGTCTTTTCTCTCAGAGATAAGGTTTACAGGGAGTATCAAGGGTTACCCTATTTTTCATTCCAGAGAGCTCTCACCAGGGTAAGAAGAAGATGGAATAGGCTACCCAAGATCTTTAAGAAATCTGAGACACATAGCCCAATAAATTTTGAGGTAACTATGAATAGAGCAACCAGGTACATGTAGATAGGATGGAAAATTAGAAGAGAACTGTGGTTTCCTCTATCTTTCCAACTGTAATACCCCAAAAATGGGCTATAAGTTCATTAATCTCCTACATCTTCAATTCGAACGAAATCGACATCAAAGTCCTAATATAAGGCACATCTAAACATCATCGAATCATAATTGATTATCTTAAATTCTGCATCGGAGAATATTCTTAGTAATATTCCTAATCATCATAATTATCTTTAATTTAATAATTATTTGGTAAAAAATCACATTTATCCTAAGTTTGATTAATTGAATATTTTCATATTTAATTAATTAGATTTAATATCTTGCCACTTAATTGTTTAATTAAATTTAATTCTATCTATTATTAATTGTATTATTTAATTTTGACAATAAATCTAATATCATATGAATAATTGATTAAATTCTTATTTAATTAATTAAAGCAAGTTGTCATTATTTAATAATATAGTTTTTAATAAAAGTTTGATTAAATAATTGATTAACCCATAAATCAATTGTTTTATTTTTAAAAGCAGTTAAGTTGAGCATAAATCACTTTATTATTAAATTAATTCATAAATAAAACATGCACAATCATAAAAGCAGACAACTATCAATTATCAATTAAAGCTAAACTCTATTTTGAGTTAAAACTTAGCTTTTGCATGTTTTTGTGAGTTAATTATCCTTTATTTAAAAATAACTCAAAAATCAACCTGAGTTATTTGAGTGATTTATGG
The DNA here is from genome assembly GCA_027943335.1 of Chamaecyparis obtusa. Lineage (NCBI taxonomy): Eukaryota > Viridiplantae > Streptophyta > Pinopsida > Cupressales > Cupressaceae > Chamaecyparis > Chamaecyparis obtusa. The sequence goes on along the minus strand of BSBK01004196.1, from coordinate 882,418 downwards.
CTTTTTTTCATGCACCTCCAAAGCCTTGGATTTCTATAAAAACAAGGCTCAGCCCTTCATAATTCATCTCTCAATGATCTCTCAAATTTGCATCCAAGCATCTCATATTTTGCACAATCACGTTGGAGAATTGGAGGCTGAGGAAATCAACTTGCGAATTCAAAGTGTTGTGAGATCAATTTCAATTGCATAGCTTTATATCTTAGCATAGAATCTCATAGTTTTCATATCATTGTTAGAATCTTCATTGTTAGATCATTTAACATCCATAGCATATCAGTTTTCATTCTTTATTGCATAGAAAATATCAAAAATATAGATCAAATTGCATTCAAATCCTTCATTTAGGTGTCATCTAGGTCACTGATCTCAATAATAATCTGAGAACATTAATCTCGCACCTACTAGAAGGCAGTAAATCGCTTGGTTAGATAGCTTTCAATTTTGCATGATTTTGATTATAGCTAACCTCTAATGTTTTACTGAGTGTTGTGTCTACAGATCAGGTACAATTTTCACACACACACCAACCACCAATGCTCTTATGGCCACTATATAATATCAAAGCTACCAGAGTAGACTAGCTGTAGGAGGAGCATCGTATGGATTACTGGGAGAGGACAAGGGGATTCTATTATACTTTTAAGAGTAGGAAGAGGGGAAAGATAGATGTTGGTGAATTTAGATCTATAGTCAAAAAGTGTAATGCTTGAGGACAAGCATTATGCTTGTTGGGGGGAAGATGATGAGATAATTTATTGTCTCTATTTTGTGATAATCTTTATGCTTTGTTAAAACATTTCCAAGACATTCATGGACCTATAACTATTTGAACTTGTGATAAGTACAATTAGAACCACCAAGATTATGGGTAGTTAGATATGACATGTTTTGCTGAATATTATATATATATATTGTAGTACTTCATATAACTACTTGAATCTGTGTTCTAATATTTGGATAAGAATTTACTGGTTGACTTGTATACATATTCGCATGCTACTAACTTGCCAGGAAAAAGGAATAGCTGAAGAGTGGATCGATTGAATTTAAGAAGAAACATTGAAGTTTCAGGTATGACAAAGAGAGCCATCATAGCACCGAGGATCATGCCACTACTGTGGAGGAGCCACCATCCCAAAAAGTATAGGAAATAACTTTTCTATATTTCCTCAGTGCTCATTATTATGTTGATCAGTTATCCAGACTTTATTGTATTCTTTTATGGGCTGTTATATTTCCTTCTTCTATGGAGAGACTTAGTCATGAGAACTTACTTTCATGCTTTCAATAAGAATCAATCCTCTATATAAGGGTATTTAATTGGTTTAGTTGTGTAATGTGAAAATATATACGATTGTTGTGTTTAGCATAGTAGAGAACTCTTTCTATTTTTCATGTATTGTTCCATTACTATGTAATCAGTTTATGAGAATATAATGAAAGAGTAATTTTGAGTACATTCTGTGTTAGTAGTTAGCAGAAGCCAACCAAGGGGGCCCCCTTGGGAGGTGGGGTAGATTAGAATTGCTTTATGTATTTCCTATGCTTTCAAGTAGAGTTACTATTTTATTCCTACAGCATTATTACTATGAATGTTCTTGCAACACTTGCAGAGATAGACATGGTGAATGCTTTGAGTTGTTAAAATAGACTTAGATTAAGTTTACAAGCTTTTAGTAGTAATTTTATTAAGTAGTTAAGTGTGCTTACTTTCCTACAGAAATAACATAGGTTTATTTCATGCACATTAGCTTCCTACAGCATAGGTAGTATGACTCTTTGAGGGGCTTAGTGCACAAACCATGTTGTCCCATTTCAATTATACGTCCCTGGGTTGAAAATCTAAATGCATTTCATGATGTGAAAAGTAATCCTTAGTATGAATACATTATTCCTAAGAGAGGCATTGGCATGATTATCATTACCTATTGTGAGACTGTTCAAGGAGTTCATCCTAGAGCCATACCTTTACCTCGACTAGACATAGAGAAACACCATCATCCCAACTTAGATCTGAGAGATCTGACTCTCATAATCCTATGGATGATGCTTGATGTACTATTTTGATATCATGCACATTTTTTCAGTCCCTTCTTTGTATACCAAAACACACACACACACACACAAATATATATATATATATATATATATATATATATATATATATATATATATATATATATATATATATATATATATATGATGAACTTACATGTTTACTTTCTCTTTTTATTATTTCTGTGATTAATACATGATTAATAGCATAATAAATTTAAATGAGGAAACATGAATTGATGACAAAAGACTTACATTTTAAAGTATAACCTTTTAATATTATACATCATATTTGAGAAAACATAAAGAATAATCAATAGAAAAATGTAAGCACATAAAGTAAGGATGAATGATCAAGCATAATAACGACGCAAATGCATAATATGAATAGGTTTCTTAAGAGGCACACCATTCATATCATCAATTCTATATGAACCAGAGCCATACACTTCTGGGAAAATGTAAGGAACTAGCCAATTAGGACTAAAATTTCCTTTTTCACCAGGTGGGGCATTCACATTTCTTTGATTTTTATAGAGAACCAGATCACCAATTGAGAAGGAGCATTCAATCACTTTTCCATTGTATCTTTTGATGATAGATTTCTGATAGACCATGATATGTTAGATTAGTATGTTTCTCATCTAACATCTCAAGCTCTTGTAATATTTTCTCTTTAAACGTATCTTTATCAATTATACCCTTGAAAAAAACTCTTAAAGAAGCAATCTCTAGCTCTAAAGGCATAATTGTGCTAGTTCCATAGATCATATTATGAGGTGATGTTCTAGTCACAATAAATAAACCTATTATATAAGCCCATAAAACATAGGTTAATCACGTATTCCAATCCTTAGCATGCTTATCAATAGTCTTTCAAAGGATTTGTTTAATTACCTTATTAGAAGCTTCAACTTGACCATTAGATTGGGGAAAATAAGGATTAGAGAAATGTTGATGGATGCAGTATTTCTCTAGGAAAGCTTTCGCTTAGTTTCTCTTAAATTGAGCTCCATTATCAAAGATGATTACCATGGGAATACCAAATAGAGTGATGATATTTTGAAGAATGAAATCACAAATAACTTTCATAGTAGTTTAACAAAGAGGGCCAAATTAGATCCACTTCGTAAAATAGTTGGTGGCTATAAGAATATATGTGTTTCCTTGAGAATAAGGGGGAGAGATATTTCTAATGAGATCCAGGACCCAAACACTAAAGGGATAGGGATGCTCTTGTGAAATTAATGCATAAGAAGGAGCATGAATCATATTTTTATAATGTTGACATTGAAGACACTTTTTGAAAAAAAGAAAATGAGTCTTGTTCCATAGTTTTCCAATAGTACCCCATGCAAAGGAGTTTTTAACTAATGAATTTCCATTGAAATTTCCTCCATAGGATCCAACATGAGCTTCTTTTAAAGCCTCAAGGCATCTAAGCTAAAGGGCATCATAGGAATGCTTATAGAGAACATCCCTAAGAATGATACAACAAGTCGTGAGCTTTCAGATTCTATTTCTATAATCTCTAGTTTTCAAACCATGCAATGAACCATCTTTTAAGTAATGATAGATATGAAAATACCATTCATCAAGATGCATATTGAGACAAATTGTATCTAACCAAGGATCCTTGGAGATAGCGGGACTAGACATAGTTTGGATAGTAAACCATAAATTCAATACTACATCATCTAGAGAGATTAAATATGCCACACTAGCCATAGCCTTTGTGTGCCTATTATCTTTCTGAGGTAATGTATGAATCAAGGAAGAAAAAAATTCCAAGAAAGCCTATAGAAAGATCGTGATACTTGGTTAATTTATCATTCTTCGCTTAATAGGTACCATTAATTTATTGTACAATTAGTTGTGAATCACCCAATATTTTAACATGTTTATTTTGTAGAGACAAAGCCACCTTTAATCCCATGATTAAGGCTTCATACTCAGCTATGTTATTAGTACAAGAAAAAATGAGCTTATAGGATAAAGAGAGGTTTCTTTGATGGAGGTATTAGTATAACAGTTGTGCTAGACCCAGTTTGACATCTAGATCCATAAAATTATAATTCCCAAGTATCATCTACTTCAATAGGTAAGATAAAATCATCAGGGAATTCTATTGATTATGATGTAGAAAAGTGTGAGGGAGCCTCATCTAGGTGGTCAGTTAAGGATTTCTCTTTAATAGATTTGTGAGAGATAAAATTTAAATCAAATTCTGTTAGGAGCACGACCCATTTAGCAAGACATCCTCCTAAGTCAATTTTTGAAAAGAGATGTTTCAAAGCATCAAATTTCACATAAACATTAACCTTTGCATTAAGGAGATAATGTCTAAGTTTTTGACAAGAAAAAACTAAACAAAGACATTATTTTTCAATTGTGGTGTAATGTGTCTCATAATCAATCAAGGTATGACTTATATAATACACAAGACATTTCTTACTATCTTTATCATACTGAACCAAGATGATACTCAATGCTTTTGAAGAAGTGGAGGTGCACAGAAAGAAGGGCTTATTTGGTTGATCCAGTTGTAAAATAGGAGGATTATCAAGACAAGTCTTGAATCATTCAAATGAAAGATTGCAATCCTCATTCCAAGAGAAGGTGGTATCCTTCTTAAGAAAGGAATTAAAATGGATAGAATTATTTGCTAAATGAGAAATAAATCTATGAATAGTCTATATCTTCCCTTGTAAGCTACAAAGTTGTGAAATTTTTTGAGGAGGAGGCATGTTAACGATAGCATCAATATTTTCAGTATCAACTTCGATGCCACTACTAAAGATAATGAATCTAAGGATATTTCCACTATTAACCCCAAAGGCACACTTTCATGGATACACAAGCATTTTGTATTTATGTATCCTTTCAAATATTTGTCTAAGTGTAGGAACATGTTCATTCCTTTACACAGATTTAGCTAGAATATCATCCACATAATCTTCAAGGATATTATGAATGTAATCATGAAAGATCAATGTCATAGTGCATTGATAAGTAGCTCCCGCATTCCTTAATCCAAAAGGCATGAAAACCCCAAAAAAGGTTCCTCAAGGAGTAATGAAGTAAGTCTTATATTGATCATAAGGAGGAATAAAAATATGATTATATCCTGAAAATCTATCCATGAAATATAATAATGTATGGCCTGTTGTATAACCCACAACCATATTAATGTTAGGAAGGGGGAAATCATGTTTCAAAGAAACCTTATTTAAATCTTGAAAATAAATGCACATCCTTATCTTGTTTTCACCCTTCAAGGAATCCACGATATTCAAAATCCAGGGGGAATATTCTATAGGACATATGAAATCGACATCCAAGAGTTTCTCTATTTCAACCTTAACAAGAAGGGAAATACTAGGATTCATTTTGTGAATATTTTGATTCACTGGCTTACTGTTAGGTGGAAGAAAAATATTATGAGTGACAATCTTAGGATCAATTCTAGGAATGTCTAAATAGACACAAGAAAAAATATCCAAGAATTAGAAGAGAAGATTAGTAGGTTGTTGGTATTCAATCTTATATAGACATTTTCCAATCTTGATAACCTTCTTGGGATCATTAGAATCAATTTTCACATCCATTGTATCAGTGATTAACATATTATTTTTCTTAGTATCTTTGATAGGTGGGAGAGGATCACGATATTGTTCAAATTCACTCTCTTCACCAAAATATATGTTAGTATTTAAGAAGTATGCTTTTGTTTTATTATGATGAATAGAAGGTAAATCCTCATACGATCCTAAGAATTTTGTGATAGCATCATCATAGGAAAAGATGTCCAAAGATGGCTTTTGATCAAATATGAGAAGATGTGGGTTGGTTAATTTCAAAGGACCACTACAAATGTGTTTAACATTTAGAAAGAAAAAAGGCTACTTATAAGGATTAAATCATAACATATGTATGTTCACAACCATCATTTATTAGGGGAGCACGTATTCCTTGTTCAAACTTTCCACAACCTCATCCATTAAAACTATGTTTAGAAAGCAATTGAAAACCAAGACCATAGTGAGAAGCCATATCTAAAAGAGATAAGGGAGACTCGTAGGTCACTATGTATTAACAATAAGGTTTAATAGTTTCAATGGTCTCACTAGTTGATGCAACATAAAATTTATTACTCAACTCTCTCGAAAGAGGAGTGGAAACAACTTTTTCAAATTTAGGTTTTTCTTGAGGTTTCATGAAAGAAAGATCAGAAACCTGATACTCTCCAATGAAGGTAGGAGTTAAATATAAAGTTCCCCATGCATCCTTAGACAAAGTGGAAGATGTGGGTCCTTCATTTGATTTATTTTCATCTTCGGCTTTAGTTTCTTATTTTTCCTCACTAGGTTCCAAGTCTTTAGCTGATTCAGTGTTTAAACAATTGTTAGGTTTATCATTCACATGAATATTGTACATCACATTGTTGAAAATGAATTTAACTTTGTGATGAAGCACAAAGGGAATAGAATGCATGTTCATGTACAACCATGGTCTTCCCAAAATAATTTTGTAATTGAGGGGTCCAAACATCACATGAATCAGGGTATCTAGGATGACCGGACCAACTTTGATAGGTAAAATTATGATTCCCAGAGTCTTCTTAGAAATGTTATCAAAGACACGAATAGGAATGTTATTAGGTTTAACAGTGGACATATCAGCCTTAATCGCCTTCAACATGTCTAAACTAAACACATTGAAACTCGATCCATTATTAATCAAAGTTCTATGAATGAGATTCCCATTAATGAGAACAGCAACCATAACAACATCATATTGGTTTTGCACTTCCTTCAAAAGAAAATATTATTGAGTGAAAAAAATTTGAGGAGTGGATACGACATGCATACACTCTAAAAATGAATCAATATTGTCTTGATTAGGTGGTGGGACAAGAAGAGTAGACAAATCCTTTTGTAAAACCTCATGATAAGTGGGATAATTTTAAAGAAGTTCCCACAAGGAGATCTTAATAGGAGTAGCACGTAATTGCTCAAAAAAATCATACTCCCTTCCTAAGGAACTAGGCAAATGAGGTACTTGGAGAAGCACTGGTTGAGAAGGTGGAAGAGAAGTGGGAACAAACAAAATATTGGGTTGGGGATTATTTTGTGTTTGATATGTATGCACAACTGAAGTAATTAGGATTTCCTTTAAGAACTATAAGAGGCTCATCATTTTCAGGAAAAACCTTAAGAGTAATGAGTGGTTGTTGAGGAGGACATCCTTTGAGAGTTATAAATAGATTAGAAAATAGAACCATTTTAACATGCTCAATACTGCAAATAGTCTCACACAAAGGAAGCCATGATAAAAACCTATCATAAAGGTTAGGTTGGAGAGATGTAGAGGAAGATGATGGGGAAATGGATTCAATCAAGATCTCATTCATTACATCTGACACTTCATTACTAGACACCTCATGAGGTTCACTAATAAATGTATCATAAAATAAATTATACATTTTGAGAATAAAACAAACTACTCACAATGAAAAGAAATGCAAATCCTAACAAAACATTTTTTTTTTGTATTTTTATGTTTATAAATGCAATGCATGTAAAAGAAAGATCTAACTACCAAGATCAAAAAAGGAGGGTTCATGTCAAGCTCACCAAAATGTTTAGGGGGGAAATGACATCAATGAGTCTAATAATGAAAACTAGGTATATCAAGTTTAACACTTTCTCCCTAAGCCATTCAATACAAGAGAAAGAGGGGCATCTGAGCATAACTTTCAATACAACCGAGGTTAGATTAGAAAAACCTAAAGGTGATAAGGGATGCCTGTGCTAAACCTAAGATATATCAAGGAAGTACTCTAGCAAGGCCTCTTTCATGCAATTATTATAGATATATAATGAAAATGACAAGATTGAACTAGTTGATTTAATGAGAAAAGTAAGATAGAACTAGATGCTAAATGTAATAAATCAACCCAATTAAGATATGAAATTAGATCTAGAATAAGAAGTAAAATGAATGATAGGGTACTTACCTCAAAATATGCAATGGAATATGGATTTTCCCTCTAAAAATTGTAAATCTGAGACTATGGAAGGACTTCTGATTGTGGATTTACGATCACAACAAAAAACCCAAAAAATGTTTTTTTTCTCAAAACTCCAGAAACGGGTCGACCTGGTGCAACATGTTCTGGACACTTTTCCACAAAGTCAATGTGTTCTTGAGACACTACAGAAAAGTTGACCTAACTTCTTCAGAAAGGTCTCAGGGAGTAGATTCCAAATCTATGGTCGCTACATTGATAACCTGCAAGTTTATTACAAAATTCATGTATGTGGGTGGCTATAAAGGGGTTTTCCTTAGTCAACCCCCCATTTTGGTGATATCCACTTCCATTAATAGCCATTAGGAAATATTTTGTGTGTGTGTATGTAGTGCTCATGAATCCTAGAATATAGCTCTAGAATGTAAAAGAGCTAGAAAATGTTAAGAATCTACTCTACAAGTGAAATTGTAGCATGTAAGTGTGCTAGTAAATGTAAATGTGTGAAAAATATGAAGAGATAAAGATAAAATATGAATATAGAATAGAAATAATAGCAATCCCCCAAGGCTAAAGTAATCTATCCATCTTCATGATCACCTTGCATCTCCATGATATCATGTAATGCTTGAATGCTTGAATTGAAGAAATGTAAATGAAGGCCTCACTCTGTAATGAAAGAATTAGATTCAACACTTAGCTTCCACCTTGCAATGGCTTGATGTCAAATTGGGGTGTTTATGCATGCTTGTACCTTACTTCTATCATCATCAATCATGAGGAAAATGAGGCATTGGATACCTTTTTATAGTTAATTTCCAAAATTACCCCCATGGGAGCCGACTGTAGTGAGCGGGAAATAATGCAAATTTGAAATAGGACCGAGTCCAATACTTTCCAACCACCAGGGAACAAGTCAGCCAGGTCAACTAGGTCAACCTGGTCCCTAGGAGGCCAAAGTCTTGGGTTTGTAACCTAGGCTTCCAAAACTACAAGGGATTCGGGTGTAATGTGCATTGATGACTGATAAATCAAGGCTAGATTTGGGAAAATGGGGCTTAGAAAGAGGAGGATGCATAGAAACTAGATCCTACCTTGGCTCATGAGTGAGAGAAAGGGAAATCAAGGAGGAATTTTTAGGTCCTACCTTAATTTTTCTTAGGAGAGAGACAAAGAAAGAGGAAAGTGTGTGCTCCAAGTGCAAATGTGCAATGCAAACATACTAAAGAAGAGCTAAAAGGTCATAAATTTAAGTGTGTCCAATTTAAGACAGTATAATAACAACAACAATTCTCATTCTAGGCCTCATTATATAACAATAATAATTTTAATTATAGTCATAATAATGATAATCATAGTAATAATAATAATAACCATCAAAAGAATGGTCCTAATAAAAAAACCCATCGCACCTATTATGGGAAAGATGGTCATGTGACCAACAATTGCTTTAAAAAAACAAAATGATAAGAAGCCTATGAATCAAAATAATAAAAAATCTCAATAGAAGAAGAATAATGGTAATTCATCTCGTCATGATTTTTCAGTAAGTTATAATGTTTCTAACCCTTTAGAGTGGATTGTTGATAGTGGTGCATCTCAACATGTTACTCTTAATATGGTTTTATTTTATGATGCCAATGCTGATTTTTCCTTAAAAGGATTTGTTGATTCAGATCTAGGTGGAGATCCCCATGATGGGAAATCTACTTGTGGTTAATGTTTCTTTGTTGGATTAGGTGCAATTTCTTGGAAAAGTAAAAAATAACATTCTATTTCTCTCTTTTCCACCAAAGTTGAATATAAAGGATATACTAATGCCTCTAAAGCAGCCTTATGGATTAGAAGATTAGTTGAAGATTTGGGTCTACCTCAACAAGAACCTACACCTCTATATTGTGACAACCAAAGTTCCATTGCATTGGAAAAGAATCCTATTTTTTATGTAAGGACAAATTATATTGCACTCCAACATCATTTTATTAGAAAACAAGTTGAAGACAAGCAAGTTTCCCTCATCTATTACAAGGGAAGATCAAGTTGCAGATATTTTGATAAAGCCACTTTATAAAGAGAAATTTCAATATCATTGTAAAAATTTAGGGTTACTACCCTTTGATGTGAACTCCCCAAGTAAAGATTAAGGGGGGGTGTTAGAATAGTTAATCTTTCATTGGTTTTACTATTTATTTATTTGAGGAAACCAAGGTATCCTTCTTTTATTTTATTAAGAGATTCTTGGAATCCATACATGTATTTTTTCCTCTAGTCCAAGTGGGAGGACATGTCATATTTTTGTAATTCCTTTAATAAGGAAAATAGTTTATTTTTCTTAAGAGGATCTTGACACTTTGCACATGTGCATGTGAAAATTGTACCTAGCAATGGACACAACACTTCCTAGCAATGGAAACAACACTTCAGTATAACATTAGAGGTTAGCAAATGAAGAAATCTGCAAATGAAACAACAATGCTAACTAGGCGATTTACTGCCTTCTAGTAGGTATGAGTTTGATATTCTTAGATTATGACTGAGACTAGTGACAATGCAATACCTAAACGAAGGATTGAAATGATAAAAGCAATGAAAGTATGGATGCAGATTAATCTATATTTTTGGATTTTCTATGCAATATGATGGAAAACTGATATGAAATTGATCTAAAATGGATTGAAATGAATTGTAAATCTAATCTAACAATGCTATGGAATGCTATGAATGAATTAAAAATAATGAATTGAAATTGCAAAAATCTCACAATCGCCTGTTCGCAAGAGCTCGATTCTCCAAGTAATTGGAAGCGCAGTTTAAGGATCATTTGTGAAGGACTGAGTCTCATTTATATAGAAATCCAGGGCTTGAGGGTACATGGAAAAAGCCATAAATCACTCCTTGATGAACTTAGCTTGATTTTTGAGCTATCAATGAATTAGAAATAGTTAACTCACAAAATCATGCAAAAATAGCTTTTTAACTCAAATCAAGAGTTCAGTTTACTTTTTCAACTCACAATCACATGTTGAGTTTAGAAAGTTAATAAATTGAATTGATTCATTGATTTAAAGTTTAACTTCTTTTTCTAAATGTGCATGGATAATCATGAATTAATTTAATATTCCAAGTGATTTATTCTCAACTTAACTGATTTTTAAATTAAAATAACTGATTTATGGGTTAATCAATTATTAAATCAAACTTTATTCCAAAACTATATCATTAAATATTGACAATTCGATTTAATCAATTAAATAAGAATTTAATCAATTATTTGTAAGATTTTTTATTTATTTTCAAAATTAAATAATATTAATTAGGAATAAATAGAATTAAATCTAATTAAATTAATTAAGTGGCAGAATTAAATCTAATTAATCAAATATTCAACATATTCTATTAATTGACTTTAGGATAAATATGATTTATCACCAAATAATATTTAATTAAGATCAATTAGGAATATTCAAGAATATTCCCCGATGCAGAATTAGGATAAAATCAATTAGGATTTTGATGATATGATGTGCAGATGTGCCTTAGGTTAGGACTTTAAGGTCAATTTCGATTGATTTGTCGATGTAGGAGGTTAATGGTCCTATAGCCCATTTTTGGGGTATTATATTTTGCCCCTTTGAATTACTATGTGAAGCCCAGTGGTTCAAAGATTAATCTGTTCTTGATGATGATGTGGACTCAGTTATGTGGTGGAGAAACTGATCCTAAAATATTAACTGATTCCGAGACAGAAACTGATTGATTGATTTGAAGATTTGGTGATTCAGGTCCTGATTGACCAAAGAATCAAAATGATACTAACTATATCAACAATGAACCGATGATTATGAAGAAGTGTAAAAATGCCTAATCCTGAACCTTATGATTATGAAGAAGTGACTGTCCTAACTCTAGACCTGATTGTCCAAAGGAATCGAAAGGATGCCAAATCTGAACCCTTTAGTTACGAAGAATCAAGGAAATAACACAACTAAACCGATGGTTATGAAGAGTTAATACAATTTACAAGTTGTGGGAGAACACCAGATTGATATGGATTTTGATGAATCTGATATGCCCCAAGTGACGAGGACTTTTGATGAATCAACAACTAGACATGGTTGTTGTCTTAATTACAGAAAGAAAGATTTGATTGACAGATTTAATTAAAGATGTGTAATACCATGCCCCCTTTGGGATGAAAATCAAAATCTAGCAAGAGAGCCAACGTTATTTGATTTAGGAGTGATGTAATCGATTTGAGTAGTTATGCATGTCCGGGGATGCGTTCTACATCGTTTGGAGGTCTTGAAGACCAAGTTTGACCAAGTTTGACCATGAGTTGACCATGGTTAACCAAGTTGAAATTTGAAGAGTTTGATGTGAGATAATTAGTTAAGTTGTATACTGGATTCCATTAATATTCAGAAGGTCGATTATGCAAGCAGTTGGCCATCTTGGGTCTGAAAATTTTAAATCATGATTTTGATGAAGTAAACGATCTCAGATTTCAATTTTGATCCCAAAAATGGGATCAAAATGTCAAAATTAGCCAGGGGTGCAATCTTTACGCAAAACAAAGCACTTTGAAAAATTAGGTCAAAACCTATATAAGGTCCAAAAGGGTCATTTTCAAATCATTTGAACCATTTGTCTTTTGTGAATTTGTGGAGCCCTCTGACTGAAGATGCAAGTTCTTGTGTCCTCTCATCATTTCAAGTGCAATCGATGCTACCAGTGACCTCGCCAGTATGGAAACCCGGTAAGTGGACCTTTGTGCCTATCCTGCATTCAAATTTTTCCATGTTTTATACATTTTTTGAATTTTTTACATGTTTTTCAAGTTTTTCAATTTTTGCCTCATGAAGACTTGTACAACAGTCTACCAAGGCTCATATGAGTTTTCAAGTTCAACTTTAGAGTCATATAGGTTACTTGTGTAACTCATATGAAGAGGACCCAAATGTCATACGACATTTCATCGGGTCCCTCATGTGTTGTACGAGAACTATCAAAAACTCGTATAACCATAAAATGTTGTATGAGACCTTGTTGTAACTCATATGAGTTTTGATGCCAATCTGAAAACTCATGTGAAAAATAGCAACAAAATTTCATGTCCTTAGGTCAAAATTTTGACTTTTTTAATTTTGTAGTCTGATAGCTAAGTCATTAATGCACCTTCTGAAGTTCTCAATTTCTTGTTTTCTGTGCGTCAAGCCTGATTTTTGACCAAGTTACTAATAGGTTACCCTGTTTTGTGCTGTGTAGGTCATCTTTCTTGATGTTCATGTGCAAATCTCACATCTAGCTACTCAGAGGCTATGTGTAGCACTTCCTGATCCACTCATAGTACACTTAGCTACCTATGGCTTTGAGTATTTGATTCAATTGCCTAACATTCAGGTAAACCATGGGCTTATCGCTGTACTTGTTGAGAATTTTTATTCTGAGACACATACCTTTCATCTCCTGATAGGGGAGCTCACTATGAATCCAAAGGATGTGTATAGGATACTACGGATTCTATTTCATGGCCCTTGCATAGACTACATTAGTTCGGGTAACACAGTTCTAGTTGCATTTAGATCATTATTCGGTGCTGATGAGTAGATCACTAGAGTATGGAGACAATATGACATCATTCAGGATGTCCCTTAGGATTTCAGTTCATATGCTCAGATGGTATGAGAGCTTGGACTCGGATGGTCACCTCAACTTTCTTATGTAGAGTGCAGCATGGAGTACAAGGGAGATATCAGCCATGACTGGGACTATAGGGTGCAGATCTTGGATGCTAGAGTGACAGATGCATTCATGGCATGGTTAGAAGAGCATCCTATTAGGAGATTCTCAAATCCCACAGAGCGTATTCCTATGATGGAGGATGCTGAGGATGTCATAGGTGCCCCTATGGGTAGAGGCCAGAGATGGAGAGAGCTACAGAACCCGATGGTACAACATATTTCTCCTTGGCCATGAGTAGTTATGATGACACCACCTAGACCATCTGGGTAGATGAGGCCACCCCAAGGACATAATACATCAGCAACTAGGCCAACAGTGTTGCAACAATGATACACCAGAGGTGAGGGTGAGACCCTAGGTGGAGTTGGTAGTGTGGATGATGTACTAGGTGCCCATAAGGATGTTGGGAGTGCAGATGATACACATGATGCAGCTATTGATTTTGATTTAGGTGCAGAGGTTTGACATTGTAAGGCACACACTGAGGCTAGGACAGATCAGCCTATGGAGGTAGAGACAAGAACACTAGAGGCCAATCCTGGTGTGAGAGTAGTGGCACCAGGTGTGGTTAGGAAATTGAGGTAGTAGTTACAGGATCTGAGGTTACATAGTGCCACAATGGAGGCTCAACTTAGAGTGTCTGAGAGATAGTTACAAGAGTGGGAGGCTAATGTGAGATGACTATAGGCTGAGGTGATCGATCAGACAAGTCAGACCACATATTATGTTTCTTCTTATTATTCAAGGGTACTTGCTGATTAGAGAGTGCCATCATATTCTGAGTACATGTTTTCTTCTGAGGGAGCTAGGGCACCATGTGCCAACCCACCACTAGATGCACTTGCCAGAAGAGGAGCACCAAATGTTGAGGACCAGGCAGAAAAATGATTTGTCATAGTGTTCTCATTTTTTGTCATTTTGTCCATACATTGATCATATTTGATAGCTCAGTCGAGCTCATTCTTTTGTATACTACGCCAGTAGCGCACCCTTGTACTATTCCGATTTTTGATATATATATATATATATACAAGATATTTTTGGTTATGAATTCATATGAACTTGTCATTTTATTTATGATTATTATATCATGTGATGCAAATGCTTTATGTGTTAGTGTAGAATGTATGGAATATGCAATGCAATGTTTACTTTCAAATGTATGGATTATGCAATGCAATGATAGATGGATTATGGAAATGTATGATTAGTTTATGCTTTATGGATGCACATGTATGTATGTAATGGATGTATGAAATGATAATGATATCTAATGTAAATGCAGTGACACATGATATATTTTGTAGGTATTGATGAAGACAAGTGCTCAGTCATTTGTCAAAATGGATGTTTAATAGAGGATGGTGACTGCTTGCTGATTTGTTAAGGAGACCTTTATGTGATTATGTCATGTTTAGCATAGTTTTGGAGAATCATTAAGAATCAAGCTAAATGCAAAATCATGTGATAAATACAACCATTCAAAGTGAAAAATGAAATGCAAACCTAGGACCTAGGACTTAGTCATTGATCATGTGTCAGTCTTTTTCATCACTGAATATTTATTAGGTAACCGGATAGTCGATACAATGCCCACTGGCTTAGACAACCGCAGACATATGAATATGGACTTTTAGTGGGAAATGTCGGATTAGATATAAGCACCAAGGCACAAAAGCTAGGATGACCTGAATATCATGTCCATTTTGATATAGCAATTTGTATAAGAATTAGAACATAAATGTTGTGATGACCAGAATACGCCTTGCATACAAACACACCAAGAAAAGGAGAGATCATTCTCATTCTCATGTGAATTTACCCGCAGTGACCTTTCATCATTCACATCCTTGGGTATCAACATGTTTCACAATAGAGAAATAGAAATCACTTTAAAAAGACAAAGTTAGATCAAACTCCCTTGAATTTTCTCGGTATCAATAGTCGAGGTACATGTGGCCATCCAATACATGATGGAGGAACTTATAGTGGACACTAATTCAATCCAGAATTTCCACAATTGTTAGATTTTCACATACAAGCAGAAGACAAATAAAAGATTATGCCCCTAGTCATCACTCTCTAAATCCTATGAAGGACATCATCTAGGAGCTCGAGGGGATAGAATATGAAGAAATATCAATGTGTATCAGTTAGCATATAAAAATATTTAAGCATGTCGTAGAGATTGTTTTCAGTGTTGTTGACGTTGATGTTTTTGTTTGGTTGCAAAATACTTTCTGGTAAGGAGACTGACTGACTGAATCAGATGTGGCTTCAAAGGACTTTGACTGGACATGACTCATCTAAAGTACTGAGGACTGGAGGATATGACATTGATTGCCCCCAAGTTTGGAACATTGATAAGATATACACGATTTTGTTGATTGGTGTACAAATCAACTTTATTGAAAACATGATGTGAAAGAAAACTGGGAGATAGGTACAAACTAAAGAATGACTAAAAGCTGGGAAATACCAAGATTGCATTGATAGATGGAGCATTTTGAACAAGTGGCACTTGTTTGCTAGGTTTTCACCATCTTGGCGGAGATTCTATTTTTGCTACCAAGGCACTTTTTTTTTTTTTTTGTATTTTTCCTTTTTTTTTTTTTGTGATACATCAAGGCGCCTATTGCTAGTTTTTCACCAGGATGATCATTTTTTCAGGACCTTTTCTTATTTTTCTTATTCTTTTAGGACATTTTACAATAGACTAAATGCCTTAGGTGTAGAATTTCTTTAGATGGAGAATGTTGATTGGTTCTCAAAGTTGTTCTCCTTCAATCGTTGAGAGTTGATAGGCTCCAGAGCCAAAAGTAGTAGTGATAAAAAAGGGACCCAGCCAGTTGGGTTCGAACTTCCCCTTGCACTCTCGATGTGATTGATTTTTGGGATTTTCTCTCAAGACTAGATTGCCAACCTGAAATTCTCTATGTCTAACTTTCTTGTTGTAGCCTCTAGACATTCTTTTTTGATATACTCTGAGATGATCATATGCGACTTGCCTGCGCCCATCTAGTAGTTCAAGTTCTTGCAACCTAGACACTCTGTAATCATCATCAGTTACTAGACCATGCATTCTAATTCTTAGTGATGGGATTTCAACCTCAATAGGTAGTACCACTTCAGACCCATAAACTAAAGAAAATGGTGTAGCCCTAGTGGGCAGTTTGATACTTGTTCTGTATGCCCAAAGATCTGGATTAATCATGAGATGCCAGTCTCTTCCTATCTTGTTGATTGTGCAATGTAGGATCTTCAATCAATTTTTGTTTGATGCCTCTGCTTTTCCATTCCCTTGAGGATAGTATATGGATGACCAATGTTGTGTAATCTTGAATTTAGAGCATAAGGAATCTAAGTCCTTATTCTTGAATAGGCCACCATTATCTATGACTATCAAATGTGGAATTCCATACTGACAAATGATATAGTTTAGTATGAACATTGAAATTTTTTTGCCAATTGCTTGAGTTAGAGCAACTGCTTCTACCCATTTTGTAAAATAGTCTGTAGTTGTAATAATATGATTATGTCCACTGGGAGAATGTGGATGTATAGCCCCTATAAAATCAAATGCCCATTGTTGTAAAGGCCATTGTGTAGTAAAGGGAATAAGATCTCTCCTTGGGGCATGAATTAAGTTACCATGTACTTGGCACTTTTGACAGTTCTTAGCATATTTGATAGCCTCTTTTTCCATTTCAGGCCAATAGTACCCAGACCTAATAATTTTTCAAGCTAGTGTTAACCCGTTGGAATGTGATCCACATATACCCTCATCAACTTCCTCTAATGCTTGTTGAGACTCCTCACATTCTAAACATCAAAGGAGTGTACCATCTAGACTCCATTTGTACAGGTCATTACCTATGATGACATACCACAATGTGTTTCAAATAAGGTATCATTTCTCATGGTGGTTGAAGCTATCAGGGATGATTTGGTCTTGAAGGTAGGAGAAAAGGTATTTTTATCTAGAAGAATCATGACCAACAACAATGCAAATCATGCGGGTTTTGGGGGAATCATATGCAGGAAACAATAGTGTTTCCACTAGGAACTCATGATGTATCTCATGTTCAGGCTTCTAGAGTAGAGATGATAGTGTTTCCATAGCATCAGAAGCCTTGTTCTCCGTTCTAGGAATCTGCTCAAAAGTGACTGAGATGAAATACTTCTTAAGGTCATCGACAATACATTTGTATGGAATTATTTTCTCATATTTTGTCTAGTACACATCATTGATTTAGTTTATGACTAGCTATGAGTCTCCATGAATGTGCAACTCTTTCACTCGCCACTCAATTGCTATCTCCATGCCATTAAGTAGAGCTTCATATTCAGCAATATTGTTTGTACAAGGAAATTTTATTTTGAATGCTTTAGGTATTGAGTAACCTTGCGGTGTTATGAATAATATGCCTGCTCCACATCCATTCTATGTGTAAGATCCATCAAAGAAAAGATGCCAAGTCCTAGAAGATATGTACATGATGGATGAATCAGGAAATTCCATCTATAATGGTGTATCATTGAACATTGGTGCTTCAACCAACTGATCTGCAATGACCTGTCCTTTGATAGCTTTCCTTTCAACATATTCTATGTCAAATTCACTCAATAGCATCACCCATTTAGCTATTCTACCTATGAGGGAAGCTTTTCTCAATAAGTATTTCAATGGATCTATCTTAGCTATCAATTTTGTTGTATGAGCTAACATATAATGTCTCAGTTTCTATGATGCAAAGATCACAGCTAGACAAGCTTTCTTGATCATTGAATAGTTCTTCTCATAAGCTACCAGTGTTCTGTTGATGTAGTATATAGCTCTCTCCTTCTTGTTTTCATCATGTTGTGCTAGTAATGCCCCCAGTGATGTATCTGTGGCAGAGACATATAGAATCAATGACTTCCCCTGTATAGGAGGCATCATAATAAGAGTATTTGATAAATATTACTTGATGTGGTTGAAATTATTCTCACACTCCTCGTTCCATGCAAAAGTTGCACCTTTATGTAATGTCTGTGAAAGGTTGTGATATATCTACTAGCTGAGATATGAAACATTTGATTGATTGCACCCTTCCTTGTAAGGTTCTCATTTGGTTGATATTTTTGGGGGGTTGCATCTCCATTATAGCCTTGAATCTAGCAGGATCTACCTCAATGCCCTTCTTTGAAACAATATAGCCCAGGAGCTTTCTAGAAGTGACACCAAAAGCACACTTTTTAGGTTTCAGTCTGAGACTAAACTTCTCCGTTTTGTCCAGTATTTTACTCAAGTCTGTTAGATGTTTAGATCTCATCATTGATTTAGCTAAGGTGGCATCAACATATTCCTCCATAGTTCGATGCATCATATTATGGAAGATAGATGTCATGGCTCTTTGATAAGTAGCTCCAGTGTTCTTAAGACCAAATAGAATGACATTCCAACAAAAGGTACCCCATGCACATGTGAAAGTTTTTTTCTCTTGATCTTCTGGAGCAATTCTAATTTGGTTGTATCCTGAGAAACCATCCATGAGATAGTACATTTCAAAGCCCGTGGTCATGTCCACTATCATATCGATGTTTGGTAGTGGAAAGTCATCCTTAGGGCATGCTTTGTTTATGTCTCTGAAGTCTGAGCACACTCTTATAGATTTGTCTAGTTTTGAAACTAGAACAATGTTTGAGATCCACTTTGCATAATCTATGACTCGTATAAATCTAGCTTTTAGTAACTTTTCTAGCTCAGCTTTGACTAGGACTGCCACATGTGGATGCATCTCCTACAACTTCTGTTTAATAGGTTTGACTCCTGGAGGTATGGAAAGATGATACATGATGAGATCAGGATCTAACCTTGGCATATCTGAATATTTCCATGCAAAGTTGATTTTCTTCTCCATTAGGAAAGTAGTGAATTCTTGTTTCTCTTCCTCTGATAGGGATTGTGCTACTTGAATTAGTTGAGGTTCCTTTGCTTTACCCAAATTGATAGATTAAGTTGGTTCTATTAGTACTGGAGATCTATCTTATAAATGACTTGGAAGGACATCAAATATCTCATCCTTAGGCACCCCAGGGAGGTTTTCACCTTCAAATATGTTGTTTATTTTTACTATTTTAGGTTATGAGACTGCTACATAGTGGTTTTCACCCTCAGAACTCTTTTTCTTTTTGCTTTTGTTTTTTTGACTGAGATATTTGATATCTGACTCTATCATGCTAATGATAGGTTCATTGATGGAAGTTGTCATAGGTTCCAATGCATTGAGGTAGCAAGAAAGAGTGTAGTTAGTTTGAAAGGTGTGGATATCTTGGTTTGGATCGGTAGATGTTTGGTCAATAAGCTCTAGATGTTGGATAGTCAATGTAGGGGAGGATTGGGAAATGGTGTTCATGCATATAGTGTTGTCATCATTGGTCCTAACCTGAATCTCAAATTCAAAGGTGATATTACTACTCAGAATGTTCATTTCATGAATCATTTCAATGTCATTATTGGATTCCACTTCAACAGTAGGTGGATCAAACTTGTTAAGTTCATCATTTTGCTCCAGAATCATGTTGGATTTAGGTGAATATTGGTGAATTACATCAATGTGTTTTTCTATGATAAGCTCATCTTCTTCTGGAATAATTACCCATTCACATTCATTTGATTTTTCATTTGGATCTCTGGAAAAATCAAGAATATGTGTGAAATTAGGATGGATTCCCCAAGAAGGGTTTCCTTTAGAGTCCGAGCGAAACTCATATTCATGGGAGTCTATCTCAAAATCACTATTGTATCCCAAATGTTTAGCTATTGTGATTGGTTCACTTTCCTCTTGTTTGTTTTCATCAGTTGGTTCTTGTGGGATGACTATCTCTTGTTCAGTAGTAGGTTCTTGTGTATCTACTATGTTGATTCTTTTAGGTTCATTTTCCTCCTTGAGAATGTCTAAGATGTTTTGAGGAATGCATTCATAGGGTAAAACATATGTAGCATCAGAGTCATCACTGTATTCTTGGTGTGTTTCCTCTTCTTCAGTTTTATCCACTTCTAGTTCTATCTGTTCTATCACATGAGGAGAGTTCCCACTAAGATGGAAGGTTTTCTTCTGATAACCTAGACCTATAGTATCCTTTTTTGTCTAGCCATAGTGTGCAATGGGTGATATAAGACCTTTAACTCATGTTTCCAGAGGTCATTTTCCAATATATCCCATTTTAGTCGTTAGTTTATGTCTTGGTCCATACAATTTTGAAGGAACTTTAGGTGTTTTAGAATCACATTTTTTAATTTTCTGTGATTGACACTCATCCTTATATAACCAGACAAGCACAAATTCCTCTTCATGAAATTCTAGTTTTGATACTTTTTCTGTGATAAAGCTTCCATTAAAGATAATCTGAGGTTCTTTAGCTGATAGTCTTATTTTCTCAGAAGGTTGTCCATAAGACTTCGAAGAAAGTGGGAGAGATGTGAGAGATAGGACTGGTTCCATTGTATATTCTCCCATGTCTGTGTCCTTGATCTTGACTCCTTTTGATAGGTCTTCTATTTTAGATGTAGATGCTATGTCTATTTGTTTGGTAGAAGACTCTCTATTATGTGGAACAAGTTTGTCGACACTCTCTTTCAAGGCATTGCAAGATGTAGATATGTCAACTAGAATTATTACCTCTTCTCCATCATAAGGAAATTTCATGCATTGATGGTACATTGATGGAATAGATTGTATTTCATGTATCCAAGGTCTCCCTAGAAGAATGTTGTAGGCCAATGGGAGATCTAGAACTTGACAGGTGATGTCTCTGATAACTAGTCCTCTTCTGATAGGTAGTACAATTATTCCTTTGGAGGATATTTCTTGTTCATCATATAATTTTATGGTTATCTTCTTTTTAGGATCAATAGAATCTTCTGATAATCCTAGTTGTGTGACCAATTTGTAGGAACAGATATTTAGAGCAGGCTTCCATCTATCAACACACATTTGACATGATGGTTTTGGATTAAGACTTCAATGTGCAAGGGCTAGTTATGTGGATGACTCAGTGAATTTTCATCTTCCTCTAAAAAGGAGATATACTGGGGTGATATCAGATGGCCAACCATAGTCTAAAATCTATCCAGATCAAGATTGTTAGGAACATTGGAACTGAGAAGAGCTTTATCTAGAATAGCCCTATGAGTAGGAGATATCTGAAGTAACTCAAACATGGATATTTTTGCATTGGTATGCTAGAGTTGTTGGACAATACTGTATGATGTTGCCCTGGTCTCTTTAGGGTTTGATGATTTTGAGGTAACCCTCTATTTAGAAGCAGATGAAAGATTAAAAGGCACCTTAGGGGCATTTGGTGAACCCGAGTTTTTTCCTTGTAGATGTACCTGAGCTTGTGATTGAGTTACTGCATTTGTTGATTGATTATCTCTATCTCTTTTTATAATGGTGATGACATTGCAATGTTCAGATAGGCATGGTTCAACCATGTTTATGACATCATTGTTTCCAGAGTAGGTGCAATTGACTTTAGCACCCATGTTAGGTTTAGAAGATGAATCTCCTTGATTATGCTTCGAAAATGGTTCTGTGAATACTGTATGATCATTGTTGGTTTTATGGTTGTCAATTAAAATTTATCCATCATTAATTTTGTCTTGTATGAGATGCTTTAAGCGCATGCATTTATTAGTTTTATGACCCTTGTTTCGATGGAAGTCATAGAAATCAGTCTCTTTCCACCATTTGGGTTTAACTTAAGGATCATATGGTTTTATCTTAGGCAATGATGATTTTATTTTCCAATAGTGTTTTCATTCATGGAAGATTCTAAGGACTCACCCAAAGGAGTGAGGTCATGCTTTGGTTTTGTAACCCATGGTTTATAGTCATTAGAATTTTTAGAAGATTTAGATGCCTTTAGTTCAGAAGCTTTTATGGCTTGGGTGCTAATGATGAGATTGAATGCTAGTGCCTTTGGTGGAGCACTGATGTGATCGACAACACCATCTATTACAAATTTTTTTTCTTGTTCTAGAATTTGATTTTATCTTTGTTGTTGGAACTAGAACCTGATTCATACTTGCTATCTTTGTTAAGCGATATATCTCCCTTACGAGAAATAACATTTTCAATCTCTATGGCATTTTCTACCATTTTCTCAAAATAAGTATGATTCTACATTTGCAGGTGATAATTGATTTTTGGAATTAGGCTATTGATAAAGATTTCTAATTTCTCATTTTTCAGGATTTGTCTGGCATAGAGTGAAAATTTCTTCCTTCAGTGCTTGAGGAAGGTCAGGAAGGTATCTCCTGACTTTTGTTTAAGATTGCAGATGTCGATCATAGTGACCGAATGTTGAATATTATAGGAGTATTGTTGGTAAAATAGTTTGATAAGCTCCTCAAAATTCTTGATTGTTGGAGGCATCTTAGAGAACCAATGAATGGCTGCTCCTCCCAGAGATCATGGGAAAAGATGCATTAAGTAGGTTGGTTCATGCATAAACTCCATAGATTGAGTACACAATTCTCTGACATGATCCTAGGGGTTAGAGTTTCCATCATATTTGTCATATTTTGGTATCTCCACTCTTTTTTGGAATGGCAGCATGTACAAGTTTTTATTGAATGGAAAGGGCCATAGAGCTTCCATAGAGAATTCTTTAGGTTCCTTCTCTTTTTCCAGCTTGTTGAGCTTAACTTGCATGGCATGCATTTGTTTCATCATGGATGTGATGGGAGTTTCTTCCTCTTATGTGATGATATTATAGACATTAAATTCTTGAGGAATTTTGGCTCCTTGTTGAGCTAGTTGTAAGAAATAGGCCTCTTTCTCTTCTTGCAAGAAATGTTTCACCATTTTTTGAAAGAGATCATCATTTCTATATTGTTCAACTTCAGACGATGTTGGTTCGGGATCTCCGCCATGATTAGAGTGATGACCTTGGGAGCCTTGGTTTGCTCATCCTTGAAGCATTGTAGTGTTGTGATGACTCCTAGTGATTGATTGATGTGGAATCGATTGATTACCTCCATGGGTTGATTGAGGAGGATTATAATAACCTCTATCAGATGTAGATTACCTAGAGCATCTTCTTCATAATGAGTTGTATCATAAGGTTGATTAATGGTCTAAACAATGTAAGAAGACAAAGGTGAGAATTTTGGTTCTTCTCTAGGTTTTCTGTGTGAGGAAGCTTTGGTTTCCACCATTAACCTCGAGTGAATCGGAAGAGAAAGATTAAGACAACTGATGAATGACCTAATTTGGGAAAATCAAATGATGCAACCTTGTCAAGATTGGATTGGTTGATTGATGAAAATATTGTAAGTGTACGATACTATGCCCTAGATGTATGGGTAGATGCCCAAAGGATAGCGGATACGATCTCACAACACTTAGCCATTTTGAGGATTGAATTTGAAGATGATTTTGACAAGGTTTTGACACAAGATGAAATGGTATTCAAATCGATAAATCAGAAGGCTAGATCAAACTCAAGAGACCACTTTAGCAAAATGAATTATATTTTTCTAGTTTTTTTTCTCTGTTCCTGACATAGTAAATATTCTAATAGAATCTTGTGGTTGACTGCAATGATTGAATTTCTGACAAGATTGAAGGTTTTCTAAAAATTTTGACACAACTCTCATACAAATTTATCCAGGCTCGTACGAGTCAGGATGGGGTCTGATACGACAATTGGAAAAACTCATACGATAATTGACTCCAGTATTGAATTTTGTTTAGGTTTTCTAATAACAGTCATACGACAGAGTATAGGTTACCATACGAGTTTCTAGGGGTTCTGAAATGACAATTGCAAAACTCGTATGACTTTTGATTTTTCCAGGATGATAGTTGACACCAGAAAGGATTTTTGCTTTAGATTTTAAAAGTTTTTCAGATTGTTGGATGTTTTTGGTATCAAGTTGTTCACAAATTTTTCTGTCTAGGTTTTGAAGAGTTGTGTATTGGATTTTTCTGAGGTTGTTTAACATAGCAGTAGGTTCACAATCATAGAAAACATAGGGAACTAACTCAATGAATCAATCATACCTATCTTACCCTAGCTAGGAGAAGAGATGTATTACTTTCTCATTGACTTAGGAGTACACTCATGGAATCCTCAGAATATGCAGGTCCAACAACATGTAATGGACATTGAAGCCCATATTAGCCGAGTTCAAGCATCGAAGAGGGCTCGATATGATGAGTTTCTTGGGGTGGATCTGTGGCAAAAATAGCTTAGTCTTTTAATCAGGGTATCCATTCACAACTATCTCTCATAGTCCCGCAAGCAAGATTGAGGTTGTTAACCCTATGAGCACTCTGACAAGTGTAGTCTCACAAGAAAGATTGAAGTGGCTCCATTCTACATAGTATCAAGGCATGTTCATGGCACAAGGCCAAGGAATAAACACAACTATGTCTTCTAAGGCTTAAACCTCAAGGAAGTGTCAAATTTTAAAGTGGGGTGGAAGAGTTAGCTTAAGACTTGTCCCCACTTGGGTCATTCTTGGGAGCTTTTTACCTCTCCGGTAGGCCCTCTAAAGGATTAATTGAAATGTGAGGTTGGGGACCATAGGATATGGATTTCTGATTCTCTGAAATAGAAGAGCATAATCCCCTAACCTTGTCCTTTTCCCTATCCAAGACATGCCAAGAAGTATTAATCCAGAGACAGTATGAAAAATAGCACCAAGGAAGACACTTTTTTAGGTTTCTGGTTCTCCTAAGAAGGAGAAGAGCATAATCCCCTGAGTATTTTTCTCAATGGCAATAGACGCACATACCTATTAAACTAAGTGCCTATGAAAATGAAATTGAAATTTAATCAGACACAATATTTTCTTGAATGATTGTAGGCAACCTACAAAACCACTTATCAAATTTTTTTGTAGAACAAGCTTTCTTTGACCAGAAAATTCTCTGAAAGTAGGGTTATCTGCAAAAGATGGCTTAGAAGTACATATAAGAAAGGTCAAAGAATGGGTTTTTTATGCTCAATCTTCATCTTTCATCCTGCACATATATCGTTAGGCTGCCAAAAATGATCAGAAACAACAAGCATCAATCATTAGGGTTAGCTATCAGTAGAAATATGAAATCAAATTCTAAAAAGATTGCTCAAAAAAATGATACGACTATGCAAAATTGGCATCAAAACTCATACGAGTTTCTACCCTTTCCCGTACGACAATTGGGAAATGATACAACACTGGGTCTATTCTCATACGATAATTTAGCTTCCAAATGACACTACATAACAATCCATACGAAAATCTAGAATTTTGTTTGTCGTACGATAACCAATGTATTCTGATATGACTTTCTGAAAGGTCATACAAAATCATATGGAGGAGAAAAAATTAAAAATTGAAGCTTGAATGAAATTGTCATAAAATTGATAGAATCAAAATAGAAACCCATTGTAGGGCCCCACAGTGGGCACCAGAAATGTGTGTGAAAATTGTACGTAGTTGTGGACACAACACTTTAGTAAAATATTAGAGGTTAGCAAATCAAGAAATTTGCAAATGAAACAACAATGCTAACCAGGCGATTTACTACCTTCTAGTAGGCATGAGTTTGATATTCTCAGATTATGACCGAGACCAGTGACAATGCAATACCTAAATAAAGGATTTGAAATGATAAAAGAAATGAAAGTATGGATGCAGATTAATCTATATTTTTAGATTTCTATGCAATATGATGGAAAACTGATATGAAATTGATCTAAAATGGATTGAAATGAATTGCAAATCTAATCTAACAATGCTATGGAATGCTATGAATGAATTGAAAATAATGAATTGAAATTGCAAAAATCTCACAATCGCCTATTCGCAAGAGCTTGATTCCCCAAGTAATTGGAAGTGTAGTTTAAGGATCGTTTGTGAAGGACTGAGCCTCGTTTATATAGAAATCCAAGGCTTGAGGGTGAATGGAAAAAGCCATAAATCACTCCTTGATGAAATCAGCTTGATTTTTGAGTTATTAATGAATTAGAAATAGTTAACTCACAAAATCATGCAAAAACAACTTTTTAACTCAAATCAAGAGTTCAGTTTACTTTTTCAACTCACAATCACATGTTGAGTTTAGAAAGTTAACAAATTGAATTGATTTGTTGATTTAAAGTTTAACTTCTTTTTCTGAATGTGCATGGATAATCATGAATTAATTTAATATTCCAAGTGATTAATTCTCAACTTAACTAATTTTTGAATTAAAATAACTGATTTATAGGTTAATCAATTATTAAATCAAACTTTATTCCAAAACTATATCATTAAATATTGACAATTCGATTTAATCAATTAAATAAGAATTTAATCAATTATTTGTTGGATTTTTGATTTATTGTCAAAATTAAATAATATTAATTAGGAATAAATAGAATTAAATCTAATTAAATTAATTAAGTGGTAGAATTAAATTTAATTAATCAAATATTCAACATATTCAATTAATTGACTTTAGGAAAAATATGATTAATCACCAAATAATATTTAATTAAGATAAATTAGGAATATTTAAGAATATTCCCCGATGCAGAATTAGGATAAAATCAATTAGGATTTTGATGATCTGATGTGCAGATGTGCCTTAGGTTAGGACTTTAAGGTCAATTTCAATCATTTTGTCGATGTAGGTGGTTAATGGTCCTATAGCCCATTTTTGGGGTATTACAAAACACACCTATTCTAGATGATGGAATTCATAGATTGGTGAGTTACTTAGTAACTCCTCTCATCATCTCTATAAAAGATATGCTCCCCTCTCTCTCTTTTTTTTTTCACATGAAGTTATTGTAAACGAGCTCTCTCTCTCTCTCTCTCTCTCTCTCAGGCTTTTCCATATTTATAATATCACAATGGGTTTTTCTTTTCTTTTCTCCTTTCAAAAATACTATTGTCTCCTTGTGTTGGCTTTTGGATGCTTGCTCCTAATTCATGGTTTTATCATGGTAACATCTTCTTCTTTAACTATCTCTTTTGGATTACTTTCATTTCCTTTCTCTTGTTATTTCCTTTACAACTTTTTTTTCTTGAATGCCAATGGAGAGATTAAAAGCTAGATCCTTGGGTTTTCTAGAGGTAGATGTGGAAGTTGTACCCACAATTCAATCATTGACAACATCTTTGGTCTTGGTCTAGAACTTATGTTTATCCTTGTTATGTTGGTTATTAGAAGAATATTTATGTTCTTTATGTTTGGATTATGGAAAGATAAGTACTGAGAGGGGAGGGGTGAATCAGTACCTTCAAAACTTTTTAAGACTAAAACTTTCTAGATATAGATAGCATTAACCGACTGAATTCATTGTATGAAACATTCATTCAAATATAACTGAAAATGTAATTACATGTAAACAAAATAATAAACCATTCATGAGACTTCATACACTTAACACAAATATTTTGGTATTGCAAAAAACCTTGTAAGAACGTAAAAATTATGGTGGGGATGACACCCAAAAAGATTCACTACTGCAGTAACAAAGTATGTTGGTTAAGGCTACAAAATTGTGATCACTTCTAGTGATCTTACCCTATTAGGAGTAATAATAAGATCAACTAGATCTACCTGGTTAGAGGATTTTAACATAATACATGTGTGTACTCAGTTAAGAGATTTAACTGAGAATAGTTGAGTCCACTCTATTAAGAGATTTTGAATCTACTACAATGGATAAATAGTAACAATAAGATGTTTCTATAATTAGCAACTCAAACTTTCCGGATTCAGATCTATAATATACCATAAAGATATCACCTTATAGTGATGTATGTGTCCTTTTGTTCTTCTTGGTAGCCTTGTATCTATTTTGAAAAATTGAATGCTTCTCTCAAATCCTTCTATCAAAAACTCTATCTGATCTTCTGATGTCCTGAGTGAGTCTACTCCTTGATGATACTTAGTCATAATGACATCTTTACAAACTTTATATCAAACTAACTTGACCTAATTAGGGTTTTACAATATCTTAGAAAACCTAAGATCAACGATGAAACTAAATAACCTAGATCTCACAGTACATAGGAATCATAAAAAATTTAATGATTACATCCATATTTAATTTTGTCTCAATCTTGGTAAACCATTTTCTGATTGGTGTGAACCATTTGCATTGATGTTTATGCCATTTAAAACTACTATGTCATTTCCTGTCTTACTTGGTCTTCACTACATTTACCACTTGATAATTAACTGGTGCTTGATTCATATGAATGCTTGATGACCACTGTGCTCGGTACTCGGTGATCATCTGGCTCAGTAGTCGATGATCATCTAGCTCAATAAGAGTACTCAGTCAAAGGCATGTATGGTTAACTTAGAGATATTCTTTGTGTCCTTCTCGGTGTATAGGCTTTATGTATATTGACTGGCTTTCTTGTTTGTCTCCTTTATTGACTAAATGTCTGAATGATACTAATGGCAATCCTTAATGCTCAAATAGGAGTAACATTCTCCCCCTTTATCATTATTATCAAAACTTTATGTATATGTACCAACTTCACCAAAAAATGTACTAACTCCCCCTTTGTATATGCAGTCGGTGTGAAGTACATACAGACATATAATTTCCCCCTTTTTGAAATTAATGCCATAAAATAATGTACTTACAAATTTTCAACAATATTTTGATGGGTTTTCTTTAGTGAATCTAAGAGGTTTTCCCATTCCTCTTTCAGGTTCTCAAGAGCAATGTCCTCTAGAATGAATTGTGCATGCATGTCAAAAATGTTTTCTAACACTGAGATTTATGGGGTGGCAACTAAATCCTCTACCTTATTTACATGTCTCTCCATTATCTTAAGATGGGGAAGCGACTTAGCCTGAAGCTTAGTTATCTAGTCACTAATTGTATTCTCTTGCTTCGTCAAATCAATTCTTAACCGCTGAAGTTCTTGAAGTTTTGAAAATGATTTTGAAATGCTTTGGGCTCGGTTAAAGAATTATTTACACTTACCTGCATTTATTCATCAATTTTCTTGATCTTTTCACTAAGCTCAGTAGTGAAGTGGTCTACAGTGCATAATTTATACAAAATTTGTGTTACCTATTGTATCATGGTTTCAATCTCGATAACAACCTCTGATAGCTTGACCTTATTGATTTCCATGTCCTGGCTTATTTTCTCTGCTAATTTTAGTTGTATTTTTGCTTCTACTTGTTCTTCCATTCTCTTCTCTGCATCTACATCAGGGGCATTGATGTGTTTGGTTAGATTAGAAAGTTGATCAATGATGGGAGTTGCCTTATCAACATTGATGTTGGGAACTACTTGCATCAAAATATCTCTAACTTCTTCTAAAATTTGTTTGCTTTTACTCTCTTTTCTCATCTTCTCCTATGCAACCTTCCTTGTGCACAATTTACCATACCTTCTCAAGGCTTTGGAGTCTAAAGTCTTAGGGTCACATTCAGGAATTTCAATAATTTCATCTAGTGTGATAGGAACCTTACCATGTTTCTTCTTTTTCTTTTTCTCTAGTGTGGGAAATTGGCTGTAAGGCACTAGAGCTTTGGTTTCTAGATTTGGATTTTTTGACTTGGTAGACACACTCTCTTCCTTTTATTTCTCATTGACTGTGTCTCGGTGTCTTGTTCTTGGGCATCTTATTTGGTGTCATCTATATCCGACTCTATAGTTGTATTATTTTCTGGTTCTTAATTTTTGGCCTCTTTATTCTCAGGCTCATTTGAAGCTTTATGCTCTTCTATACCCTGTCCCTTAGGTGTATCATTTTTCTTCTTAGATGTAGAGCCTTCGGGTTCCTTTTTTGTAACAATCTCTATTGCTTGAACCAATATAGGTAAGTCACCTGGTATATCAACTATTGCTGCCTCACTAGGTGAATTATCCTCTGTGGTATCTACAACAATGTTGATGTCCTCATCATCATGTACATCATTAGGATCTCCATGTGTGATGTCCTCAATCAAAAAATCTTCTATCCTGATGGTTACTATTTGTTTGGGAGTATCTTGTGTATATTCTTCACTATATCTAACTAGGTAAAAGTCTATAGAATAAGTGTCATCTTCTATCTCGGTATCAGATATGTGTATTTTATCCTTGGTGGAAATTTCTACATCAGCCGAGTGAACTCCTTTTCCTTTCATTTTTTCCTTCTTCTCAGGAATGATATCCAATGCAAGTTGATCGGCTTCTGCCCTATCTTTCAAGATTGTGGTCCATAGAAGCTTTCTATTGTCATTAACTGCCTCAAGGTTTCCTGCCAATATATCAAGGGCCATACTCTTCATCAAGAAGCATTTGGATTAGTGCTTCATTAGTTCATCTATCTCGATAATAGACAGATTAGGTATGGCCAAAATCAATGAGTATTCCCTCATTTTCCTCTCTATGTGCAGGTCATATGTCCACCTAGCTAACACTTTCTCATATAACTCCTTGGGAACATACTTAGAAAATTCAATAGGTACTTTCTTAAACTTTATCATCATTTGACTTATAGGTTCTTCTATTTTCTCCTGATCCTCGGTAGTGATATATACATACCAACTCATTTTAGGGTGAGCAAGTCCACCTGTTGCCTTTATATCTTCAACTAGCTCATCTACTCACTGAATTTTATTAACAATAATTTTGAATTTACCTTGATCATCATCTTCATTAATATCATCTTTTTCTTGTATAAATATTCTCCTCTTTTTAGGTTGCTCAGAGGTGACTTGGGCACCTCTCTTTTTCTTCTGATATGTTTCAGTGGGAGTTGGCCTTGATATTTTTGCAATTCCTTTCTTTAGGGGTAGAGAAATAGTTATTGAGAATCTTTTCCTTGCTCTTTCAGGTGCTTATGCTTGTTTCCTCTTCCCTGTGGCCTTTATATGTGCAACTTGAATATCCTTATCTAACTCAGCCTCCTCCTCATGTTCATTGTTACCAATTAAAATTTGTTCCTTGATCGCTTCTTCATTCAGATTCATTATAGATTATTCTTTGTCTGCATCATCTCCAAATTTCTTCGCCAGTGTATCCATCATCTTATTGTATTTTTTACTAACTTTCACTTTGACTAGATCCATCTTTATTCTTAATTTAGCCTCTTCATAGGTTTTGAATGTAGTAGCTTTTGGATCTTTGGGCTCGGCCAACAATGCCTTTATTAACCTAGAAGCTCAGTCAATATCTAGTTCATAGCCCATTGGGGGTAACCAAGAAGTCCTCGAGTCAATTGCCTTTATTAGAGTGGTGTCAGTATCCACTAGGAAATAGATATCTTCTTTGTATTTTTCTACAAGCTGACCTGGTATCTTGCTCCTTTGATGCAATCTATCCTTGAATTTTTCAAAGTAAATATCCATAACACTAACAAAATTCTGACCTAGACTTTGTATAACTCATTGATTTGCATAATAAGTAGTCGGTTGACATCCTAGTCAACATTATCGACTGATGGAAAGAAGTTTTTCATATATAAAAATACACAGATTAGTCAAGAACCAAACTTACAAGTATTTTTCTTTGATGTCCTAATGGTTCTCATGTTATCCTCTAGTTATTTTAGTAGAAGCTCAGAGAGGTCAAATTGAAAACCCTTCTTAACAATCTTATAGGTAATGTCTACAGCTCCACATAGTACATTGTTCGGTTTGCTTGATTGAAATATGTTGTAACTGATAACATAAGCTCTGAACCTTGTTTCTGGGTTGATGATTGTATTAACTCTCATACCTCTTCCATCCCATTCTTCTCCTATAAGATTCTCGGTCTCAGTCCTTGGTGCACTCCTTATGGCTTTAGCTTTATTGGTAATAGGGTAACCAATGACCGCATGTATGATGTCCTTTGTTATTTTGACTAGTTCATCTAGCCATAATTTTCCTTCATGCACTCACCTTAGAACAACTGTAATCCACTCTATCTTAAATTCCCTCAGGAAATATAGGGCATTCATTAATCCCTTCACCTCTAGTTGTTTGTGCTCATCCTTAAGCTTTCCATTCACACTCAGCTCCTAGTAAGTTGATTTAAGCTTGAAATCTCCTATTTCACCGATTTTGTAGTGGATGTATATGTGAATGTCTTGTACCAAAAAAATCCTAGGTGGTATACTAGAAAAAACACCAGTTTGATCAATCTGTAATGTAATTTCAGGGTGCAACTTATATTTTGGTTCATCACAGATCGTAGACTTAATCAATGTGACCTTCTTGTCACTCTCAAGCTTTGATTTCATGACCTTGGATGAAGACACCATAGTTTTTCAAATTTAGGGCATCACAAATATTTATTTAAAACAACTCGATGGCTAAGGTACTTACTTTAGGTCATGATAAACTTGCTCGAGATCTCTTTAAATCTCTGCTAAAAGCTCTATAAATTCTTTGCTCAAATTTTCTTAAGTTTCTCTGGTTCTTCTCATGATCATTGTATGATGAAATAACTTAGAAATTCTTCGCTCAAATTTTCTCAAGTTTCTCTAGTTCTTCTCGTGATCATTGTGTGATGAAATGACTAAGTTCATCACATATTTATACCAAAAATCTCTTTTCCTGCTCAAAATTTCCCATTAAATGCTTTACCTACCATAGCTCGGTAAAAATAGTTGTGCTTGGTTTACTTTTTAAATACTTTAGCTCTGTTAGCACTTAGATATTACTCAGTTGTTACCACAACTCAGTTAACCTTTCCAATATTCATCAACTAGCAAACATTTACTCAATCATTCTTTTACCAACTATACACAATTTAAGTTCTAAACATGTAATCCCATAGTGCATCTCATTTCATGTAGATTTGGTGTGTATTTACTAGATATAAGGAGCTATTGTAAAATATAACCAATTGAAATTCAGTTCCATACATACCTTCATTGATTGGGTGGAGGTGGTGATATCACCCAATCCAATGGATGAGGTGTCATTGAATGTAGTACTTGATCCAGCATTGTCATTTGATGCTTTTATCCACATTTGATTTCTTATCCTCATGATTTCTTCAATTGTATTTCCATTTGAATTTGTATGTATCTCTAGTGCTCGGTCTCTACAATCTTTTCTCAAATGACTGACCTTGTGACAGTGCATATATGCCATTCCAGTACTTGTCCAATTACAATATCTTCCTCTCTAGTTCTTTCTCATGCAATTTTTTACTACATGTTTGTACCTTCCAAATGCTATGCAATTAACCCAAGTGTTGTAATCCCAAGTATATGCATTACCTTTCCTTCTTGGTTGATATTATTTGTTCTATTCTTTTGGTGTCCAGAATTGCTTCATTTTTATCTTGCATTCTTGTGACATATGTCCATGCATGTTGCAAGTGAGACAATGTTTCTCCATATAAAGTTTATTAGATGTCCTATTCAACTTTGATCTGTACGCATGTGCCTAATGTCCATACTTGTTACGGTTATAGCAATAACCATGAAATTTAGGAATGGATTTAGGAATTCATTTTTCTTTTCTTCTACAAACATTTGATGTGTGGCCTAGTTTTCCACAATGATAACATGCTAGCTTCTTTGGCCTTGGATTAGCATAGGCATTCTTCTATTTAGCTTGTCTTGATGACTCTCCCTGATCGGTATAACCTAAACTAGTTTTTCTATCAGGTCTTTTTTGACTAATTAGAAATTAATCCATTCTTTTAATACTCTCTTCAGCTTTCTTGATCATCTCATTATGTTGGTGTTGTATCTTTACCTCATTCTTCAATCTTTCATTTTATTCTCTTAATTCACTGATGACTTCCAATTTCCTTGTAAGATCACTATTTACTCAGTTGACTTCTTGACTTATGACAACCATCTAATTAGAGATTTCAAAGTGATGTTTGGTGAGACTTGGTATCTCATATTCCTTCTCTTGCAACTTATCTGTCATTTTCCTCCTATTTTCAATAGCCAAATTTTGTCCTTGTTCTTCTTATCTTGCACTGTTCATGATATCAACTATTCTGACCATTTGTGTCTCTTGACAGATTTGTAGTGCTTTCACTTGTTCAGTAAGATGTAGATTCTTTTCTGATAGGTTTGATATGGTTCCTTCAGATGCATCAGATATGCTACCAGATCCAAATCTAGATACCTCAAATGGATCATCTATCTCTTCTTCATGATAATCAGTCTCATTATACCAAATTTCCATATCCTTCCTCTTGATCAGTAATTTCTTCAGTTCTTCTTTGGCTTCTTTGAATTTCTCAATATAGATTTGCATCTATAATCTTTGATTCTCAATAGTCTTATCCAATTTATACCTTTCCATCTTTCTCTACAATGATTAAACTTCCTTAATAAGAGAACTATCTCTGACACCAATTTTTGGGATTATGGAAAGATAAGTACTAAGAGGAGAGGGGTGAATCAGTACCTTCAAAAAATTTCAAGACTAAAACTTTGTAGATATAGATAGCATTAACCGACTGAATTCATTATATGAAACATTCATTCAAATATAACTAAAAATATAATTGCATGTAACCAAAACAATAAACCATTCATGAAACTTCATACACTTAACACAAATATTTTTGTATTGTAGAAACCCTTGTAAGAAGGTAAAAACTGTGGTGGGGATGACACCCACAAAGCTTCAAAACTATAATAACAAAGTATGTCGATTAAGGCTACAAAATTATGATCACTTCTGGTGATCTTACCCTATTAGGAGTAACATTAAGATCAGCTAGATCTACCTGGTTAGAGAATTTTAACAACACAATATATGTGTGTACTCGATTAAGAGATTTAACTGAGAATGGTTAAGTCCACTCTGTTAGGAGATTTTGAATCTTCTACAATGGCTAAATAGTAATAGTAAGATGTATCTATAATTAGAAAATCAAACTTTCCTGATTTAGATCTATAATATATCATAAATATATCACTTTATAGTGATGTATGTTTCCTTCTATTATGCTCAATAGCCTTTCATTTATTCTGAAAAACTAAATGCTTCTCTCAAATTCTTCTATCAAAAACCCTGTCTGATCTTTTGATGTCCTGAATGCGACCACTCCTTGATGATACTTAATCATAATAACATCTTTATATAATTTATATCAAACTAACTTGACCTAATTAGGGTTTTATAATATCTTAGAAAACGTAAGATCAACAGTGAAACTAAATAACCTAAATCTCATAGTACATAGAAATCATCGACAATTTAATGATTACATCCATATTTAATTCTATCTCGATCTTGGTAAACTATTTTCTAATTGGTGTGAACCATTTACATTGATTTTTGTGTGATATGTCATTTCCTATTTTACTCAATGTTCATTGCATTCACCACTTGGTAATTAACTGGTGCTCGGTTTATATGAATGCTCGGTGACCACTGTACTCAGTACTTGATGATCATCTGGCTTTGTAAGAGTACTCAGTCAAAGGCATGTATGGTTAACTTAAACATCTCCCTTGCATCCTGCTCGGTGTATAGGATTTATGTATATTGACCCACTATCATGTTTGTCTCCTTTATCAACTGAATGATACTAATGACAATCCTTAATGCTCAAATAGGAGTAACACTTTATGCTGTAAGGTAATTTCTCTTTTTTGAACAAGGACGTCTTCTATGCAAATAGAATTCAACCAATTTTTCAAATTTGGTGTGAGCTTTTATTTGCAATGCATAGTTCATTTTGGGGACCAAAGTATGTATAAATATATCAATCTTCTTGGTCTCAGGAATTTGACAAGGGTATCTAGCAAACATTCTTTGCCATCGCTGAAGGAATGTAACAAAGGGCTCTCTAACATGTTGTTTTGTGTTACATAGATCAAGCATGGTAACTATGTGAGAAATATTGTAGGAGTACTATAGGATGATATTTTGAGAAAGCTCATCGAAGGTCTTGAGTCCAAGGGAAAACAAGGTGAGCCATCTCATAGCTTGACCACCAAGACTCCAAGGAAAGGGTCGTGTGAGATACCTTTGTTCATGGATAAAATCCATGCTAAGGGAACAAAATTATCACACATAGTCCTAGGGATCTCTATTTCCATCATATTTATCATACTTAGGAATTTTCACCTTGGGTAGGAAGTGTGGCATATAGAGGCCTTTGTCAAAGGGGAAAGGACAAATAGTTTCAAGCGAGTACTTGTTTGATGATTGGTCCTTTTCCTTTCTAAGTTGTGAGAGATCACATTGAAAATATTGGAGTTGTTTGTTAAGGATTGTCATAGGAGATTCTTCCTCCTTTTGTAACAAGACTTCCACATCAAAGTTAGGAGGAAGATTTACACCCATAGAGGCAAGATGCATAAAATTTGATCTTTTTACTGACTTGTGATAGCCTGCATTACCTTGTGGAAGTTCTTATCTTCTTGACACTTTCAAATTTCTTCTTGTGTGGGTTCTTCATTGGAATACTCAAAATCATGTTGTTTCAATTTCTCCAATCATAGGTTGACATGTTGGTTTGATTGTGATACTCGGTTTAGGTAAAGGGTATTGACTAGTAGGCAAGTGTTAGAGGAAAAAGTTCCTGACAAAAGGATGGTCTTGGGAACTCATCAACAACTTTCCCCTTTGGATAAGCAATAGCCTTTTGGTAATGGCTAAGAGTTATAACTAGCATGGAAGATGAGATTGAAGATTTGGTAGTAACGATGTTACTAAGTAGTGTCAAGAGATCTAGGTAATGATAGCTTTATTCCAAGGATAGGTAGCAAAGATAGTTGAAACAAGGGCAAGGTATTGAGAGTGAGGCCTAAATGTCTACTAGGTGACACTTGCAACCAAGTTTATGTAGCTACAAGAACTAAGTACAAGGTACTAAGAATGATGCTTGAATTCCTATGGAGTGGAAATTTTGACAAAGTCAAGAAAGGTTTGATTTCAAATATAGACAAGATGTTCGAGATAAGAGCTAGAGCATTTTTCAAGATCTTAAAACAAGAGAAAATATGAATCAAGTTACTAGAAAAGAATCAATCAGTTGAAAATACCAAATTTTAGATATGTGACTATTGATCAAGATGTCAGAAAATCCAAGAGACTCCCAAACAGTAAAATATATCAAGATATGAGAATTCAATGTGGGTTTTATGAATAGTCAAGTATAGGATCGTACAATAAACTCTGATACTAGGTACAATGAAAATCCAAATTGCATGTGATAATATGGTGAGAAGGGATTTTTCAACACGATAAAGCATAAAACTAGGTGTGATGAAGCACTCATGTTGTATGATAAAATGCTGAGGAAAATGACATAACATAGGAAAAATACAACTTGCCACTATTTTTTAGGAAGCTGACCAATCTGGATTGTTTTGACTTCAGATCCATGATAAATTTGAGTGTTCCTAGATTTATTTTGAGTGTTTAAAAGTAGGCAATGATGTGACCAAACAAAAGTCTCCAAAAAATCCACCAAAGGACAAAGAAAATTTGGGGATACAAACACTTGTGAAGTCTAAGAGGTGTTGCAATGATGTAAAAAGTGTCAAGTTCACAATGATTTCCACAAGTCTCAATACATTTGAAAACACATCAAGCAGAAAAATACCTAAGGTCAAAGGCTAGTATCCAAATCTTTTCCCACAACATGGTATTCCTTCTCCTCACACATAGAGTTGTTGGATTTTATGAGGATTATGCACATTGTGGATCAAAAGAAGAGACTCAATGCTCACATTGTAATGGTTCTCCAAATGCCACATTCATGCTTTAAAGCATCTAAAGGAACATGTATGGTGAGTAATCTTGAGGTGATCTGGGTAAGTCCACTTGGATCAATCCTTGCACAAAGATTATGAAACTTTTTGAGGTGAGTCAGGTAGCTTCTAACCAAGAGTTTCTAGTAAGGGAATCCATTTGCAACTATCCCTTGTAGTTCCCCTTAGCATAATTTAGGCCTATAGGCCTATAAGAACTTCAAGTATGGTAGTCTTACAAGAAAGACTAAGAGCTCTCGGCCCTACACATTAATCTTACATGTGTTATTCTATTCAAATGAATGACCCAACATAGTTAATAGCTACATCCTTGTGGTTTTTCGCCAGCAAGGCATAAATTTTATAGTGGGTTGGATGAGCTGGATTTTCTTTGTCCCACTTGGGTCATTCCTGCAAGATTTTTACCTCAACGATAGGCCCTTTAAAGGTAAATGAGAAAAAATAAATTATTGGATAATGGAGGTCAAGACTTGTGATTTTCCACAAGGGGAAAAGAGCATACTCTCCTACTCCATAGATTCTCCCAAAAACATCAATCACATATCCATTTACCCAAGATTCTTTTGCAAGTGACAAATCAAGTATGTCAATATCTTTGATTCATCTTCTATGACGTGAAGCGCATACTCTCCTACTACCCAGCTAATCACAAGAAAAGAAGCCTTCCTAGTTAAGCTAGATGCCTAGAAAGATCAAATTAAGGAAGACACAATGTTTTCTTGAATCTCCAAGGGAACCTGCAAAACAAATGGTTTAGTAGTCCCGAGATATGACTTTGACAAGTGACCTACAATCAAAAAGTGTTAGTAGCCTTAAAATGATGCAATGTAGATGACTTCGGCAAGTGAATTTTCTCTCAAATGACCTACAAAAACCATTTATTTCCTACAAAATAGAATGTCAAGGACAAGACAAAACCAAATCAAACAAGAAATTTTGAAAATTCAAGTGAATAGACCCTCAAAAAAACTCATTTTTTTGGTGTGATAAAATATAGTTAGCACCATATTATCATACAATGAAACTCAAAGAGCCATGAAATGAAAGCCAGAGTTATTGTGTCGTACAATGAAACTTAACACTACATGTGACAAATCTTCTTATTACATATTATTTTATGATAAAATTTTCCATTTCATGTGATGAAAAAGGTGTCGTACGACAATTTTGAGTACAATGGTATGATTTTTGTCAAAGTTTCAAAAAATAAACAAAAATAACCTGCAAGAAATGGGACCAAAATTGGATTCGGTCCCCATGGTTGGTGCCAAAAATGTGTGGTTAAAAATTGGTATTCAATGGGAATGCAACCAACACTCAATAAACCATTAACTCCAGAATTTAGCTACAAGAGTTCAAATCACATGAACAAACTAAATTCCCAAAACCAGATTATTGCTTCCTAGTTGAAGCGAGTTTAATCCTTTTTAGAATCCTCTTCAGATTTCAATGAAGGATCAGTGACTTGACTACTCCAAAATGGAAGATTTCAAATGTGGAGGAGATGCAAAACTTGCACTCACCACTCCAAGATGATCCAAATGCAAATGAAAAGTTAAGATGAAGCAATGATGCAAAATTAATCTACCAACAATGATGCTATTATGAAAGAAAACTAGATAACAATGCAAGGTTACACTAGAAAATGAGCTAATAATAAAAATGCAAGAGAGCTATGAGTACAAGAAACTATGATGAAAGAAACTAGTAACTAAAAGTAGTAAGATTACTCTAGAATGCACAAAGATAAAATGCTAGAATGTAAGAATGAAACTTGGAACTTAGAACCTTAGAACCCCTTGAGCCAAGGAAGAGCTGTTGTTTAAAGAAATTGCCTCAAGAATGAAGGGTGAAGATTAAGAGGCAAAATATGTCAGGTATATATGAGTGGTGAGAGAGATCAATCCTTTTTAAAGTATCCAATACTTTTGATTGGTCAAGCTTGATGGGAGAATAAGACAAAATAGAGAATCCCCTTTTAATTGACCTTTAATCAAGATTAAGTTGCACAATGTGCTCTTTTTAATAAAAGTCCTAGGACTTTACATTAAAAGGAGTTTTTGACAATTAAATAATTTTTCAAGTTTTAATATAGAAATAATTTGATTTAATTATGCAAGGGGGATTATCCAGGTTGCTTACATAATTATGTCTAGTAAATTATGCCTTTGAAATTTAAAATTTTATTTGAGGCAGGTTTGATCAAAATTAGGGGCTCATGTTTTAATAGACAAATTTTAGGTGATTACAAAAATAGTATTAGTGCTAAACTTTATTGATTTCTTAATATAAACTTATTTCAACCCTAACCCCAAAATTTAGATTAACCCTATTTTAAAATTCAATATAAATATAACTCTAAATGAACTCTTGTTGAGAAACCCTAAATAATGAAGAGAAAGAATAAGAGAGGGAGGGAAAGGTGGCGAGCTAGATGATGAAGATAGAGTGGGGGTGGGAGAGATAGAGGTAATAAGGGAGCATGTGATAGAGAGAGAGAGAGAGATGAAGAAAGATAGGCATAAACCTAGAGAGAGGAAGGGGAGTGAATAGGATACATAGAAGAATAAAAAAACACACATGAACACACAAACACACACAAAGTGATGCAGGAGCATCTTGGGTGTAAGAGAAATCTTGCATCACCCAAAAAAATAAAGGCTATCTTGTGTAGAGCTACTATTTATGGAAAGTTACTATTTTTAGTAAGTTGGTCAAATGATCTCAAAATGTTCTGATTTCAAAGTTGGAGGTTAATTTTGGTTGTATCAACCTGCCAGTAAAGTTTCATTTCTAGATCAAGTCTAGTTTTGAAGATATTGAAAATTTTTGATATTAGCAGCAGGGTACAGAAACTTTGAACTCAGTTTTGAAGGCTTTAGAGGCCATGGATGAGGTTGAAACTTTGGCTGAATGAAGTTTCCTTTATTCAAGCGTTGTAGAGAATTTCATGCCATTTCTAAAATGGGGTCATAATAGTCAATCAGGTCAACATGTGATGACCTATGGTCTTCAGAAGTTGGGTCACCTAAAATGGTAGAAAATGATTTTCCTTCAAAACTTATGTTTGGGTTTCAAAAGTTGTTTTGAGCTGACTCTGATGTAATAAATTGTAAAATAAAATAAGTCTAAGTTTGGTCGGCCTTATTGGCTAAAATTTTGGAACGTTTCCAAGCGGTGGAAAATTGCCTATATAAGGAAGGCTGTAGTGTTGTCTTAGGCAGTTGGGAGCAGTTTTGGGTAGATCTGGGTAATAATTCGAGGCTTTGTCCTACAGAATACTGTAAAGGGAATGCCCATGTGGCTTTGCATATTGTAATTCCAAAATTTTTAGTTCCACATTTGTGGAGATAATAAGAAGCACATTTTCTGTTCTTGCAAATTATTGTTGTTTCTCTATTTCTGTTATGTGTTTGTGGTATTAAGGGGAGCACCCTTCATCAAGTAGTATCAGAGCAGGAGTTCCTGAGTGTGTAAATAGATCATCGATTGTGAAGTAGTTTATACCAGGATCATGGTTAGGGTTTCAATGCGCATCACAAAAATGCCTCCATGAAGGGAATGTGGTAGAAGAGCTGGTGTTGTAACACCTGAGGTTAGAGCGCTCCAGAGAAAAGTGTGAGCATTGCAAGAAGAGATTCATAGAGGAATGAATCTTAATGTTAGAGATGAAAGCGAGGAGGAAGCCGAAGAAGGAAATTATGAAGGAGAAGTTGAAAATGTGAATCAGGAAGAAGAAAGAATTTTCCGAGCCATTTCCAAGATCAGGAAAAGACCTAAGATTGAAGTTCTTACATTTTCAGGAAATCTTAACCTAGAGGAATTGATTGACTGAATCAATGAATTTGAAGAATATTTCAAGTATGAAAATATTAAGGATCCTAATAGGGTCAAGTTTGCAAAGGCCGGACTAAAGGGTCATGTAAAGATCTTGTGGCAGGAGATCCAATTAGAGTGAAATCAAAGAGGAAAGGATAAAACAACAAGATGGGATTAGATGGTGGATAAATTGAAGTGACAGTTCATTCTTGTTGATTATGAGCTTGACCTACTGAAGAAAATGCAAAGTTTGAAGTAAGAAAGAAGATCTGTTCAAGAGTATACGAAAGAGTTCTATTGAATCCTCATCAGAACAGGCCACGCAGAAGCTGATAAGGAGAAAGTATCCCGCTACCTTAATGGGTTGAGGCTGAGCATTTAGGAAGAGTTGAATTTGGTTTGAATGAACAGTATTGAAGAGGCATACCAGTTTTCTCTAAAAGTAGAGGAAAAGATGAACAAAAAATTTTAGAGCAAATAAAATGGAAGATGTCGTCATGGAAGATTTGGTGGACGGTCATATGGAGGCCAAAATGAAGATCCAAAAAAGAAGGATGAGGCTAGTAGCAGCTAGAATCATAGAGGAAATAATTCCAATCGCTTCTAGGATAAGAGTAATAGAGATCAAAGAGGAAGAGGAAGAGGACAAAGATCTGGAAGAGGAGGATTTCGTGGAACATATTTTCACTATGGAGAAGTAGGTCATAGGGCATTTGAATGTCCTCAATGCCAAGGAAGGATAGATAGGAGAAATAAAGGCCAGGCCAGAGTTACACATGTAGATGAAGATGCCAGATCATCACATTCTGAAGATGTTGAAAGAGGAGAAACGTTGATTAGTAGAAGAGTCCTACTGAGTGGTGAGAATGAACCTGAGCAAAGGAGGAGCCTTTTTCGCACTAGATGCAAGTGTGAGGGTAAATGTTGTGATGTGATTATTGATAGTGGAAGCACCGACAATTTGGTGTCAAAAGAGATGGTGACAAAGTTGAAGCTCGAGAGACAGAAACATCCACATCCATACCGGATTGCCTGGGTGCAGGATGACCATAAGGTCATGGTCAATGAACAATGCCTAGTGAAGTTCAAAATTGGTGAATACCATGATGAGGTACTATGTGATATCATATCTATGGATGCATGTCATATTTTGTTGGATAGATAGTGGTAGTTTGATAGACATGTTGTACATGATGGTTGTGTGAATACCTATTCCCTGACAAAGGATGGAGTGAGACATAAGCTAAAGCTATTGAATGAGACAAAAGAAAAGGTATGTGGTAGTACAAGAATAAATTTTGTTGATGGAAGAAAATTCCTAGATGGTATGAGGTATGAGCATGTGTGTTTTTCTTTAATTCCAAAAGTCAGTAAAGAGGAAGTAGAAGATGTACTTGTAGAAGTTGCAGATTTGTTGAATGAGTTTCAGGATATTGTAACCGATAATGTTCCTGATGGATTAACACCAGTAAGGAAGATCGGTCATCAGATGGACTTGATTCCGGGAGCCAGTTTTCCAAATAAGGTAGCACACAGAATGACACCAGTGAAAGTGGAGAGTTGAACAGACAAGTATATGAGTTGTTATAGAAAGAATTGATTTGGGAGAGCTTGAGTCCATGTGTTGGACCAGCAGTATTAGCACTAAAAATAATAGAGGAAGGAGAATGTGTATGGATTCCAAGGTTATAAACAAGATCACAATCAAGTATAGGTTTCCATTGCCATAGATGTATGATATTATGGACTATTTGAGTGGAGTTGTGTATTTCTCAAAGATAGATTTGAAGAGTGGATATGACCAGATTTGGATAAGAGAAGGAGATGAATGGAAGACTACCTTCAAGACAAAGGAAGGACTGTATGAGTGGTTATTCATGCTTTTTTGGCTAACCAATGCACCAAGCACTTTCATGGGGCTCATGAATAAGGTTCTGAAAGAATTTTTGGGTAAGTTTGTCATTGTTTACCTAGATGATATTTTGATCTTTAGTAAGACATTGGAGGAGCATATGATGCATATTCGTATAGTGTTTGAGAAGTTAAGGGATAGAAACTGTTGATTAATTTGAAGAAGTGTAGTTTTGTGAAGAAAGAGTTAGTGTATTTAGGATTTTTAGTTTCAACAGAAGGTCTAAAAATGGACCCAGAGAAAGTGTAGGCTATCCTTGAATGGCCTACTCCAAGGAGTGCTACTGAGGTAAGATATTTTCATGGTTTGGCTAGCTTTTATAGAAAGTTTATCAGAAATTTTAGCAGTATTTGTGAACTCTTGACTAAAACAATGAGAGGGGGTAGAAAAGAGTTCAAGTAGACTAATAAGGCAGATAAGAGTTTTAAATTGTTGAAA
Source organism: Chamaecyparis obtusa (assembly GCA_027943335.1). Taxonomy (NCBI): domain Eukaryota; kingdom Viridiplantae; phylum Streptophyta; class Pinopsida; order Cupressales; family Cupressaceae; genus Chamaecyparis; species Chamaecyparis obtusa. The sequence continues at coordinate 837,736 of BSBK01004196.1, read as the reverse complement.
CAAAAAGTTACAAAACAACCTATTTTAGCACTTCTAGATTTTAATAAGGTTGTTCAAGTAGACTGTGATGCTAGTGGTACTGCAATAGGAGATGTTATGAGTCAAGAAGGTAAACCTATTGCTTATTTCAGTGAGAAGGTAAATGATGCCAAGAGAAAGTATTTTGTTTATGATTGAGAATTTTATGCTATAGTTCAGGCATTGAAGAAGTGGAGACACTATCTGCTTCCTAAAGAGTTTGTTTTGTATACCGATCATCAAGCTTTGCAATATTTGAATAGTCAAGGAAAGTTGAATCAAAGACATTTGAAATGGGTTGAGTTTTTGTAGAGTTATACATTTGTTTTAAAACACAGGAGTGGAAAGTCTAATAGGATTGCAGATGCGCTTAGTAGAAGGAAACTATTGCTGATAGAGATGCAAATTGATGTGGTTGGGTTCAAGGAACTCAAGAATTTATATCCAGAGGATCTTGATTTTGGACAAGCTTGGAAATCTTGTAAGGAACCTGTTACTCTAGATAGAACGAAGTGGTTGGATTTCATCATTCAGGATGATATACTATCAAGTGGGAGCCATTTGTGCATTCCACAAAGTTCTATGAGGGAGAATCTCATCAAGTAGAAGCATAGAAGAGGATTGTTTGGACATTTTGGTTGTGATAAAACCATTGCTTTGGTTACTGAGAACTATTATTGGCCATAGTTACAGTAAGATGTCAAGAAGTTTGTACAAAGTTGCAGAGTATGTTAGATGGCAAAAGGAGTGAAGCAGAATATAGGGTTGTATTAGCCATTACCTGTACTAGAGAAACCTTGGGAGGATATCAGTATGGACTTTATTCTTGGTTTACCAAGGACTCAGCAGGGACATGATTCAATTTTTGTGGTGGTTGATAGATTTTTGAAGATGGCACATTTCATTCCCTACAAGAAGACTAATGATGTTATTCATGTAGCAGAATTATTTTTCAGAAAAGTAGTGAGACTACATGGTTTGCCAAAGAGCATAGTTTCATATCAGGATACTAAGTTTGTTGGATATTTCTAGAGCACATTGTGGAAGCAATTGAAGACAGATTTGAAATTCAGTTGATCACATCATCCATAGACTGATGGACAGACAGAGGTGGTGAATAGAAGTTTGGGAAATTTGATGAGATGTTTGGTTGGAGATAAGCCAACGGGATGGGATTTGATTTTACTACAGGCCAAATTTGAATACAATAATTCTATTAATAAGAGAACTACTAAATCACCATTCTAGATTGTCTATGCAAGTAGTCCAAGAAATGCATCTAAGTTGAGAAAAATAGATAAAGGAGAAATAAGTAGTGCTGAAGTTGAGGATTTTGCAGAACACTTGAAGAACATCCATGGGGAGGTGAGGAAGCACATTACCAAGATGAATGTGTAGTATAAGGCTAAGACATATGAGAAAATGAGGCATAAGGAATTTTAGGTTGGAGATGAAGTCATGGTTCATTTGCAGGAGTGATTTCTAGTTGGTACATACAACAAGCTGAAAATAAAGAAGTTTGGGCGATGCAAGATACTGAAGAAGCATGATTCAGGAAATGCCTATGAGGTAGAATTGCCTACTGAGCTGATTATTTCACCAGTGTTTAACAATTCAAATTTGATAGAGTATCATGAAGGAGGTGTTGAAGATGAGATCACGGTGACATAGTGAAGTATTCCAGCAACTAGTTTAGATACCGAAGAGATTGAGGATATATGTATTGGATAGTCATGTTGGTAGAAGCACAAGGAAAATGGCATATGAATTATATCTAGTCAAGTGAAAAGGATGACCTATTGAAGATTCATCATGGCTGACAAGGGAGGAGGTTAACTATCTTGGTTTTCCTATTCACACCTGAGACATGACGGGGTCACTTCTCAAATTACCTCGGGTGTCTGATGTAGGAGCATCCTAGGTGTAAGAGCAGTCTTGCATCACCCAAAAAATTATTTTTTTGTTTGCTTTTCAATAAGGGCTATCTTGTGCAGAGCTTCTATTTATGGAAAGTTACTATTTTTAGTAAGTTGGTCAAATGATCTCAGAATGTTCTAATTTCACAGTTGGAGGTTCATTTTGGTCGTATCAGCCTGCCATTAAAGTTTCATTGCCAGATCAAGTCTAGTTTTGAAGATATTGAAAATTTTCGGTATTGGCAGCATGGTACAGAAAATTTGAACTCAGTTTTGAAGGCTTTAGAGGCCTTGAATGAGGTTGAAACTTCAGCAAAATGAAGCTTGCTTCATTTAGGTGTTGTAGAGCACTTCACGCCCTTTCCAAAATGGGTTAATAATAGTCAATCAGGTCACTAGGTGTGACTTATGGTCTGCGAAATTTGGGTCACCTGAAATGGGGAAAAATGATTTTCCTTCAAAATTTCTGTTTGGGTTTCAAAAGTTGTTTTGAGCTGACTCTGATGTAATAAATTGTAAAATAAAATAATTCTAAGTTTGGTTGACCTTATTGGCTAAAATTCTGTAACCTTCCCAGGCGGTGGAAAATTGCCTATATAAGGAAGGTTGTAGTGTTGTCTTAGATAGTTGGGAGCAATTCTGGGTAGATCTAGGTAATGATTCGAGGCTTTGTCCTACAGAATATTGTAAAGGGAATGCCCATGTGGCTTTTCATATTGTAATTTTAAAATTTGTAATTCCACATTTGTGGAGATAATAAGAAGCCCATTTTCTGTTATTGCAAATTGTTGTTATTTCTCTATTTTTGTTATGTGTTTGTGGTATTAAGGGGATCACCCTTCATCAAGTAGTATAAGAGTAGGAGTTCCTAAGTGTGTAAATAGATCACCAACTGTGAGGCAGTTTGCACTAGGACCGTGGTTAGGGTTTTAGTGTGCATCACGAAAATTCCTCCACGAAGAGAATGTGGCGGAAGAGCTGGTGTTGTAACACCTGAGTTTAAAGCACTTTAGAGGCAAGTGCAAGCATTGCAAGAAGAGATTCATAGAGGAATGAATCTTAATGTTAGAGATGAAAGCGAGGATGAAGCCGAAGAAGGAAATTCTAAAGGGGAAGTCAAAATTGTGAATCAGGAAGAAGAAAGACTTTTCTGAGCCATTTCCAAGATCAGGAAAAGACCTAAGATTGAGGTTCCTACTTTTCAAGAAATCTTAACCCAGAGGAATTGATCAACTAAATCGATGAATGTGAAGAATATTTTAATTATGAAGATATTGAGGATCCTAATAGGGTCAAGTTTGCAAATGCCAGACTGAAGGGTCATGCAAAGATCTAGCGGTAGGAGATCCAATTAGAGAAAAATCAAAGAGGAAAGGATAAAATAACTAGCTGGGATCGGATGGTGGATAAATTGAAGTGATAGTTCATTCCTATTGATTATGGGCTTGACCTACTAAAGAAAATGTAAAGTTGAAAGCAAGCAGGAAGATTTGTTCAGGAGTATACGGAGGAGTTCTATCGAATCTTCATCAGAACAAGCCATGCGGAAGCTGATAAGGAGAAAGTTGCTTGTTACTTTAATGGGTTGAAGCCAATCATTTAGGAAGAGTTGAATTTGGTTCAAATGAATAGTATTGAAGAGGCATACTAGTTTTCCCTAAAAGTAGAGGAAAAGTTGAACAAAAAATTTGAGAGAAGACAAAATGGAAGAGGTTGTGGTGGAATATCTGGTGGATGGTCATATGGAGGCTGAAATGAAGATCCAAAAAAGAAAGATGAGGCTAGTAGTAGTTAGAATCATAGAGGAAATAATTCCAATCACTTCTAGGATTAGAGTAATAGAGATCAGAGAGGAAGAGGAAGAGGACAAGGATCTGGAAGAGGAGGCTTCCATGGAACATATTTTCACTATGGAGAAGAAGGTCATAGGGCATTTGAATGTCCTCAATGCCAAAGAAGGATAGATAGGAGAAATGACGGCCAGACTAGAGTTGCACATGTAGATGAAGATGCCAGATCATCACATTCTGAAGATGTTGAAAGAGGAGAAATGTTAATTAGCAGAAGAATCCTACTGAGTGGTGAGAATGAACCTGAGCAAAGGAGGAGCCTTTTTCGCACTAGATGCAAGTGTGAGGGTAAATGTTGTGATGTGATTATTTATAGTGGAAGCACTAACAATTTGGTGTCAAAAGAGATGGTGACAAAGTTGAAGCTCAAGAGACATAAACATCCACATCCATACCAGATTGTCTGGGTGTAGGATGACCACAAGATCATGGTCAATGAATAATGCCTAGTGAAGTTCAAGATTGGTGGATACCATGATGAGGTACTATGTGATATCATATCTATGGATGCATGTCATATGTTGTTGGATAGACCATGGCAGTTTGACAAGCATGTTGTACATGATGGTCATGTGAATACCTATTCCCTAATGAAGGATGGAGTGTGACATAAGCTAAAGCCATTGAATGACACAATAGAAAAAGAATGTCGTAGTGTAAGAATAATTTTTTTTGATGGAAGAAAATTCCTAGATGGTATGAGGCATGAGCATGTGTGTTTTTCTTTAATTCCAAAAGTTAGTAAAGAGGAAGTAGAAGATGTACCTATAGAAGTTTTAGATTTGTTGAATGAGTTTTAGGATATTGTATCTAATAATGTTCCTGATGGATTACCACTAGTAAGCAAGATCAGTCATCAGATGGACTTGATTCTGGGAGCCAGTTTGCCAAATAAGGTAGCACACAAAATGACACTAGCAGAAAGTGAAGAGTTGAAAAAACAAGTACATGAGTTGTTATAGAAGGGTTTGATTCAGGAGAGTCTAAGTCCATGTGTTGTACCAATAGTATTAGGACTGAAAAGGAATGGAGAATGGAGAATGTGTATGGATTCTAGGGCTATAAACAAGATCACAATCAAGTATAGGTTTCTATTGCCGTGGATGGATGATATTATGGACTGTTTGAATGGAGCTGTGTATTTCTCAAAGATAGATCTGAAGAGTGGATATCACCAAATTCAGATTAGAGATAGAGATGAATGGAAGACTGCCTTCAAGACAAAGGAAGGATTGTATGAGTGGTTAGTCATGCCTTTTGGGCTAACCAATGCACCAAGCACTTTCATGCAACTCATGAATGAGATTCTGAAAGAATTTCTGGGTAAGTTTGTCATTGGTTACCTAGGTGATATTTTGATCTTTATTAAGACATTGGAGGAGCATATGATGCATATTCATATGGTGTTTGAGAATTTAAGTGAAGAGAAACTATTGATTAATTTGAAGAAGTGTAGTTTTGTGAAGAAAGAGTTAGTGTATTTGGGATTTGTAGTTTTAGTAGAAGGTCTAAAAATGGACCCAGAGAAAGTGCAGGCTATCCTTGAATGGCTTACTCCAAGGAGTGCTATCGAGGTAAGATATTTTCATGGTTTGGCTAGCTTTTACAGAAGGTTTATCAAAAATTTTAGCAGTATTTGTGGATCCTTGATTGAAACAATGAGAGGGGGTAGAAAAGAGTTCAAGTGGAATAATGGGGCAGATAAGAGTTTTAAATTGTTGAAATAAAAAGTTACAGAACAACCTATTTTAGCACTTCTAGATTTTAATAGGGTGTTTCAAGTAGACTGTGATGCTAGTGGTACTGCAATAGGAGCTGTTATGAGTCAAGAAGGTAAACCTATATCTTATTTCAATGAGAAGTTAAATGATGCCAAGAGAAAGTATTTTGTTTATGATTGAGAATTTTATGCTATAGTTCAAGGATTGAAGAAGTGGAGACACTATCTCCTTCCTAAGGAGTTTGTTTTGTATACTGATCATCAAGCTTTGCAATATTTGAATAGTCAAGGAAAGTTGAATCGAAGGCATTTGAAATGGGTTGAGTTTTTGCAGAGTTATACATTTGTTTTAAAACACAGGAGTGAAAAGTCTAACAAGGTTGCAGATGTGCTTAGAAGAAGGCAACTATTGCTGACAAAGATGTAGATTGAGGTGGTTTGGTTCAAGGAACTCTAGAATTTGTATCCAGAGGATCCTAATTTTGGAGAAGCTTGGAAAGCTTGTAAGGAACCTGTTACTCTAGATAGAATGAAGTGGTTGGATTTCATCATTCACGATGATATGCTATTCAAAGGGAGCCAATTGTGCATTCCATGAAGTTCTATGAGGGAGAATCTCATCAAGGAGAAGCATAGTGGAGGATTGGCTATATATTTTGGTCGTGATAAAACCCTTGCTTTGGTTACTGAGAACTATTATTGGCCACAGTTGCAGCAAGATGTCAAGAAGTTTGTAAAAAGTTGCAGAGTATGTCAGATGGCAAAAGGAGTGAAGCACAATATAGGGTTGTATCAGCCATTACCTGTACCAGATAAACCTTTGGAGGATATCAGTATGGACATTGGTCTTGGTTTACCAAGGACTCAGTGGGGACATGATTCAATTTTTGTGGTGGTTGATAGATTTTCAAAGATGACACATTTCATTTCCTGCAAGAAGACTAATGATGTTGTTCATGTAGTAGAATTGTTTTTCAGAGAAGTAGTGAGACTACATGGTTTGTCAAAGAGCATAGTTTCATATCAGGACACTAAGTTTGTTGGATATTTATGGCACACATTGTGGAAGAAGTTGAAGACAAATTTGAAGTTCAGTTCATCACATCATCCATAGACAGAGGTGGTGAATAGAAGTTTGGGAAATTTGCTGAGATTTTTGGTTGGAGATAAGCCAACAGGATGGGATTTGATTTTACCATAGGCAGAATTTTCATACAATTATTTTATTAACAAGAGCACTAGTAAATCACTATTCCATATTGTATATGGAAGTAGTCCAAGAAATGCATCTAAGTTGAGAAAGATAGATAAAGGAGAAATAAGTAGTGCTAAAGCTGAGGATTTTGCGAAACACTTGAAGAACATCCATGAGGAGGTGAGGAAGCACATTACCAAGATGAATGCATAGTATAAGGCTAATGAAGATGAGAAAAGGAGGCATAAGGAATGTTAGGTTGGAGATGTAGTCATGGTTCATTTGCAGAAAATGAAGAAGTTTGGGCCATGCAAGATATTGAAGAAGCATGATTCAAGGAATGCCTCTGAGGTAGAATTGCCTATTGAACTAAATATTTCACCAGTGTTTAGCATTTTAGATTTGACAGAGTATCATGAAGGAGGTGTTGAAGATGAGATCACGGCAGCACAGTGGAGTATTCCAACAACTAGTTTAGATACCAAAGAGATTTAGGATATACTGGATAGTCATGCTGGCAGAAGCGCAAGGAACAAGACATGAAGAATATCTGGTCAAGTGGAAAGGATGACCTATTGAAGATTCATCATGGTTGACAAGGGAGGAGGTTAACTATCTTGGTTTTCCTCTTCACACCTTTGACATGATGGGGTCACTTCTCAAATTACCTCGAGTGTTTGATGTAGGAGCATCCTAGGTGTAAGAGCAATCTTGCATCACCCAAAAAAATATTTTTTTTGTTTTCTTTTCAATAAGGGCTATCTTGTGCAGAGCTGCTATTTATGGAAAGTTACTATTTTTAGTAAGTTGGTCAAATGATCTCAGAATGTTCTAATTTCATAGCTGGAGGTTCATTTTTGTCGTATCAGCCTGCCAGTAAAGTTTAATTGCCAGATCAAGTCTAGTTTTGAAGATATTAAAATTTTTTAGTATTGGCAGTATGGTACTGAAACTTCAAACTCAGTTTTGAAGGGTTTAGAGGCCCCAGATGAAGTCAAAACTTTGACCAAATGTGGCATTGTAGAGCACTTCATGCCCTTTTTGAAATGGGTTCATAATAGTCAATCGGGTCAATGGGTGATGACTTATGGTCTCGGGAAGTTGGGTCACCTGAAATGGTGGAAAATGATTTTCCTTCAAAAAATTTGTTTGGGTTTCAAAATTTGTTTTGAGCTGACTCTGATGTAATTAATTGTAAAATAAAATAATTCTAAGTTTGGTCAGCCTTATTGGCTAAAATTTTGGACCCTTCCCAGGCGGTGGAAAATTGCTTATATAAGGAAGGCTGTAGTGTTGTCTTAGGCCATTGGGAGCAGTTCTAGGTAGATCTGGGTAATGATTCGAGGCTTTGTCCTACAGAATATTGTAAAGGGAATGCCCATCTGGCTTTTCATATTGTAATTCTAAAATTTGTAATTCCACATTTGTGGAGATAATAAGAAGCCCATTTTCTATTCTTGCAAATTGTTGTTGTTTCTCTGTCTCTGTTATGTGTTTGTGGTATTAAGGGGAGCACTCTTCATTAGAGAGAGAGAGAGAGAGAGAGAGAGAGAGAAGGATAATTATGTATCATAATAGATAGAGAAGTTGATGAGGGAAGGAAGATGACATAGAAAGAGAGAGGAAATGAGGAGAGGCATGCCTTTACATCTCCAAAATATGTACGCATTATGAAAAACTTATTATATACTTTTTTCTTTTCAAAACCTGAGTGCGTTATGATGGACACAAAAAACCATACTATGTGTTTATGGGGGGGGGGATGTTCTTGAATTGGCTATTGGTTTTGTTTATAATGGTTTGAAATTATTTCTTGGTATCATTCCCTATAACCAACATGTGAGATTTCTTGACATTTTAATCTTCTTTTCCTGGCTGCCATCCTCCTCTAACTTAGCTAACCACTCATACACGCTTAATGATTAATTAGGCTAATTTCCACTAGAATGCTTCCTATTCTTTTTATTTTATTGAGCCAAATTAAGTGATAGTTGTGGGTAATTATCCCGAATTCCTCTACCGACTATGGGCATGCTCATGTTTCTACTTATAATCGGTTCTGGTATAAGTGTAGTGAACCACATTTAAAACTGGTCACCTTTAAATGCTAGAGACTTTAGCGAGTTGTCTTCTTAGAATTATACACTTATAAATACTTGATGTTTTGGCATTTGAGCCTTCATAGGAAAATAGGAATTTTGGCTTATATTTAGATAATCTTTGTTCAAAATTGATTGGTAGATAATGACCAATAAATATTTTCTTTGTAATGAAAGCATATAGAAATAATAATGTTATAGAAATAGAAAGATATTCTTTGTTTATGGTTAGCCCTATAATACAAGTTATAAATTGAATAATATTTTATTCATTCTCCTTCTTGAATGGTTTCAGTTTACCTTATCGGTGGGAAACTATAAATGTTGTTGACTCTAATTACATATAATTATTTTAAGCTAGGAATATTGTGGGGTAGGTGATATAATTTCTCTCTTTATGATCTCTCTTTTCTTGTAGCTGTAGTTCTATTTTGCTAAAATATCCTTTCCCCAAAGAGATGGGTAAACTTTCATGGAGGGATTAAAGATTTGTGAAATAATGTGTGTTCATGTCTTATTGTTTTGGGGTGGTTAATAAGTTAGTTTTTTTAATTATGGTTCAAAAGAGCTTGAATTTTCTTCTTTCATTATAATATTTTTCAATCCATATGGTTTTTCATTAAGTAATTCATTACTTTTATGTGGTTTCTCATATGGTGGTAATTGTTCACTTGTTGTATTCCTTTGATGCTATTATATAGAGGGAATTAGAAAACATTATATCTTTACTATTCTTTTTCTTTATTGAAATGAAAATAATTCCATGAATGAATAGAAATTGTTATTCGTTTTCATTCTTATACATTGTATCTACTAAACTTTTATTTTATTGTAATGATAATAATTTCATGAATGCGAATAGATTCTTTATTATGTGTAAAATTCCTTATGATTATGGTATATACCAATGTTGAATATTCTTGCAGGATGCAACTGTCTTGGTGGAAATTAGATCTATATGTATAAAATGAATCTTATATTTCTATGTTTTGTAATGTTATTGTTACCAATTTTAGCATCATGCTAAACTTGGAAAAGTTTTTACAACATTGGTGAAAGGTACTTTTGGTATGTTTAAAATTTTTGAAGCATTCATGATTAATTACTGTATGCTGAATGGAAAGTACAGGAAAAGAGAACATTTCTTTAATGTGTAAGTGCATTATTTACAAGAAAAATATAAGTGTATTTGCAATCAAAATTTCTTTATTCATTTGCAAAAGAATATACAGAATAGGTCCCATACAAGCCATGGGATAGCTATTAAAGAAAAATGCAAGAAATAGAAGAAAACATGCATATGTATAGAAGTCAAGAAAGAGATAAGGGTCAAATCCATCATTGCCTAGATGGAATGATGGACAAGGTTGTTGAGTAGCTTTGGTTGGCTAATTGAAGAGGTCCCGCATCCTGGAGGTGTTTACAGAATATGGAAGAGAAGGTGTTAGTCTAAAAAGACTAAGCAATGATGAAATTAACATCTATCACTAAGCATGACAGTTGTATAGATACATATTCAACAAGAGAAAAATAGAAATAAAATCATTTTTTATACTAATAATGTTTGCTTCATGTGCAGGTTGAAGACTAAATAGGACATAGTTTATTTATTTTGTTGTCATTAAGTGTGCATGTTCAGACAATGGCTATATCATGTCAAAATGAGGATACAGAGTGTTAACTAGTTATTGTTCATGTGTTAAATATCAAGATTAAGGTCATAGGAAATCTGATTATGGGAGTCACGAGCCCGTGCTCGAACCCCATAAACAGATTTCCTTGCTAAAATATGTCCTATAAATTTGTCATCTTTGAAATCAATGATCTACAAACTGAACATCACATGGCAGGATAAGATCAAATGATAGAGTGCAAATACAAGAATGAAGATAATAAATTCTGGTAGTGGTGTGTTCAAATACTATAAAAGATGCTAAACTGAAAAGGAAAGAGATAGAAATATTATTACTGTGAATACAATAGCTGAATATTAATGAAAATTTATAGTGAACATCAGCAAGTCCCAAGCATGCTGGTTGTAATCAGTCACAACAAGGAAAGGAAGAAAGGTGCATCTATATAACAATATGATATACCAGGACAACCATATTGTATTTCAAGAGAATGCTACTTCATAAAGTTTGTTTTCAGTTATATGAAAACTTTAAGAAGAAAGAAATTGCTACAGGAACAACTTATCAACAGATAAAAAAGAGTATCAGGGAGTTAAGTTTAACATCAGAAGTAAGATTTTCGGGAAGAAATATGAAATTGTAAATCAAGCCAAGGCACTAAAAATAATGATATAGCTACTGAGGTTATTTTCAATAGGAATGTTCAGAATGGATGCCATGAGATTCGAGGTTCATCTAGCAGTATTCTGATATTTACAAATGGTGGTTATGAAGAGGATGAACATGAGGTTTTAAATTTGGGTCTACTCTTAGCAGCGGTCCTATCAGTGATACCTTTGATTCAACCTTTCTAGTAGCAAAGTTTTCTGCAGTCGAAATCAGGTTAAGGCACCCTCAATGCTACAACTACCCTAGCATCATGAGTTGTTCTCAGCATTGAGTCCTTATCATAAAAAGCTTTCTAAAAGTTATCACAAATAAATAGGATCAGGCAGCAAAAGGCTTTCTAGGAGTGAAAACTTTGTTGACTCATTTTCAAACAAGGATGATTGTCAAGGATAAACATAGGTCAAATGCGATAGATAAAGCTCATGAGTTTTTACAAATATTATACAAAGTTAACAACAAGCTACCACAAAGAAAGGTAAAGCATGCATAAGAAGACATAGCACAATTCCCGGTTCTCATCTTTTCATACAATACTAAAAAATGATGAAAGCTTAAGATCTTAAACGATCTTGCAAAAAGATATAGTGTTTAGCTATTCTAAAAAAGCTCAAAGCTTTAAAGAAAATGCCAGTCACAAATCAAAAGATGTGACAGCCATAGCCAAGCTTTAAATAAATATCACTGAAGTTACAAAAGAATAGCACATGTACAAGTAGTTCAATCTTTCAGCAGAAAGCGTTCAAAAATTTTAGCTTCTTGTTTTTCCTAAAGTTAAGAAGAAATTCAAACAAAGAATTTCCTGCCATAGAAAAGAAAAGAAAGAAATAGAGTTGTTTATTGTAAAAAATAAATACATAGATCAGTAGGGGTTTGATTCATGCTACAACAGATTCAAATAAAGTAATAACTTATCATTAGACAGCGCCAGCATAATAAAGACAGGTTCAAGTTCAGGAAATAATGAAGATTTTGTGATAGTAGACCATAGGTTATTTCCAAAAAACAAAAGCTCTATAGAAACCAGAGACAAGAGAAAATGGCGGCAGCATCAAACCCTAGTTATTCTTCATCTTCAAAATTTGGAAAATGCATAAGTATGAGAGATACAAATGAGATAAAGTTAAAAGCCTTTGCTATTTTGCAATATATTTGGAATCCGCAGAACCTGCAGTGCACAGTTTCCCCTCAGCATGCCATGATAGCATAGATCACGTGGTTTTGTAATAAAATGGAGTTATCCATTTATGTGAAGGTCATGTCGACCTTTTAGGTTAACATAGCTTAGTTTATATATTTTATTTTGTTATGTATTATGTATTAGGTTATATTTATATTTCTTCTTTTGAATTTCACTTTTAATTATATATGTTATAATATAAAGTTATGTTGAATTAAAATGGATAATTTAATTATCTATTTTAATTTAAATAATATTATATTGTGAAATATATGATTAAAAGTGAAATTTGATTTTATACATATTATATTAAATAAAGAATATGCTTATACTTTACATAATTATATTGAATAGAATTATATTTTATTTTTTATATGTTAAGTATAAATATATTATTTATTGAATTAACTATAATAAGTATAAATTAGAAAAAATATAAATTTAATCTTTTATGGAATATATTAACGAATAAATGTATAGCTAAAGTGGATCTTAAGATCATTGCTTCTAGTGAAGGGGAAAGTTCTTTCAGTCCTGTTCACTTGTTGAGGTAGATTAGAGGCTTTTGTTGGTATCTTGGAGTCTTTTTGAGGTCATTTTTGAGTTCAGCGTCAGATAGTATCAATTGAGGGTCTCTTTGGAGTAGTTCACTATCGTTTCCTGCAGTCACACTCATATTTTGACAGGATTTTCCTTCCATATCCGACCCCTCACATATTTGCATGATTTTTGGAGTTATGGAGCAGTTTCAAGGGGATCTTGAGTGGCAGTCCAGTTGTATATGACTTGAAGAAGTTCAAGGGGCACATGGACTTCATTTTTTGGGTAGTTTGACTCCTCATTTTTTAGGGTTTTTTTTTTATGCATACAGATTAGGGTTTTGAGAACTCTATTTACCTTATTTTCACCTCATTTTTGGGGATCTTCTTTTGGGCTCACCTGTTTTGCATATTGCAAACATGAGAGAGAATTGTAAGGCAATTGTAGTAGAGATTTATTCCAGCATTGATAAATACAGATATCTGTTCCTTCCCATTTGTTTGGAAGTGTAATACTATGAGTTTAATTGCTTTGATGTTGTGTTAGCCTTCATCTTAGCTGCATTCCTTGTTATGTTTTGAATCTTGATACTTGCTATTATAGGTCTGTTGTTTGTGTCCTAACTTTTGTAGTGATTTGGTGAAACATTATCTCCCTATCTGTGCAAAATATTGTAGGTCCTTACATAGAAACACTTGTATAGTTGCATTTTTTTTGGGTAGTGAGAGCTATAATTATCTTTAAAAGATCTATGCTAGATTAATTTAAGTTACATATATTAGATTTTTGGTGTATCACCCTGTTTAGGTTTAGAATTCATTACGTTATTCCTTTTATCCCTTTCCCTATACAAATTTGTGCACAAGTGATATTCCAAATCCAAGAGGAATCGGCCTAGAATCTAGAGATTTGTTCTCCTCCCCATCAATGAGAACGTTTCCATGTTTCAATAGGATAGCTAGATTCTACATCAAGCTATAGGCGCAATCCTGATTGACAATAATTTTTGGCAGGCTTGGTGGGACAACAAATTGCTTCTCAGTTCCCTGAGTTACATGTTTTGATTGTTAATTTGGTGTGAGTAGCAGTTTTCAGCCTTAAAGAAGGCATTTATTTTAGCACCTGGTGACTCTGTAGAGGAACGATCTATTGGTTTCAAGAGATCAAGTGCTGGTATTTTTCAAATCATTTTTATATTCAGATTTTTAGTTTATTACATGAATAGAGATGTCAAGTTATTATGGTCAGCAAGAATACTCACCACCATATTATGAAAGGAATGTCCATAAAGTTTCTAATCAGCCATATCATTATGAAGGTTGTACCAATTTTGTTCAGAATGGTTATGTAACAACAGATTATTAGCATGTTCCCCCTATCTGTGAGCCTTTAATTCCTTTGCACATATTGTATGAAGTGGATATTAATGGAATTAGAGATCAGGTTATGGCTCTCAATCAGAGGCTTGTTAACCTTGATGTGAATTTAAAGGGAGATCCATATCTTCCCTCGCATAAAGATGAATTTGGATATTATGAATTACAACTCCTTTTGGTGGGTTGGGCTAGCTAGATCCAAGAAAATAAAGAGCAACAAGGATTTCATATGCAGATAGAAGATTCAGCCTACCAAATTTTTCAAATGATCATGCTGATATGGAATATGAAGTATTTTGAGAATACAATAAAGATAAAGTAGCATATGTGGACTCAAGCAAAAGAGCAGTTTGATGCCAAACAAAGACAATATGATCAACTTGCTGATAAGCTGGAAGCACAGAAGAAAGCTCATGAGAAACGGATGGTGAGTCATAAAGAATTAATAGCTGTCATGTTTTCTACAAGTGTAAAATGTGAGGAAGATTTCCAAAGAAAATTTGCAGCTCATGATGAGTTTCATGAAAAAGAGCTGCAGGAGCACAAAGAGAAAATAAGGCTCCTGATTAATACAACAATTAAGTACAGAGAGACCAGTAAGATACATTATGAAGAAGCCCAAAAGTATAAAGAAGATATTGAGAAAAGGGTTTCATTTGATGAGTTTCCCAATTTTGTTGAAGAAGATGCTAAAAACCAGAGAGTAGAAGCACTAGTCCCAGGAGAGCTAGAGATGACTCAAGTTCTTGATGTTTTGAGCATGCATCACAATGACAGCAAGGTAAATATAAATCCTTCCCCATGCAATGATGAAAATCAAGATGATGAGGCTGATTTTTGGGATGATTTGGAAGTATTTATTACAAAATTAGATGTTCGTCATTCATCTTCTCATAAAGAACAGGTTCAACAAGTTGTTGAACACATAATGGTGACTGAATCTCAGCAAGAGCATGAGAATGATCTTGATAAGATGCTGATCTATAAGGAAACAAGTTTAGGCAGCATTGAAAAGAGGTTTCAAAAGTCTGATTTGGTTCAAATGCTACACGGAAAATAGCAGATCACTAATGATCAAGATTTTTGCAATCAGGTAGATGAACCAATAACTCTTTCTCCTAATTCTTTTGATATTGAAATCTTTAATCAGAATGATATGGTGGTTGAAAAAATGGAACAAGTGATTGAAATCAGCACCAGTATTCTAGAAATTATTATTTCCAAGGGCTATCCCATCAGGCATATTTCCAAAATGGAGCCTGAGTTTGAAGTTTCAGACATTATAGAGAAGGACCAGTACATTTATTCACCTCAGATCTGCATTAATTTTGACCAAATTCAAGAGGTATGTGATCTGGTCTATTATTTTAAAGATATGCTTCAGGAGTTTCAGATTCTTCAAGTCATATTGCATATCTTTTCAGTTGCACATATGCATGCATCTCATCCTTTGTTGGTGAGAAAAGGAAGCTATTTCAATCAGTCTGTTAATGGATGTATCTGAGAATTGGATGATTGATTAGCTTAGGGTAGGCTAGACATTTTCATTTTTACTTTGTTTTCTCCAAGTGCTGGGCACAATAGTTTCTTTTTTCAGTTAGTAGTTAGTAATCTTCTAAAGGCTGCAAGTTAGACAAGTTCTTGGTAGAACTATTCAAAAATGTATACATTAATCCTAATGTGAAACATTGGACATTCCAAGGTTTTGAATTAGGTGCAATGGCCACAGTCCAAAATAGGTCATCCATGACCTTTCCTAACAGCTTATAGGCTTCAGAAGAGAGGAAAAATTTTCCAGGAGAAAGTGCACAATTTGAAAAAGGACTCAAATTTGTTTTCTACTTCAAGCTAGTTGTTTGCAAATCAATAATTATTTGTCATCAGCATCATCATATCACAGAATTGACATAACAACCATATAATGATGTTGAGGATAGATAAACGTAAATTTCCTAAACAGCTAGAAGGAGGTATTCTGTTTTAGTTTCAGTTTTCTAGTTGGGTGGTGTGTTTAAGTTTTCAACATTTTTCTAATTTTTCTAAGGTTTGAGAAGGTTCACTTTATCAAAGTTCAAAACTATCAAAGTTCAAGACTCTGTGCCCAATGGAATGCAAAAGGTAGCTGGTCTGTTTTGTTCGGCAGGCAAACACCCCTGAGAGGTCGCCAAAAATGTTACCAATTTTAGCATCATGCTAAACTTGGCAAAGTTTATACAAAATTGGTGAAAGGTAAATTTGGTACATTTAAAATTTTTTAAGCATTCATGATTAATTACTGTATGCTGAATGGAAAGTACAGGAAAAGAGAACATTTCTTTAATGTGCAAATGCATTATTTACAACAAAAATAAAAGTCTATTTGCAATCAAAATTTCTTTATTCATTTGCTAAAGTATATACAGAATAGGTCCCATACAAGCCATGGGATAGCTAGTAGAGAAAAATGCAAGAAATAGAAGAAAACATGCATATGTACAGAACTCAAGAAGGAGATAAAGGTCAAATCCACCATTGCTTGGATGGAATGATGGATGAGGTTATTGAGTAGCTTTGGTTGGCTGATTGAAGAGTTCCCGCATCTTGGAGGTGTCTGCAGAATATGGAAGAGAAGGTGTTAGTCTAAAAAGACTAAGCAATGATGAAATTAACATCTATCTCTAAGCATGATAGGTGTATAGATACATATTCAACAAGAGAAAAATAGAAATAAAATCATTTTTTATACTAATAATGTTTGCTTCATGTGCAAGTTGAAGACTAAATAGGACACAGTTTATTTATTTTGTTGTCATTAAGTGTGCATGTTCAGACAATGGTTATATCATGTCAAAATGAGGATACAGAGTGTTAATCAGTTATTGTTCATGTGCTAAATATCAAGATTAAGGTCATAGGAAATCTGATTATGCGAGTCATGAGCCCATGCTCGAACCCCATAAACAAATTTCCTTGCTAAAATATGTGCTATAAATTTGTCATATTTGAAATGAATGATCTAAAAACTAAACATCACATGGTAGGATAAGATCAAATGACAGAGTGCAAATACAACAATGAAGATAGCAATATTATTACTGTGAATGCAATAGATGAATATTAATGAAAATTCACAGTGAACATCAGCAAGTCCCAAGCATGCTAGTTGTAATCAGTCACAACAAGGAAAGGAAGAAAGGTGCATCTATATAACAGCATGATATACCAGGACAACCATACTATATTTCAAGAGAATGCTACTTCATAAAGTTTGTTTTCAGTTATATGAATACTTTAAGAAGAAAGAAATTGCTACAGGAACATCTTATCAATGGATAACAAAGAGTATCAGGGAGTTAAGTTTAACATCAGAAGTAATATTTTCGAGAAGAAATATGAAATTGTAAATCAAGCCAAGTCACTGAAAATAATGATATAGCTATTGAGGTTATTTTCAATAGGAATGTTCAGAATGGATGCCATGAGATTCGAGGTTTGTCTAGTAGTATTCAGATATTTACAAATGGTGGTTATGAAGAGGATGAACATGAGGTTTTAAATTTGGGCCTACTCTTAGCAACGGTCCTGTCAGTGATACCTTTGATTCAGCCTTTCTAGTAGCAATGTTTTCTGTAGTGGAAATTAGGTTAAGGCACCCTCAATACTACAACTGCCCCAATGTCATGAGTTGTTCTCAGCATTGAGTCCTTATCATAAAAAGCTTTCTGAAAGTTATCACAAACAAACAGGCTCAAGCAGCAGAAGCCTTTCTAGGAGTGAAAACTTTGTTGATTCATTTTCAGACAAGGATGATTGTCAAGGATAAACACAGGTCAAATGCGATAGATAAAGCTCATGAGTTTTCACAAATATTATACAAAGTTAACGGCAAGCTACCAAAAAGAAAGGTAAAGCACACATAAGAAGACATAGCACAATTCTCGATTCTCATCTTTTCATACAATACTAAAAAATGATGAAAGCTTAAGATCTTAAACGATCTTGCAAAAAGATATAGTGTTTAGCTGTTCTAAAAAAGTTCAAAGCTTTAAAGAAAATGCTAGTCACAGATCAAAAGACGTGACAGCCATAGCCTAGTTTTAAATAAGTATCACTGAAGTTACAAAAGAATAGAACATGTACAAGCGGTTCAATCTTTCAGCAAAAAGTGTTTAGAAATTTTAGCTTGTTGTTTTTCTTAAAGTTAAGAAGAAATTCAAACAAAGAATTTCCTGCCATAGAAAAGAAAAGAAAGAAATAGAGTTGTTTATTGTAAAAAATAAATACACAGATCAGCAGGGGTCTAATTCATGCTACAACAGATTCGAATAAAGTAATAACTTATCTTTTGCCAGCGCCAACACAATAAAGACAGGTTCAAGTTTAGCAAATAATGAAGATTTTGTGACAGTAGACCAGAGGTTATTTCCAAAAAACAAAAGCTCTATAGAAACCAGAGACAAGAGCAAATGGTGGCAGCATAAAACCCTAGTTATTCTTCATCTTCAAAATCTAGAAAATGTGTAAGTATGAGAGATACAAATGAGATAAATTTAAACACCTTTGCTATTTTGCAATATATTTGGAATCCGCAGGACCTGTAGTGCATGGTTTCCCCTCAACATGACATGATAGCATAGATCATGTGGTTTTGTAATAAAATGGAGTTATCCATTTATGTGAAGGTCATGTTGACCTTTTAGGTTAACATAGCTTAGTTTATATATTTTATTTTGTTATGTATTATGTATTAGGTTATATTTATATTTCTTCTTTTGAATTTCACTTTTAAGTATATATGTTATAATATAATGTTATGTTGAATTAAAATGGATAATTTAATTATCTATTTTAATTTAAATAATATTATATTGTGATATATATGATTAAAAGTGAAATTTGATTTTATACATAATATATTAAATAAAGAATATACTTATACTTTACATAATTATATTGAATAGAATTATATTCTATTTTTTATATGTTAAGTATAAATATATTATTTATTGAATTGACTATAATAAGTATAAATTAGAAAAACTATAAATTTAATCTTTTATGGAATATATTAATGAATAAATGTATAGCTAAAGTGGATCTTAAGATCATTGCTTCTAGTGAAGGGGAAAGTTCTTTCAGTCCTGTTCACTTGTTGAGGCAAATTAGAGGCTGTTGTTGGTATCTTGGAGTCTTTTTGAGGTCATTTTTGAGTTCAACGTCAGATAGTATCAATTGAGGGTCTCTTTGGAGTAGTTCACTATCAGTGTCCAGCAGTCACACTCATATTTTAATAGGATTTTCCTTCCATATCCGACCCCTCACATATTTGCATGATTTTTGGAGTTATGGAGCAGTTTCAAGGGGATTTTGAGTGGCAATCTAGTTGTATATGACTTGAAGGAGTTCAAGGGGCACTTGGACTTCATTTTTTGGGCAGTTTGACTCCTCATTTTTGAGGGTTTTTTTTTTTTATGCATACGGATTAGGGTTTTGAGAACTCTATTTACCTTATTTTCACCTCATTTTTGGGGATCTTCTTTTGGGCTCACCTGTTTTGCATATTGCAAACTTGAGAGAGAATTGTAAGGCAATTGTAGCAGAGATTTATTCTAGCATTGATAAATATAGATATATGTTCCTTCCCATTTGTTTGGAAGTGTAATAATGTGAGGTTAATTGCTTTGATGTTGTGTTAGCCTTCATCTTAGCTGCATTCCTTGTTATGTTTTGAATCTTGATACTTGCTATTATAGGTCTATTGTTTGTGTCCTAACTTTTGCAATGATTTGGTGAAACATTTTTTCCCTATCCATGCAAAATATTGCAGGTCCTTACATAGAAACACTTGTATAGTTGAATTTTTGTTTGGGTACTGAGAGCCATAATTATCTTTAAAAGATCTATGCTAGATTAATTTAAGTTACATATCTATTTTTTGGTGTATCACCCTGTTTAGGTTTAGAATTCATTACGTTATTCCTTTTATCCCTTTCCCTATACAAATTTGTGCACAAGTAATATTCCAAATCTAAGAGGAGCCGGCCTACAATCTGGAGATTCCTTCTCTTCCCCATCAGTGAGAACATTTCCATGGTTCAACAGGATAGCTAGATTCCACATCAAGCTATAGGCGTAATCCTAATTGACAACAATTTTTGGCATGCCCAGTGGGACAACGAATTGCTTCTCAGTTCCCTGAGTTACAATTTTTTATTGCTATTTTGGTGTGAGCAGCAGTTTTGAGCCTTAAAGAAGGCATTTGTTTTAGCACTTGGTGACTCTGCAGAGGAACGATCTACTAGTTTCAAGAGATCAAGTGCTGGTATTTTTCAAATCATTTTTATATTCAGATTTTTAGTTTATTACATGAATAGAGATGTCAAGTTATTGTGGTCAGCAAGAATACTAACCACCATATTATGAAAGGAATGTCCATAAAGTTTCTAATCAGCCATATCATTATGAGGGTTCTACCAATTTTGTTTAGAATGGTTTTGTAACAATAGATTATCAGCATGTTCCCCCTATCTGTGAGCCTTTAATTCCTTTGCACATATTGTATGAAGTGGATATTAATGGAATTAGAGATCAGGTTATGGCTCTCAGTCAGAGGCTTGTTGACCTTGATGTGAATTTAAAGGGAGATCCATATCTGCCCTCGCATAAAGATGAATTTGGATATCATGAACTACAACTCCTTTTGGTGGGTTGGGCTGGCCAGATCCAAGAAAATAAAGAGAAACAAGGATTTGATATGCAGATAGAAGATTCAGCCTATCAAATTTTTCAAATGATCATGCTAATATGGAATATGAAGTATTTTGAGAATACTATAAAGATAAAGCAGTATATGCGGACTCAAGCAAAAGAGGAGTTTGATGCCAAACAAAGAAAATATGATCAACTTGCTGATAAGCTGGAAGCACAAAAGAAAGCTCATGAGAAAGAGTTGGTGAGTCATAAAGAATTAATAGCTGTCATGTTTTCTATAGGTGTAAAATGTGAGGAAGATTTCAAAATAAAATTTGCAGCTCATGATGAGTTTCATGAAAAAGAGCTGCAGGAGCACAAAGAGAAAATAAGACTCCTGATTAATACAACAATTAAGTACAAAGAGACTAGTAAGATACATTATGAAGAAGCCCAAAAGTATAAGAAGATATTGAGAAAAAAGGTTTCATTTGATGAGTTTCCCAATTTTGTTGAAGAAGATGCTAAAAACCAAATAGTAGAAGCACTAGTCCCAAGACAGCTAGAGATGACTCAAGTTCTTGATGTTTTGAGCATGCATCACAATGACAACAAGGTAAATATAAATCCTTCCCCATACAATGATGAAAATCAGGATGATGAGGCTGATTTTTGGGATGATTTAGAAGTATTTATTACAGAATTAGATGTTCGGCATTCATCTTCTCATAAAGAATAGGTTTAACAAGTTATTGAACATATAATGGTGACTGAATCTCAGCAAGAGCATGAGAATTATCTTACTAATATGTTGATCTATAAGGAAACAAGTTTAGGCAGCATTGAAAAGAGGTTTCAAAAGTCTGATTTGGTTCAAATGGTACATGGAAAATAGCAGATCACTAATGATCAATATTTTTGCAATCAGGTAGATGAACCAATAACTCTTTCTCTTAATTCTTTTGATATTGAAATCTTTAATCAAAATGATATGGTGGTTGAAAAGATGGAACAAGTGATTGAAATTAGCACCAGTATTCTAGAAATTATTATTTCTAAGGGCTATCCCATCAGGCATATTTCCAAAATGGAGCCCGAGTTTGAAGTTTCAGACATTATGGAGAAGGACCAACACATTTATTCACCTCAGATCTGCATTAATTTTAACCAAATTCAAGAGGTATGTGATCTAGTCTATTATTTTAAAGATATGCTTCAGGAGTTTCAGATTCTTCAAGTCATATTGCATATCTTTTCAGTTGCACGTATGCATGCATCTCATCCTTTGTTGGTGAGAAAAGGAAGCTATTTCAATCAGTCTGTTAATGGATGTATCTGAGAATTAGATGATTGATTAGCTTAGGGTAGGCTAGACATTTTCAATTTTACCTTATTTTCTCCAAGTGCTGGGCACAATAGTTTCTTTTTTCAGTTAGTTTTAGTTTTAGTTAGTAGTTAGTAATCTTCTAAAGGCTGCAAGTTAGACAAGTTCATGATAGAACTATTCAGAAATGTATACATTAATCCTAATGTGAAGCATTGGACATTCCAAGGTTTTGAATTAGGTGCAATGGCCACAGTCCAAAATAGGTCATCCATGACCTTTCCTAACAGCTTGCAGGCTTCAGAAGAGAGGACAAATTTTCCAGGAGAAAGTGCACAATTTGAAAAAGGACTAAAATTTGTTTTCTACTTCAAGCTAGTTGTTTGCAAATCAATAATTGTTTGTCATCAGCATCATCATATCACAGAATTGACATAACAACCATATAATGATGTTGAGGATAGACAAACATAAATTTCCTAAACAGCTAGCAAGAGGTATTCAGTTTTAGTTTCAGTTTTCTAGTTGGGTGGCGTGTTTAAGTTTTCAACATTTTTCTAAGTTTTCTAAGGTTTGAGAAGGTTCACTTTATCAAAGTTCAAGACTATCAAAGTTCAAGACTTTGTGCACAATGGAATGCAAAAGGCAGCTGGTCTGTTTTGTTCAGCAGGAAAACACCCCTGAGAGGTCGTCAAAAATGTTACCAATTTTAGCATCATGCTAAACTTGGAAAAGTTTATACAACATTGGTGAAAGGTACTTTTGGTACATTTAAAATTTTTGAAGCATTCATGATTAATTACTGTATGCTGAATGGAAAGTATAGGAAAAGAGAACATTTCTTTAATGTGCAAATGCATTATTTAGAAGAAAAATATAAGTGTATTTACAATCAAAATTTCCTTATTCATTTGCAAAACTATATACAGAATAGGTTCCATACAAGCCATGGGATAGCTATTAAAGAAAAATGCAAGAAATAGAAGAAAACATGCATAGGTACAGAAGTCAAAAAAGAGATAAGGGTCAAATTCATCATTGCCTGGATGGAATGATGGATGAGGTTGTTGAGTAGCTTTAGTTGGCTGACTGAAGAGGTCCCACATCCTGGAGGTGTCTACAGTATATGGAAGAGAAGGTGTTAGTCTAAAAAGACTAAGCGATGATGAAATTAACATCTATCTCTAAGCATGATAGGTGTATAGATACATATTCAGCATGAGAAAAATAGAAATAAAATCAATTTTTATACTAATAATGTTTGCTTCATGTGTAGGTTGAAGACTAAATAGGACATAGTTTATTTATTTTGTTTTCATTAAGTGTGCATGTTTAGACAATGGTTATATCATGTCAAAATGAGGATACAAAGTGTTAATCAGTTATTTCTCATGTGCTAAATATCAAGATTAAGGTCATAGGAAATCTGATTATGGGAGTCACGAGCCCGTGCTCAAACCCCATAAATAGATTTCCTTGCTAAAATATGTGCTAGAAATTTGTCATATTTGAAATCAATGATCTACAAACTGAACATCACATGGTAGGATAAGATCAAATGATAGAGTGCAAATACAAGAATGAAGATAATAAATTCTCTTAGTGGTGTGTTCAAATACTATAAAAGATGCTAAACTGAAAAGGTAAGAGATAGCAATATTATTACTATGAATGCAATAGCTGAATATTAATGAAAATTCAGAGTGAACATCAGTAAGTCCCAGGCATCCTGGTTGTAATCAATCATAGCAAGGAAAGGAAGAAAGGTGCATCTATATAACAACATGGTATACCAGGACAACCATATTGTATTTCAAGAGAATGCTACTTCATAAAGTTTGTTTTCAGTTATATGAAAACTTTAAGAAGAAAGAAATTGCTATAGGAACATCTGATCAACAGATAACGAAGAGTATCAGGGAGTTAATTTTAACATCAGAAGTAATATTTTTGGGAAGAAATATGAAATTGTAAATCAAGCCAAGGCACTAAAAATAATGATATAGCTACTGAGGTTATTTTCAATAGGAATGTTTAGAATAGATGCCATGAGATTCGAGGTTCGTCTAGCAGTATTCAGATATTTACAAATGGTGGTTATGAAGAGGATGAACATGAGGTTTTAAATTTGGGTCTACTCTTAGCAACGGTCCTATCAGTGATACCTTTGATTCAGCCTTTCTAGTAGCAACATTTTCTGTAGTTGAAATCAGGTTAAGGCACCCTCAATACTACAACTGCCCCAGCATCATGAGTTGTTCTCAGCATTGATTCCTTATCATAAAAAGCTTTCTAAAATTTATAACAAATAAATAGGCTCAGGCAACAGAAGGCTTTCTAGGAGTGAAAACTTTATTGATTCATTTTCAAACAAGGATGATTGTCAAGGATAAACATAGGTCAAATACGATAGATAAAGCTCATGAGTTTTTACAAATATTATACAAAGTTAACAGCAAGCTACCACAAAGAAAGGTAAAGCATGCATAAGAAGACATAGCACAATTCTCGGTTCTCATCTTTTCATACAATACTAAAAAATGATGAAAGCCTAATATCTTAAACAATCTTGCAAAAAGATATAGTGTTTAGCTGTTCTAAAAAATCTCAAAGCTTTAAAGCAAATGACAGTCATAGATCAAAAGACGTGACAGCCATAGCTGAGCTTTAAATAAATATCACTGAAGTTACAAAAGTATAGTACATGTACAAGCGGTTCAATCTTTCAGCAGAAAGCGTTTAGAAATTTTAGCTTGTTGTTTTTCTTAAAGTTAAGAAGAAATTCAAACAAAGAATTTCCTGCCATAGAAAAGAAAAGAAAGAAACAGATTTGTTTATTGTAAAATATAAATACACAGATCAGTAGGGGTCTGATTCATGCTACAACAGATTCAAATAAAGTAATAACTTATCTTTAGATAGCACCAGCACAATAAAGACAGGTTCGAGTTTAGCAAATAATGAAGATTTTGTGATCGTAGACCAGAGGTTATTTCCAAAAAACAAAAGCTCTATAGAAACCAGAGACAAGAGAAAATGGCGGTAGCATCAAACCCTAGTTATTCTTCATCTTCAAAATCTGGAAAATGTGTAAGTATGAGAGATACAAATGAGATAAAGTTAAAAGCCTTTTCTATTTTGCAATATATTTGGAATCCGTAGGACTTGTAATGCACGGTTTCCCCTCAGCATGCCATGATAGCATAGATCACGTGGTTTTGTAATAAAATGGAGTTATCCATTTATGTGAAGGTCATGTCGACCTTTTAGGTTAACATAGCTTAGTTTATATATTTTATTTTGTTATGTATTATGTATTAGGTTATATTTATATTTCTTCTTTTGAATTTCACTTTTAATTATATATGTTATAATATAATGTTATGTTGAATTAAAATGGATAATTTAATTATCTATTTTAATTTAAATAATATTATATTGTGATATATATGATTAAAAGTGAAATTTGATTTTATACATATTATATTAAATAAAGAATATACTTATACTTTACATAATTATATTGAATAGAATTATATTCTATTTTTTATATGTTAAGTATAAATATATTATTTATTGAATTGACTATAATAAGTATAAATTAGAAAAAATATAAATTTAATCTTTTATGGAATATATTAACGAATAAATGTATAGCTAAAGTGGATCTTAAGATCATTGCTTCTAGTCAAGGGGAAAGTTCTTTCAGTCCCGTTCACTTGTTGAGGCAGATTAGAGGCTATTGTTGGTATCTTGGAGTCTTTTTTAGGTCATTTTTGTGTTCAGCGTCAGATAGTATCAATTGAGGGTCTCTTTGGAGTAGTTCACTATCACTTTCCAGCAGTCACACTCATATTTTAATAGGCTTTTCCTTCCATATCCGACCCCTCACATATTTGCATGATTTTTGGAGTTATGGAGCAGTTTCAAGGGGATTTTGAGTGGCAGTCCAGTTGTATATGACTTGAAGAAGTTCAAGGGGCACTTGGACTTCATTTTTTGGGTAGTTTGACTCCTCATTTTTTAGGGTTTTTTTTTTATGCATACAGATTAGGGTTTTGAGAACTCTATTTACCTTATTTTCACCTCATTTTTGGGGATCTTCTTTTGGGCTCACCTGTTTTGCATATTGCAAACTTGAGAGAGAATTGTAAGGCAATTGTAGTAGAGATTTATTCCAGCATTGATAAATATAGATATTTGTTGCTTCCGATTTGTTTGGAAGTGTAATACTATGAGTTTAATTGCTTTGATGTTGTGTTAGCCTTCATCTTAGTTGCATTCTTTGTTATGTTTTGAATCTTGATACTTTGCTATTATAGGTCTGTTGTTTGTGTCCTAACTTTTGCAGTGATTTGGTGAAACATTGTTTCCCTATCCGTGCAAAATATTGCAGGTCCTTACATAGAAACACTTGTATAGTTGCATGTTTGTCTGGGTACTGAGAGCCATAATTAACTTTAAAAGATCTATGTTGGATTAATTTAAGTTACATATCAGTTTTTTGGTGTATCACCCTGTTTAGGTTTAGAATTCATTACGTTATTCCTTTTATCCCTTTCCCTATACAAATTTGTGCACAAGTGATATTCCAAATCCAAGAGGAACCGACCTAGAATCCGTAAATTCATTCTCTTCCCCATCAGCGAGAACATTTCCATGTTTCAACAGGATAGCTAGATTCTGCATCAAGTTGTAGGCACAATCCTGATTGACAATAGTTATGAAAGATGAATTGTACTACAATATCATGATAAAATAACTATATTGATCATGAGAAATATCTGGAGTTCATTGCTTGATTTTTTAATAATGTGGGTTTTATTAGAGTATGTTTTCTCATGTGTAGAATATCTTTTGTCAAATGCAATTCTGAATACTATTTTTTGTTGGAATTATTGTCATTCAATAGTTTGTCATTGATGTCAACATATATTCAGTTATGGAGACCAGGAATTATTGGACTATACAGATAGGTAGATTGTAGAAAGTGGTACGGATGTCATAAATTTCATTAGCTATTGTGGGCTTAGAGATATGTTCCCAGATGTATCTAAAGCTTATTCCTATGGCCATAGACATTTATATGATTATTGGAAAAAGATATGCATGTTTTAGTAAAGACTGGTTGCATGACCAGAGATTGACAGTTTTCATAGACCTAGTTGTATTTTTTGGAATAGAACTATTGTGCGATGATGAATTTCAGTATGCACACTTGGGAAATGTCACGAGACATCATGAAGAAGATACATTGTGATCGCACTATGTTCATGTAAATGTTGATGTCATATATTACATTTTTTCTAGCATGGAAGTATCTGGGAGCCGACTAGGAAGAGTAACATGTAGATGATTGATTTATGATTGAATTGATGGAGATGACTTTGGGTGAATTATAATTGTTGTAACATGATCAAGGATGACTTGTGTTTCATTGCCTTGAATAATGTAATTATTTTTTTATGTAAATAGGTCTTATAATGGCCAACCTCTAGATGAATTATTTTTTGTAACTTGTATATAAGTGAGGATTTCTTCCTTGAGATGGTGTGTGGATTGTGATAGTAATATGTGAGCTAGAATGCTATGAAATTTTCTTCTAAGAAAGAAGAAGGTTGTGCATCTAGGCATAAGGATTGGATCATCCTAATATTCGATTCAAGTATGTTCAAGTATATTATGTAAAGGATTGAAGGTGGATTTAACCTTCTAATTGTATTTGGGCCTATGGCCAATTGTATTACCCCTAATAGGGTCTAAGACTCCTAACGTGATCAGTCCTTTAACATGGAATTTCCTATTGTATTAATAAATTCCTAATAGGGCTAGAACTCCTAATTGGTATTTAGTCAAATAGTGCAAATATTTGTGGGTGTCATCCCCATCAGGGTTTTTCCCTTAATAGGGTTTTCCTCGAGAAAAAATCTAGGTGTCACTTATGTTCAGTGATGTGATATGGTTTTGAATTATGTTTTATATAAGATTATATTTGGTGGTGAGTTTAATAAAAAATTTAACTGATTCACCCCTCCCTGTCAGTTTCTTGAGACATTGTTATCCTAACAATTAGTATCAAAGCTATTTGTCCTCAAAGAGAAAGCTTGACCACTTGAGTAAAAGATCCAGGATTTCTTACTTCAAGAAAGAAAGTCCCAATTTTGATGCATAAAATTTTGGTGAATGGAAGGACAAAATTAAGACTCATTTTTTTAATTTTTGGGCTTGGATTATTGGATTGTAAACAAGAAAGATGCAACACTAAAGACTAAAGATGAGATGGAAGACCCTGCCAAAAATTATTAGGAAAAGAAGATGTTTCAATAAAACATGATAGTCAGATAAGTATTCATTAGTGCATTATCTGATGGTGAATTATCTGAGATCAAAGATTTGTGTAAGGAACATGATATATGGGAAATATTTCCAACACTGTATCAAGGAGATACATACACTAAAGGAGCCAAACTTCAAAATTGGAGAGTGAGGATGGAGACACTTAAGATGAAATAGTAAGGATGTTTATTCAAAGGGTTACAAAATGTGTAACAGAAATCAGGAAACATGCAGGAACCTCTACTGAGGATGAGGTCATTAAAAATATTCTGAGATCTTTGAAACCAATGTACAAAACTAAAGTACATGTCATAGAGGATATCAGACCATTGACCAAAGGTTTCACAAGAGAAATGTTATTATCCAAACTAACCATATTTGAGACCACTGAGCTTAAGGATTCCTTACATAAGGTGGAGATATCCTTCAAGGCAATAGTGCATAAAAAAAAAGATGTTGGAACAACTTTTGTACGTGCTATAAAATCAAGTAAGTACAATGAAGAGTTAGGAGATTATGTTGATGAATGGGAAGAGATTGAAAAACTTGAAAACAATGTTGATGAGAAGTTCTTAGCCTTGATCACAAGAAGAGAAAGAATGGGCCAAGGTAAGTTTGAAGGAAATTTACACATAAAATGCTTTAATTGTAGCAAGGTTGGTCATTTCGCTTCTAGATGTCCAACTAGAGTTCCTAAGCATAATCCTAAATATGGGAAATACATCAAGGATAAAGAATGCTATTATTTTAATAATGATGAGATAAATGAGTTACTTGGATTTGTAGCAATTAAAGAAGATAAACCTATTAGAGAAGAAAATATATTAGTGTCTCGTGTTAACAAAAAGGTTGATTGGATCATACACAGTGGTTGTTCACAACACATGAGAGGAGATACGAATAGATTTTTAAAGTTGAATATGTATAATGGTGGAGTTGTCAGACTAGGTGACAATACTCCTAGAGCTATTCTTGGGATTAGATCAATTAATTTGGATGGTAAGACTAATAAAGTTGATGTATGCCTTTTTGATGGTTTAACACAATTTATTGAGTATAGGTCAGTTTGTGAAAAAGGTTTATCAGTTAGAATTCAAGGATGGAAAGTTCTCAATTAGAAGTGTTAAAGGAGACCAGATTGCTATTGGGATTTAGATAGGAGGTAATGTATTTCATCTAAGCTAAAGTGAAGTAATATTTTTTTTTCAAAGGTTGATGATAGTTGATTATAGAATAGGATATTTTGTCATGTCAACTTCGATAACATTGTAAGGGAAATTAATACTAATGCCATCAGAGACCTACCTAGAATTGTGAAGCCTACTAACAATACATGCGAAGAATGTGCGATGGGAAAGAAAACAAGGAGTTTTCAAATAAGAGAGTTTTCAACAAGGAGCAAGTTGGATCTTTTTCATACATATCTTTGTAGACCTACACAGACCATGTCTTACTTTGCAGATAGGTACTTTATAATTATCATTGATGATAACTCTAAAATGACGTGGGTTGGTTTTCTTAGAGAAAAATCAGAAGCTTTTGAGAAATTCAGATACTTTAAGGAAAAAGTAGAGAATGAGACTGGATTGAAGATAAAGTGCTTAAGATCAAACAGAGGTGGTGATTTTACATCAGGTGACTTCAATACTTTATGTGATGAACATGGAATTATGAGACAAACATCTACACCTAGAACACCACAGTAGAATATTGTTGTTGAAAGAAGAACCAGATCAGTCCTTGATGCTGCAAGGACAATTTTGATTGAAGGGAAACTAAATGTTAGAGAAGGAACAAGCAAGACACCCTATGAATTATGGTATAGTGAAACTTCTACTATTAGCTCTTTCAAAAATTTTGGTAGAAATTGTTTTATCAAAAAAGATAATGGAATAGATAAATTTGATGCTAGAAGTGATGAAGGAATCTTCCTTGGGTATTCCACTAAAAGCAAAGTATATAGATGTTTCAATTTGAGAACTAAGAAAATGATTGAGAGTGTGAATGTCAGAATTGATGAAAGGTTTTAGGTACAAGAATGAACATGTGAATTCAATCCTTATGATCCATATTGGGAAATGTTTGAAAATGAGATATTTTAGAGAAATCAAAATCACCTTCAAATAGGGCAAGGTCGGGAAGAAGTACACGAACAACCACAAGATGTTTGTTACCAGGAAGTGAAAAAGATATAAATCAGAGAAAACTAGAAGTGTTCAAGATACCTAAGTAGGTTGCAAAGAGTCATCCACATGACCAAATCATTCGATACAAGAGTACAAATGCTAGAACAAGGTTGCAGTTCAGAAATGCAGTCTATTTGATCTCGCAGGTTGAGCCAAGGACACCTGATGAGTCTTACAATGATTAGTATTGGATTAAAGAAATGAGATAAGAATTGGATCAAATTGAGAAAAACAACACTTGGGAATTGGTCCCAAGATCTAAAGACAAGAATTTCATTGGCACAAAGTGGGTTTTAAAAACAAAATGAATGAAGATGGGGTTGTGATTAGGAATAAATCCAGATTAGATAGTAAGAGATATTCATAGCAAGAAGGAATTGATTTTGAGGAGACCTTTAGACCAATTGTGAGGATAGAGGTAGTTAGGTTAATCTTGGCCTATGTTTCATATAAATATTTTAAGGTGTATTAGATGGATATCAAGTGTGCATTCTTAAATGGATATTTGGAAGAAAAATTTTAAATTGAGAAGCCAGATGGTTTTCCTTTCACAGATGATAGAGATATGGTTTATAGATTGAAGAAAGCATTGTATGGATTGAAGCAAGCTCCAAGGGATTGGTATGCAAGGTTGGATAGGAATTTATTGTTGATCCCTAAGTTTTGTTGTCTATTAGTGTCTTACACTTAGTCATTTTCTAGGAAATGTTGGTTGGTCATCACTACAACCAAGTCATCACGTATAGGTCGAGTCATGTATATTATATATTTAAAAAGTAGTAGTTATTGTTGAGAAATTCATAGGTCACTGAATACTTCAGTATTAGCTAAGATAGTTTATGTTGAGTTGTGTAGATATGTTAGTGTCGAGCACTAGTAAAGGAGAACAGTAAGTGCTGAGTGCCAGAGATATCAAATGTCGAGTAAGCCAGATTTGACATAGGTGTTTGTAATGGCACAAACACTTAGGTAAACCATTTTGGCCAACATCTACATGATATTTATTGTTTTTTGAGGAAATCATGGAGTTGATTATGCTTGAGAATTGTGATCATTAATCCCTATGTAATTCATGCAACCAATCAGACTTAGGGAATGGTTAATCAACATAAGAAGGAAATCTAGATCGTAGATCTCAATTCAAGGAGTTGATCTATTATTTATATAAGATGAGATCCAAACCTTAAAATGTATCAAGGGAGTGTAGAAAAAGAGTATGAGTATGAAGAGGATCTCATACATGCAAAATAGAGAAGTGTTTTGATAATAAAAAATAGAGATCAGTGACCGATCATAGTAGTGAAGGACATAACATAAGCATATTTCATAAAGAAGATCAAATCTATATTGGAAGGAGAAGACCTGTTATTAGCATTATAGTGAAAACTAAAGGATTAGGTAATGAGATATTCTAACAGGTGAATTAGGGTGAATCTCTTAACCGTGTGCTTACTTTATTGTAAGTTTAAATCATTTTGCAAGGTAGATTGTATAAGTCTAAAAGCTCTTAATAGGAAAAACCCCTCACATGATAGATCATCATTTTATGGTCAAACTTGTAGCCCTAATAGGAAAAAATTAATACTATAGTAGTTAAGATTTTTGGGTCTCATCCCCACCCCATTTTTATCTTTCAAGGGTTTCTGGGTAGCCAAAATTATTGTGTTATGTTTTAATTTCATGGATGATGATTAGATTGTTAGATCTTTTACAATATTGAATTTTATTTTTTGTATGATGCAAGTAATTTTATGTTAAATTGGAACAATTGGTAGATATCTAATTCACCCCTCTCTTAGTATATCACTTTCCCATAGTAGATTTTCAACAATTGGTATCAGAGCCTAGTCTCTTAAAGAAGCCTAATCACTTCTGAGTCAAAGATCTTAAGATGGAGGTTTATAAGTTAGGAAAGATCATAGAGAATCATAAGATTGACATTCAGCTTGCATTACATCAACTTGAAGTAACCAGACGTGAATTTCAAAGAAATCCTTAAGCAGAAGAAGAGAATTAGAAATACAACAAAATGAAACTAAATATCAAGAAGAGGATATTAAATGATTATTTGATAGTGGAAACTCTACTAAAAGTAACAAAGCTATAATAGATCTACTAGAGAAAAACAAAATACTGAATAAAGACATCAAAAATCTGAAAGGAGAAAAAGAAATGCAATCGGTAAGACTTAGTGAAGTTGTTGAATAGAAAAAGAAAGCTGAAGATGACAAGGCAATGGTTGAAGAAGACAAAAGACAAATATCTATGAGACTTGATGAAAGTACATGTGACATGCAGAGGCTGACAAACAATCAACTAGACATGGTAAATTAGCTATTACTTGCTAATAAAGAATTGGAAAGGAAAGATGTGGAAATTAAAAATCAGAGATCATAAAACAACCAACTGAAGAATGAACTAAGATCTGAAAAAGAACTCAATAAAAGGATAAACAAGCCTAATGAAGCTATATGATGCTTTGAAGAATTGTTGAGGTCACTTAGAAGATCTAGTGATACATCTGGACTTGGACATGATGAGCACCTATCATCCACTGAGGAAGGAGAATAATCAATGAGAGGAGAACAGAAGAATACAAAGCCAAAGAACAAAAAACCTACATGCCATCACTATGAGAAGCTAGGACACACAGCTAACATCTACAGAAGAAAATATGGTAAGTCTAATCCTAAGCCAAAGTTCAATGGATATTGCTTCAACTATAAGAAACATGGACATCAGGCACATGAATGTAGGACAAAGGTCAATAATCCACCTACCTCACCTAGATTTCAAGGACATTGTTTCAACTATCAGAAATATGGACATAAAGCACACGAGTGTAGATAAAAAGCTAAGTGGACATCCAGTCAAAAGACTAAGGCACCTAAGAAAGGTAATACATATAATTGGGACTATAATACATGGTATAGTTGTCATTACTATGGAAAGTATAGTCATATTGGAGAAAACTGTTTAAAGACACATTTCAAAGGAAAATCCAAGAGTTGGATGAGTGGAACTATGGTATGTTACAAATGCAATAAGATTGGTCACTTAAAGAAAGACTGCAGAGCACATATACCGAGCAATGAAAAAGTCAAGAATGAAGAAACTATCGAGTAGATGAGAAATCCAATGAATAAGACATGGAAGAAGAAAGAGGAAGAAAGCAGTAGTGGAGCCAGTGAACCCGAGGTCACCTAATTTGATGGATTAGGTGATTAGACTACTTGAAACTAAGAAAAAAGGTATGTGAGGAATTGAATCCTATAATGCTTTATTTTACATCAGTTCCTAATATTTGATAAGATAAAGTGCATATCTACATAGATTAAGATGTATTAGGATAGATTTGAGAAAGGAGATACATTGTATATTTGATGTCGAGCATCAATACTCTAGCCTATAGTGACCAAGTCACTAGTGTATGTCTAGCACCTATGGTAGCCGAGATGCGATCTATACTGAGTTCAAATTGAATGGTTGTATCGACTGAGCTTGTGTTAATCTAGTTGACATGAGATTGCTGAGACAACTATATCTTACCTAGAAAGTGTATGGATCATTAAATGAAGCCCTAATCTGACCATTTGAATTCTATAAATCTAGAAGTTACCATTTATTCTCACTTCACCAGTGATTTGAGAACTTTTTAGGGTGATTCTAGAGCAATTAACCAGAGTGATTTTTGCTAAGTGTGATTTGTAGAGATCTTAACAATGTCTCATTGGCAAACATCTAAGAACCATTTGGTGCAAGGTATTTACTGAGTTATCTACTTTTGTAATTGAATGCTATACTTGAAAATGGAATCTTCATCATCTACAGTACCTAAAAAGAAAGGGAAGGAAGTGTTGAATGTAGAGCTTGTGAGGAATGACACATGTAAACCAAAGAAATTCTAGGTCATTCTTGAGACTATGATTATGGGAGATCTCATGGGAGCCCTATCGTCAATCCCTCCTAATATTATAATGATCAATGATGTATGCACATGTTATATGTGCAAGATCAGAGAGATTGGAGACTATGAGCTCAGAGAAGCTTATGATAAACTATGTAGCAATGGGGTGTTGAAGGCTAAACATCAAAAGGTTGTTGAGAGAGGGTTGGTGCATGCTCTTGACTTCCCTTAAAAATTTAAGGTAGAATGGATCAAGATTGTACTGAGCCGAGTACATGACATGAAAATTTGGTTGGACAATGGACCAGTAAAGATCACTAAGGAGATGATACATCAAGTTCCTAGGTACCCTAGTCTTATAGGGAAGAAGACTATGAGATGTCCAAGCAAGGAGGTAATTCAAGCTATACCCAAGTAGTATGGAACAAATGGGGAATGACAATTTCAAACATCATAGACCCAAAGATTGATTTTTTAGTGAGGGTGATTGCACATAAGTTTTATCAATCCAGTTGGTTGGACTATGTTTCGTGCATAGTAGTAGACCAAGCTTGGAAGATGGTAAAGAAGGATCATACCTATGATCTTTTCGAGCTACAACTAACACAACTAGTCGAGAACCTCACTTCATTCAGGAAAGTAAAGAATTCTATGTGTAAGCTTGGTTCTCTTCTCATTTGTCTATTTTTCTATGTGTAGAATAGTTTTCTTACTATTAGGGATGTTGCATGGGATATGAACCGACCTATCACCATTTAGATAAATGAATTTATTAATCAGATAGGACACAATTTTTAAATTGTAATGGATAGCTACTATGTGGAGTTTAAGGAGAAAATGAGAAAAAGAAGTAGGATCCCAATATTACTAGTAGAAAAGTATTATGATGAAATATGTTTTCTAGTTGATATCAACTTCACTTACGCAAAAGAGGTTACACCACGTGTATCATGGCTAAGGCCATTACCTTATGAAGTGAATATAGATGAGACAACAATAGCAATCATAGCCCTATTAGCTGAAGAAGTTGACAAGAAGGCTACATATTTTGGAACATATGAGGAAGAAAAATCTAAAGTAACCATGAATCTAAAAAATGCAACCCTGGAGAGAAAAAGAAAGAAGATAGTGAAAAACCTAGAGAAGATGATAGGAGAAGGTGAAGAGATAGATGCACCTCTAGCATTGACACAAGGGTTAGGTGAAGACCATTCTAGTGAGTCAGAAGAAAGTGAAGAGGAGACCGTAACTGTTAAGAAAGGCAAGAAGGCATTAGTTGTCAAGCCCATTAAGAAACAAGTACAAAAATATAAGCCTGTTTCCTCCCCGGTACTTAGACCTAGAACTATAGAAGCATCTATTGATATATCTATCAATCCAAAAAAGAAGACCCCTGCATCAGGGAAAAGAAAGCAAGTTCAGGCTAAGGCTCTGTTGAGCCATATAAGAAAGAAACCAAGAAGAAAGCGTATCTTGGAAAAGGATGATGAGGAAACTAATAGTGATGAGGATGTGAAGAAGAAGGCACCATCACAAAAGAAATCATTGACTATGGATGAAATATGCCACAACATCAAGAGCACTATTGGCCTGGCAGGATTTAAAAAAATTAAATTTGAAAAACTAAGCATTGAGGAAAAAGAGAGAGAAGAACAAGCTATGCTTGAGATGCTTTGTGCATTTAATATGACAC
Source organism: Chamaecyparis obtusa (assembly GCA_027943335.1). NCBI lineage: Eukaryota > Viridiplantae > Streptophyta > Pinopsida > Cupressales > Cupressaceae > Chamaecyparis > Chamaecyparis obtusa. The sequence continues at coordinate 801,427 of BSBK01004196.1, read as the reverse complement.
CACTTCAAATGGGGAACTTTATTTCTGATGAATTGTATAAAAGGATAGCTCAGAAATGAGAGTATGCCTTAATGACCAAGAAGTAGATTAGGGAGAGTACACTTGCTCAAGTCATGCCTGACTTATCCCCTAATTATATCAAGTAGTATATGGAGAAGTATACAAATAGATTTGTCCCTAAGCTCCAAGCATACTCCATACTACAAAACAAGGTTGAAGAGATTGTGCAATAGAGCACAAGACTATGGAAAATCATTTTTGGTTTTATAGTTGACAAGAATGCACAACCGGGTGTGGGTACATCTAGTGGATTATAATTAGATAATAAGGAAGACATTTTTGAGCCACTAGATGAGGAGAAGGAAGCAGAAAAGAAAGATGGAATAAGTGGGTCACAGGATGTGATCATAATTGTTGATATCACTGAGGACAATCTAGTGAAGACTATATCATCTTAAAATGGAAGCACATTCATGTTAAGAACATTTATCCCTCCTTAGGGGGTATTTTGGGCCATTATCATGTTGTCCTCTATTTTTTTCCCCTTTTCTATCTTCTATGCCTATTTAGGACTTTGATTGGGCCTCTCTAGGCACTATTTTCCCCACCTAGCATATTTTCCAGGGGTTTTAACCACCTGGGTCAAGGTTGACCTTGACCTTGACCTAGGCCAAGGTTAACCTTAACCTTAACCTAGGTCAGGTTTGACCTCGACCTTGACCCTAGTCCCCTTTTCATTAGAAAGTGTGCCGGATGCGAGAGGAAACTCAAAAGTTTAGTTTTTGACTTCTAGGTTGGCTATTTTGGGTTTCAAAGTGGTGACTATTAAAATGTATTTAATATAGGTCAACTTCTAGGAGTATAGGCCTAATGGGAATTTATTTCTCATATGTCAGCCTCTCTAGAAGTTTGTGCCCTAGACTTGTATATAAGGAAGCCTTTTCCTCTCATTTTGATAAGCAAGAAAATAAGAAATCAAGCAATCAAAAGCAAGCAAGAAAGATCAAGAAATATAAGGAGCACCATCAACATCCATTGTTCTTCATGCTTTCAAGATTTCAAGTGTTCAATCGAGGTTTTTAAGTCTTCTTCTCAAGCATTCAAGTTCTCCATTAAAGATCAAGGATTAAAGCATTCAAGCCTTTGAAGGGATTTGGTTCAAGCATTTAAGATTCATAATTCAAACCCTAGATCTATCCATCATGGTGGTGTGATCTTCCTTCATTATCCTTTGTACATCCTCAAGATCCATTCATTCTTTCTTCAAGGTGGATTCCAAGCATAAAATCATGGAGGTTTTGATTTACATTTATGGTTTTTGATGTTGAGTCTAAGCTTTCATATTAACATACTTGTTTACATTTCAAATACAATTGCATATCTATTGAATATCATAACTTCATTATTAGATCTTATTCTACTACTTGTTAGCATTCTCTATTTCAATTCTATTCCAAGTTTGATTCCAAAACTTGGGTTTGACAAAGGCAAACCCCTCATCCAAACAACAAAACTATTTTTCTTGTAGGTATAGGTGTCACACATCAAATTATAGAGCAGATTCAAATACCCTTTTCGATAAACTTTCAGGATCCATGAACAAAATTTTTGTCAGAGAAGTGCAGGTCAGGTTGACATAAAAGGGTCAAGGTTGACCTAGTTCAGAAAAGAAAAATATTTCTGGGTTTTCTCCTTCTCTGCGTCTCAGTTCTAGATCTGGTTGCATAATTTCCAAAAATTTAGTATAGACACTAGAAAACAACAATTTCTAGATCTGCTACATTTACAAGATAAGTGTTTCATTTTTCCCTAATCTTTATTATTTATTGCTTTACTTTATAGTTAATAAATTAGAACCCCTTTCCCTCTTTATCCATAACCAGTTGATTCCTCTTTGCATTGATTTTCTCCTTTTGATTAATCAATTAGGATCTCCTTGTCTTGGATTAGGAGGTAATATATCTCCACAACATTTTCAACACACCACACACACACACACACAGATATATATATATATATATATATATATATATATATATATATATATATATATATATATATATATATATATATATATATATATATATATATATATATATATAGACACACACACACACACACACATCCAAATATATATTTTTATATCTTACATTTTTGTGAACCCACGATAAACAACTCTTTCTTTTTGGTGTTGGATGCTTTGCCTCTTTTCCTTAAGACTAGCTTAGATTAGTTTTCTTTTATGCCCTTGAATTTTAAATTCAAAAAAATACAATGCTACCTTGTTTTTAAAAAAAATAAAAAATAAAAAAAAATAAAAAATCTACATACTCATCAAAATACAAAAACATTTCTTGCATTTCAATGCACTATGAAGATCTTTAAGATGCTTTGGTGTGTGGCTATTTTCCTCATTATCCTCATTTTAGCATCTCTTTATATTAATTATGATGTTTATGAGAGTATTAGCCATTTCATTATGTTTTTCACTCTTCATGTTTCACTTGCTTATGCTATTATGAGATTGACTAATACTAGCCTTCGTATTTTCAAAACTTTCATTAAAGTTTTGAGTGGTGGACTTATTGCTCTTTTGGATTATGTGAAGAATTTGGTTGATGATACACCATTTCCTAATCTTCCTAATCCTAATCCTATCCTTCCTGATCCAATTCATAATATTCTCATTCCCATTTCTCCATCTTCTATTCCTAGTTCTTCTCACACTTATGATGGGGCTCAAACTATGGTTCATGATGCAGATGTGAAAGAATTCTTTGATTTACCTTCCCCTTCTTATCCAATCCATGATGATATTAAAGGGAAGAGAAAATAAACTTCTTATAAACCTATCATTCCACCTTATACAATTTTTTTTTATGATCACCGTAAACAAACACCTCTTGTAGAATCTTTACAAGATATGTACACTCTAGGATACAATATGATGGCTAAACAAGGTTATAAGGGTTTAGGGCTTGGTGTTAATGAACAAGGTATTAAATATCTAGTTCATCTATCCCCTAAACAAGATAGGCATGGTCTTGGATTTCCTCTATCTCAATTTAAGGAGGTTGATTCTGATTGTCGCCCTCCTCTTCATGTTCTTCTTCCAACATCTTCCTTAGATCACCATGATACTCCTCAGGATGTGGCTAATAAGGTGTATGTTCAGTTAATGAATACTAAGAAAGAAATCTTTAAACCTATGCTGAAAGATACCCTCTTTAAGTTCAAATTTCTTTTTCATTATAGTAATACACATTTACTTTCTGATTGAGTGCATTTCAAGATGTATGTTAGAGAAAGAGCTACTTTAGGAATTATATCTCACTCTCGTGTGGTTTTACAATTTCTTCATAATTTCCATACGGGGAATACTCCTCATTCTTCTATAATGTAGATATTTTCTCCTCTTGTCTCTTTATTGGGGGGAAAGAGGTATTTCTTTCATTTCTCTAGGATCCATTATGCTCTTACATGTATTTTGTTTTGAGCTTAAATGGTTATTCTTTATATATTTTATCCCTATGGTTTTGTATTATGATATCTTTCTTTTACTCATAATCATCAATAGATCTCTTCTAGTATTCATGATATCTTTTCTAAAGAAATTTGTCTTTCAAAGGTATCCCTTGCTTTCATCCCTAGGGGGAAAAGTTTTCCTTCTTTCTCTCTATCTAGGGATCTACTTTCCTTAGTTTAGTGGCATTTGTTTATTCTCCAACATTATTTCCTTATACAGACTAGTGTTTTGGCTATGGATATCATTTTATGTGAGAGTTTGTTGTCCTAGGTCATCACATCTTCTTTATTTTCCAAATTATGTTCTTTACAAATTATTTCCCTTTCTGTAGGGTTATAGTTTGAATCCTTCATTCCAAGATTCATCTTCCACTTGATCGTAGGGGGCTTGTTGATTGAATCTTTGATCTCTTTTTTCTTTTCTTGGAAAGATGATATTTTATTCAGAGTACTCCTCTATAGTGGAGATCTTGTTGATAAGATCTTTTTCTCTTTGAGGATCCTTTTTTCGTAAGTGACATATCCTTTTTCATGATTATCTTTTCTCTTCGATGTAAGGGTCAATACCCTTCGCTAAGAATATAGTGTACATTATTGTTAATAGAATATCTCCTTACTTTGTGAAGTAGGTATCCTCCTTCTCTTCCTTATCCTGTCTATTAGGTAGCCACAATAAGGAGGGGGAATATATAGGGTCTCCCTTATGCTATAGTTTACATTTTGCAACATGCTAAATCCTCAGAAGGTAACACACATAAGTTACTAAATCCTGAAGAAGACACACATTTCAATTTCAAACATGCTAAATCCTTGGAAGGTAATGCACATAAGTTGCTAAATCCTAAAGAGACGTGCATTTTTAGCTTCAAATATGTTAAATCCTCATAAGGTAATGCACGTAAGTTGCTAAATCCTGAAGAGATGGGTATTTTATATTCAATAGTATTACAAGAATGTGGATCTATGGGTATTCCAAAAGCCTCCAGAAGACGCATTACAACTAAAAAGCATAGTTTATGGGTGAACTATCAGGTTTAGCTACTTGTTGGGTGCTCCCTCCTTGGTGATTCATGGTAAGGTGGTAAGGTGGGCATCTTATTGGGTGAGGTAATCACTCTCTCTTTTTCTCTATTTTTCTTTCATGCTAGTAGGATTAGATCATGAGGCTATGTTATTTATAGTGTTGCTCTTGTCTTTCTGATGTAGTAAGTTATGCTTTTATGATAGCTTTCCAAATATGATATTAGTATAGGAATTATTTCTTAGCAAGGTTCCTTTTCTAGTTGATTTGGGTTTGTTGTTGTACTAACCCCTCTTTGTTTTGTGTATTTTAGCTTTGTCTTTATTTTTTTCTTCATTTTTGTACCCTTGTGCATGTATGTCGAGTTAGAATCCTTGGCCTAGGGGCTCATGTCCTTAACTAAGTGATGTTCTACCTTTTTGTGATCCATTGGAGTCTCTCATCTAACTTTACCATGGGTATGTTCGATTTCCATACTCCCGCTAAAGTGGGGGCTTAATGTATCATCTTAAAATGGAAGCACTTTCATGTTAAGAATGTTTAGCCCTCCTTAGGGGGTGTTTTTGGCCATTTTCATGTTTTCCTCTATTGTTTGCCCCTTTTCCATCTTCTGTGCCTATTTAGGACTCTTATTGGTCCTCTCCGGGTACTATTTTCCCCACCTAGCATATTTTCCAAGGGTTTTAACCCCCTAGGTCAAGGTCAACTTCAACCTTGACCTAGGCCAACATCCACCTTGACCTTGACCTAGATCAGGGTCAACCTCGACCTTGACCTAGGTCCCCCTTTTCATCAGAAAGTGTGTCAGATGTGGGGGGAAACTCAAAAGTTTATTTTTTTGCTTCCGTGTTGGCTATTTTGGGTTTCGAAGTGGTGACTCTTAAAATATATTTAATATTGGTCCACTTCTAGGAGTATAGGCCTAATGGGAATTTATTTCTTATATGTTAGCCTCTCTAGAAGTTTGTGCCCTAGACTTGTATATAAGGAAGCCTTTTCCTCTCATTTTGGTAAGCAAGAAAATAAGAAATCAAGCAATCAAAATAAAGCAAGCAAGATCAAGAAATCTAAGGAGGATCATCAACATCCATTATTCTTCATCCTTTCAAGTTTCCAAGTGTTCAATGAAGGTTTTCAAGTCTTCTTCTCAAGCATTCAAGTTCTCCATTAAAGATCAAGGATTCAAGCATTCAAGCCTTTGAAGGGATTTGGTTCAAGCATTCAAGATTCATCATTCAAACCCTAGATCTATCCATCATGGTGGTGTGATCTTCCTTCAAGATCCTTTGTACATCCTCAAGATCCATTCATTCTTCCTTCAAGGTGGATTCCAAGAAAACAATCATGGAGGTTTTGATTTACATTTATGGTTTTTGATGAAGGGTGCTCCCCTTAATACCACAAACACATAATAGAAACAGAGAAACAACAACAATATGCAAGAATAGAAAATTGACTTCTTATTATCTCCACAAATGTGGAATTACAAACTTTCAGAATTACAATATGCAAAGCCACATGGGCATTCCCTTACAATATTTTGTAGGACAAAGCCTCGAATCAATACCCAGATCTACTACCTAGAATTTCCCTAGAAAACACTACCATTCTTCTTTATATAGGCATTTTTCACCGCCCGAGAAGGTTCCAAAAATTTAGCCCTTAGGGCCGACCAAACTTAGAATTATTTTATTTTTCATTTTATTACATCAAATTTGGCTCAAAATAACTTTTGAAACCTGAACAAAATTTTTGGAGGAAATTTATTTTCCGCCATTTCAGGTGGCCCAACTTTCAGAGACCATAAGTCATCACCTGTTGACCCAATTGACTATTATAACCCCATTTCGGAAAGGGTATGAAGAGCTCTACAATAATTGAATCAAGCAAGCTTCATTCAACCAAAAATTCAACCTCATTCGGGGCCTCTAAAGCCTTCAAAATTGAGTTCAAACTTCCCGTACCCTGATTCAAACACCAAAAATTTTCAATATCTTCAAAACTAGACTTGATCTAGCAATGAAAATTTACTGGCAGGCTGATATGACTGAGATGAACCTCCACATGTAAAATCAAAACATTCCAAGATCGTATGACCAACTTACTAAAAATAGAAAGTTTCCATAAATAGTAGCTTTGCACAAGATAGCCCTTATTGAATACAAAAATAGAAATATTTTTGGGTGATGCAAGATTGCTCTTACACCCAGGGTGATGCAAGATTTCTCTTACACCCGGGGTAATTTGAGAAGTGACCCTATCATGACTCAGGTGCAAAGAGGAAAACCAAGATGGTTAACCTCCTCCCTTGTCAACCATGATGAATCTTCAACAGGTCATCCTTTCCATTTGACCAAATACTCTTCATATGTCATGTTCCTTGTGCTTCTGCCAACACGACTATCCATTATGTCTTCAATCTCCTTGATATCTGAACTAGTTGCTGGAATACTCCACTGTGCTTCTGTAACCTCATCTTCAACACCTCCTTCATGATACTTTGTTAGATCTAAAACATTAAATACTAGTGAAATATTTAGCTCAGTAGGTAATTCTACTTCATATGCATTTCTTGAATCATGCTTCTTCAGTATTTTACATGGCCCAAACTTCTTCATTTTCAAATTGTTATATGTACCAACTGGAAATCGCTCCTTCCACAAATGAACCATGACTTCATCTCCAACCTAAAATTCCTTATGCCTCCTTTTCTCATCTTCCTTAGCCTTATACTATGCATTCATCTTGGTAATGTGCTTCCTCACCTCCTCATGGATGTTCTTTAAATGTTCTACAAAATCTTCAACTTCAACACTACTTATTTCTCCTTTATCTATCTTTCTCAACTCAGATGCATTTCTGGGACTATTTCCATATACAATCTGGAATGGTGATTTACCAGTACTCCTATTGACAGAATTATTGTATGCAAATTTTGCCTGTGGTAAAATCAAATCTCATCCCGTCGGCTTATCTCCAACCAAACATCTCAACAAATTTCCCAAACTCCTATTCACCACCTCCGTTTGTCAATCAGTCTATGGATGATGTGATGAACTAAATTTCAAATCTGTCTTCATCTTCTTCCATAATGTTCACCAGAAATAGCCTACAAACTTGGTGTCTCGATCTAAAACTATGGTCTTTGGCAAACCATGTAGTCTCACTACTTCTCTAAAAAACAATTATGCTATATGAACAACATCATTAGTCTTCTTGTAGGGAGTAAAATGTGCCATCTTCAAAAAAATTTCAACCACCACAAAAATTGAATCATGTCCCCACTGAGTCCTCGATAATCCAAGAACAAAGTCCATACTAATATCTTCCCAAGGCTTCTCTGGTATAGGTAATGGCTCATATAACCCTGTATTCTGCTTCACTCCTTTCACCATCTGACATATTATGCAACTCTGTACAAACTTCTTGATATCTTGTTGCAACTGTGGCCAATAATAATTCTCACTAACCAAAGCAAGGGTTTTATCATGACCAAAATGTCCAGCCAATCCTTTGTTGTGCTTCTCCTTGATGAGATTCTCCCTCATAGAACTTCATGAAATGCACAACTGACTCCCTCTTAATAGCATATCATCTTGGATGATAAAATCTAGCCACTTCATTCTGTCTAGAGTAATAGGTTCTTTACAAGCTTTCCAAGCTTCACCAAAATCAAGATCCTTTGGATACAAATTCTTGAGTTCCTTGAACCCAACCACTTCAATCTGCATTTTTGTCAGCAATAGTTTCCTTCTACTAAGAGCATCTACAACCCTATTAGACTTTCCACTCCTGTGTTTCAAAACAAATGTATAACTCTACAAAAACTCAACCCATTTCAAATGCCTTTGATTCAACTTTCCTTGACTATTCAAATATTGCAAAGCTTGATGATCAGTATACAAAACAAACTCCTTAGGAAGCGGATAGTGTCTCCACTTCTTCAATGCCTGAACTATAGCATAAAATTCCTAATCATAAATAGAATACTTTCTCTTAGCATCATTTAACTTCTCATTGAAATAAGCAATAGGTTTACCTTCTTGGCTCATAACAGCGCCTATTACAGTACCGCTAGCATCACAGTCTACTTGAAACACCTTATTAAAATCTGGAAGTGCTAAAATAGGTTGTTCTGTAACTTTTTGTTTCAATGATTGAAAACTCTTTTCTGCCCCATTAGTTCACTTAAACTCTTTTCTATCCCCTCTCATTGTTTCAGTCAAGGGACCACAAATACTGCTAAAATTTCTGATAAACTTTATGTAAAAACTAGCTAGACCATGAAAAGATTTTACCTTAGTAGCACTCCTTGGAGTAGGCCCTTCAAGGATAGCCTATACTTTCTCTGGATCCATTTTCAAACCTTCTGTTGAAACTACAAATCCCAAATACACTAACTCTTTCTTCACAAAATTGCACTTCTTCTTCACAAAATTGCACTTCTTCAAATTAATCAATAATTTCTCATCTCTTAACTTCTCAAACACCATACGAATATGCATCATATGCTCTTCCAATGTCTTACTAAACATCAAAATATCATCTAGGTACACAATGACAAACTTGCCCAGAAATTCTTTCAGAACCTCGTTCATGAGCCGCATGAAAGTGCTTAGTGCATTGGTTAGCCCAAAAGGTATGACTAACCACTCATACAGTCCTTCCTTTGTCTTGAAGGCAATTTTCCATTCATCTCCTTCTCTGATCTGAATCTGGTGATCCACTCTTCAGATCTATCTTTGAGAAATACACAGCCCCACTCAAATAGTCCATAATATCATCCATTCATGGCAATGGAAACTGATACTTGATTGTGATCTTGTTGATTGCTCTAGAATCTGTACACATCCTCCATTCTCCATTCTTCTTCGGTGCTAATACCACTGGTACAGCACAAGGACTCAAACTCTCTCGAATCAACCCCTTCTGCAATAACTCATGTACTTGTCTATTCAACTCTTCACTTTCTACTGGTGTCATTCTGTGTGCTGCCTTATTTGGCAAACTGGCTCCTAAAATCAAATCCATCTGATGACTGATCTTCCTTACTGGTGGTAATCCATTAGGTACATTATCAGATACAATATCCTGAAACTTATTCAATAATTTTGCAACCTCTAGAGGTACATCCTCTACTTCCTCTTTACCAACTTTTGGGATTAAAGAAAAACACACATGCTCATGCCTCATACCATCTAGGAATTTTCTTCCATCAAAAAAATTTATTCTTGCATTACCATATACCTTTTCTTCGGTCTCCTTCAATGGCTTTAGTTTATGTCACAATCCATCATTTGTCAGGGAATAGGTATTCACATGACCATCGTGCATAGCACATCTGTCAAACTACCACAACCTACCCAAAAACATGTGACATGCATCCATAGGTATGATATCACATAGTACCTCATCATGGTACTCTCTAATCTTGAACTTTACTTGGCACTGATCACTGACCATGACCTTGTGGTCATCCTGCACCCAGGCAATCCGATATGGATGTGGGTGTTTCTATCTCTTGAGCTTCAACTTTGTCACCATCTCTTTTGACACCAAATTGTCAGTGCTTCCACTATCAATAATCACATCACAACATTTACCCTCACACTTGCATCTAGTGTGAAACATGCTCCTTTGTTCAGGTTCATTCTCACCGCTCAGCAGGACTCTTCTGTTAATCAACATTTCTCCTCTTTCAGCATCTTTAGAATTTGAGGATCTGGCATCTTCATCTACATGTGCCACTCTAGCCTGGCCTTCATTCCTCCTATCTATCTTTCTTTGGCATTGAGGACATTCAAATGCCCTATGACCTTCTTCTCCATAGTGAAAACATGTTCCACAGAAGCCTCCTCTTCCTGAACCTTGTCCTCTTCCTCTTCCTCTATGATCTCTATTGTTTTGATCTTGGAAATGATTGGAGTTGTTTCCTCTCTGATTTTAGCTGCTACTAGCCTCATCCTTCTTTTTCAAATCTTCATTTCAGCCTCCATATGACCATCCACTAGATCATCCACCATGACCTCTTCCATTTTGCATGCTCTCAAACTTCTTGTTCAACTTTTCCTCTACTTTTAGGGAAAACTGGTATGCCTCTTCAATACTATTCATTCGAACTAGATTCAGCTCCTCTTGAATGCTTGGGCTTAACCTATTAAGGTAACGGGCAACTTTCTCCTTATCAGCTTTTGCATGGCCTATTTTGATGAGGATTCGATAGAACTCCTCTGTATACTCCCGAACAGATCATCTCGCTTGCTTCAAACTTTGTATTTTCTTCATTAGGTCAAGCTCATAATCAACAGGGATGAACTGTCACTTCAATTTATCCACCATCTGATCCCATCTTGTGATTTTATCTTTCCCTCTTCTATTTCACTCCAATTGAATCTCTTGCCACCATATCTTTGCATGACCTTTCAGTCTGGCCTTCACGAATCTGACCCTATTAGGATCCGCAATATCTTCATACTCAAAATACTCTTCACATTCATTGATCCAGTCGATCAACTCCTCTGGGTTAAGATTTCTTGAAAATGCAAGAACCTCAATCTTAGGTCTTTTTCTGATCTTGGAAATGGCCCAAAAAAGTCTTTCTTCCTTGTGGTTCACAACTTTGACTTCTCCTTCTTGATCTTCTTCTTCGGCTTCATCCTCACTTTCCTCTCTGACATTAAGATTCATTCCTCTATGAATCTCTTCTTGCAATGCTCGTACTTGTCTTTGGAGCGCTCTAACCTCAGGTGTTACAACACCAGCTCTTCCACCATGTTCCCTTTGTGGAGGCATTTTTGTGATGTGCACTAAAACCCTAACCATGGTCCTGGTGCAAACTACCTCACAGTCGGTGATCTATTTACACACTTAGTAACTCCTGCTCTGATACCACTTGATGAAGGGTGCTCCCCTTAATACCACAAACACATAATAGAAATAGAGAAACAATAACAATATGCAAGAATAGAAAATTGGCTTCTTATTATCTCCACAAATGTGGAATTACAAACTTTCAGAATTACAATATGCAAAGCCACATGGGCATTCCCTTACAATATTCTGTAGGACAAAGCCTCGAATCAATACCTAGATCTACTACCTAGAACTGCCCTCGATAACACTACGGGCCTTCTTTATATAGGTATTTTCCACCACCTGAGAAGCTTCCAGAAATTTAGCCCTTAGTGCTGACCAAACTTAGAATTATTTTATTTTTCAATTTATTACATCAAAGTCGGCTTAAAATAACTTTTGAAACCCAAACATAAATTTTGAAGGAAATTTATTTTTTGCCATTTCAGGTGGCCCAACTTTCGGAGACCATAAGTCATCACCCGTTGACCCAATTGACTATTATAACCCCATTTCAGAAAGGGCATGAAGAGCTCTACAATGCTTGAATTAAGAAAGCTTTATTCAACTAAAAATTTGACCTCATCTGGGGCCTCTAAAGCCTTCAAATTTTGGTTCAAACTTCCTGTACCCTATTTCAAACATCAAAAATTTTCAATATCTTCAAAACTAGACTTGATCTAGCAATGAAACTTTACTAGCAGGTTGACATGACTGAGATGAACCTCCACATGTAAAATTAGAACATTCCGAGATCATATGACCAACTTACTAAAAATAGAAAGTTTCCATATATAGCAGCTCTACACAAGATAACCCTTATTGAATACAAAAATAGAAATATTTTTGGGTGATGCAAGATTTCTCTTACACCCAGGATGCTCCTGCATCAGTTTTTGATGTTGACTCAAAGCTTTCATATTAACATACTTATTTAAATTTCAAATACAATTTCATATCTATTGAATATCATAGCTTCATCGTTAGATCTTCTTCTACTACTTGTTAGCATTCTCCATTTCAATTCTATTTCAAGGTTGATTCCAAAACTGGGGTTTGACCAAGGAAAACTCCTCATCCAAATTTAAAAAACCATTTTTCTTGCAGGTACAAGTGCTGAACAATAAATTATAGAGCAAATTTGGATACCCTTTTTGGAAAACTTTCAGGATCCGTAAATAGAATTTTCGTTAGAGCAACACAAGTCAAGGTCGACCTGTATTTGGGTCAAGGTCGACCTGGTTCAGAAAAGAAAAAGATTTATGGGTTTTCTCTATCTCTATGACTCAGTTCTAGATCCAGCTGCAAAATTTCCAGAAACTTAGTACAGACACCAAAAAATGTCAATTTCCAGATCTGCTACATTTACAAGATAAGCATTTTATTTTATCCTAATCTTTCTGATTTATCGCTTTACTTTAAAGTTAAGATATTAGAACCCCTTTCCCTCTTTATCCATAACCAGTTGATTCCTCTTTGCATTGATTGTCTCCTTTCAGTTAATCAATTGGGATCTCCTTGTCTTGGATCAGGAGGTAATATATGTCCACAACATTTTCCATCACACACACACACACACACACACACACATCATAGATATAAAAATATACATATTTAAATATATTTTTATATCTTACAAAGACAAATGTATTGACTGAGGAAGATATACATAAACAAATACAAGTTGAGGTAGTATCAGATAAGTTTCTATCAATCACTAATCTTGTATTAATTCAAGTTCAAGATTATCCAAGAATTGAGAGTACACCAACTGTTGACACAACATCAATTGGCCCCCATCAGGTCATAGTTGAAACACAAGCCACACAAAGTACTAGTACCAAGAATCATGATAAGTCAACAATTACACTAGATACTACACTTGTTGAGGAGAAATAGAAAGAACAAGAGCAAGAAGATCAGTCTGCATTAGTAGTGGTAAGCCCTCGTGTGGAAGTTAAGGATAAGCAAAAGACTAAGGAAGAGAAAGAAAAATATAAACCAGAGCCTAAGGAGAAAGAGGCAATAAAATATTTAATTCAGATGCTGAGTGGAAATACACCTAGGAAGAAGTCACAAAAGAAGAAGGAGAAATCTCCTGCCACACAGGTGACATTCGAAGAAGTTATAGTGATTTTGAAGTGGGATACTGATAACTTGACTTACGAATAGATGCAAATTTTGCAAGATCTCTTAAAGAAGAAGAGTCAATAAGAAGATATGAGAAGGGAACATCAACAAAAGAAGGTTTTACATGAAATTAAAGGTATTTTCATTGATGCTTTTGAGATGGATGATGTTAATGAATTTGCACCTATTCTGGAACAACTTGTACATATAGTCAAGAAAGTGAATGATGACAACAGTGAAGTGAATGATAAGTTGTTATGGTGGTTAGAAAGGAAGTTTGAGACCAAGATACTCAATAAGGTCTCTGAAGACATTGTAGTCAAATAGGTAGAACTCTCTACTTTAATAACAAACTTAGAAGAAGTTGTACACAATGCACATTCTTTGTACAAAAATTTATACAATGTTGACTAATTTAGAAATGATAATCAAGATCTGATAGACAAACTACAACTAGATCTAAAGTCTATAGGTCACTCATTGAGCATGGATGCAAGTTATAGCTCTATTCATTTTACCATGTTACGACATGCTCAAGGTAGATTAGCCGAGTTGGTGGCTAATGATGGTAAAATAAGGGCTAGACTAATCTCTATACAAATAATGTTGACACCTCATCTCAAAGTTATGCAGAGGGATTTAGTCATGGAAAAGGAGTTAATATAGAAAGACCCTCATCTTTCTATTGTCGAAAGCCAAGTTGAGATAGCTGTTAAGCTAGAAATAAAGTCCAAGGTTTTGAAGTCTGTAAGGTCTGGTTGGGACAATGCATTAGGGATGGTAATGCAGCTTCACAAACCTTTCTTGGACAAATACTTAAAAACCCCCACTCCCCAGGAACTTCAAGTGACGAAAACAAGGGGGAAATGAAATGACACAACAAGATAATAAATGGGGAAATGTTAAAGGTAAAAAGGGAAAATGGAAATGATAGAGTTTAGAAGAGTAGAAAGAGAAGAAATAGGAAACTAAACACAATGGAAAAATGGTATGACATACTAGTTTTGCAAATGTATATATTTGATTGTATGTCAAAAAAGAGTCTTATGTATATATATGTAAAATATTTTTAAAGACCGAGTCAAAGTCTTAGGGGGATTATTCATATAGAAGTGTTTTGTATTACTAAAGTACTCATGTAAACGTAATGTAAAATTTCATGACAAAGTGTTTTTTTCCACTAATATCAAAGGGAGAGATTGTTGATCCCTAAGTTTTGTTGTCTATTAGTGTCTTACACTTAGTCATTTTCTAGGAAATTTTGGTCGGTCATCACTACAACCAAGTCATCATGTGTAGGCCAAGTCATGTATATTGTACATTTACTGAGCAGTACTTACTTTTGAGAAAGTCAGAGGTCACCAAGTACTTCAGTATTAGACGAGCTAGCTTATGCCAAGTTGTGTAGATATGTTAGTGTCAAGCACCAATAGACATGTTAGTGTTGAGAATTTTGATCATTAATGCCTATGTAATTAATGTAACCAATCAAAATTAGGGAATGGCTAAGTGGCATAAGCAGATAATCTAGATCATAGATCTCAATTCAAGGAGTTGATCTATTGTTTATATAAGATGAGATTCAAACCCTAAAATGTATCAAGGGAGCATAGAAGAAGAGTATGAGTATGAAGAGGATCTCATACATGCAAAATAGAGAAGTTTTTTGATAATCATAAATACAGATCAGTGACTAAGCTAAGCAATGAAGGAAAGAACAGAGACATATTTGATAGAGAAGATCAAATCTATATTAGAAGGAGAAGATCTATTATTGGCATTATAGTGCAAACCAAAGGATCAAGTACTAAGACATTCTAATAGGTAAATCTGGGTAAATATCTTAACAAAGTAGTTTTAGCATACCTAAGTAAATATCTTAACTAAGTGCTCAACCAAAATAGAAAGGTCTAGGTCTCGATCTTGAAAAATGCATGCTTTGATGCTTGCTTCCTTGCCTTTGTTATTGATGGTTCTAAGTCAATGGGTTATGGGTTTTGAAGTGATGATGCAGTAGGATGTTGGTTCTAGTGCTGATACATTCAATGATTCAAGGTAAACTATTCACATTGATGTCACTTGATGGCAGGCCTTTGTTGTAATTTTAAATCCTTTTGCAAGGTAGATTGTATAAGTCTAAAAGCTCTTAATAGGGTGAACCCCTAACATGGTAGATCATCATTTTATGGTAAAACTTGCAGCCCTAACATGAAAAATTTAATACTGTAATAGTGAATATTTGTGGGTGTTATCCCCACCCTAGTTTTACCTTTCAAGGGTTTCTAGGTAACCAAAATCATTTTGTTATGTTTTACTTTCATGGATGATGATTATATTGTTAGATCTTTTAAAGTATTAAATGTGATGTTTTGTATGATGCAAGTAAGTTTATGTTAAAGTGGAACAATTGGTAGATATATGATACACCTACCCTCTCAGTATATCACTTTCCCATAGTAGATTTCCAATATTTACTACATCTTGGTTTCGAGAAGGGTATTTTAGATAGTAACATATATCTAAGATTCAATAATGAAGGTACTTTGATAATATAAGTGTTTGTTAATGACATTATCTTTGGGGGTAATGATGCTATGAGTAATAAGTTTTTAGAATAAATGAAAGGTGAGTTTGAGATGTCAATGATAGGTTAGATGAAGTTAATCCTAGGACTATAAATAAATTAAAACAAAGATGGGATTTCATATCACAAACAAAGTATCTAAAAGAGTTTCTAATTTTTTTTGGCATGGATGAGACTAAACTAGTTGGAACTCCTATGGTGATAGGTAGTAAGCTATCCATTTTAGATGAGGAAAAGAATGTACCTTAGACATAATATAGATCAATGATTGGAGGGCTTCAGTATCTAACACATACTAGGCCTGATATTGCTAATGCAGTTAGAATTATTGCTAGATTCTGGGAAGATCCAAAGGAGACACATTTTGCAGCAGTAAAAAGGACATTTAGATACCTCAAGGGCACAATTGACCTATTATTGGGGTATGATAGGCTAGATAACTTTTCATTAAATGTTTGCATTGATGCAGATTGGGAAAGATGTGTAGATGATAGGAAAACTACTAGTGGAGGAGCCTTTTTCCTTAGGGAGAGGTTGATCTCTTGGCTTAGCAAGAAGTAGGATTGTGTATCACAATAAAAAATAGAATAAGAGTATTTTGCAACAACAATCAATTTTACTCAAGTCATTTGGATGAAGCAAATATTGAAGGATGTTGGTGTGAATTTGGGAGAAACTATTATCATACATTGTGATAACACAAGTGCAGTAAACATGTCAAAAATCCTAGTGATGCATTCAAAGAGTAAGCATATTGCAATAAAGTATCATTTTCTGAGAGGTAAAGTGATAAATAAAGTGGTGAATCTTGAATACATTAGTACAAAAGAGAATATAGTAGACATCTTCACCAAACCATTGAGTAAAGATACCTTTGAACATCTCAGAGGTAAGCTTGGGGTAAGATCCCCACTAGAAGGTAACTAAGGAAGTATAAAAGTGCACTTATGGACTTGTTACAAAGTCTACTCCTTAAGGGGAGTATTTGGAAGAGCATAACTGATCAGATCAGAGTGATTTTTCACCTTCTAGTTGAAGGTTTATAAAAAGAAGGAAAGATATTATTTTGGAACCCTTTTCCATTGATGTCAAAGGGGGAGAGCTATTAATGAAAAAACCTAGCATTTTAGGAGTAGCTTTGAAGAGGATATTGAGAAGGTTTCCATCAATGCCAAAGGGGGAGATTGTTGGAATTTTTTTCACTCAATATTTTTTTCATTGATGTCAACATATATTCAGTTATGGAGACCAGGAATTGCGGGATAGTAAAGACACAGTTTGTAGAAAGTGGTATGGACATCGTACAATTCATTTTCTCTTTTGGTATTAGAGATATGTTCCTAGATGTATCTAAAGCTTATTCCTATGGTCGTAGGTGTTTATATGATCATTGGACAGAGATATTCTTATTTTAGTAAAGACTAGTTGCAGGACCATAAATTGAGAGTTTTCACAAATCTAGTAGCAATGTTTGGAACAGAATTATTGTGCAATGATGAATTTAGATATGCACACTTGGGAAATGTGAGAAGAGATCATGAAGAAGATTCATTGTGATCTTAGTGTGTTCATGTGAATTCAAATGTCATCTATGGTGTATTTTATAGCGTGGAAGTATTTTGGAGCCGACCAGGAAGAGTAGCGTGTAGATGATTGATTTATGATTGAATTACTAATGTAGCCAAATTTGGGTGAATTATAATTATTGTAACATCATCATGGAAAAATTCTATTTTGTATCCTTGGATAATGTAATTATTTTTTATTTAATGAGGTTCTATAATGGATGACCTCTAGATGAATTATTATTTGTAACTTGTATATATGGAAGAGTTTCTTCCTTGATATGGTGTGTGGATTGTGATGATAATATGCGAGATAGAAGGTTGTGAGATCTAATTCTAACAAAGAAAAAGGTTGTGCATCTAGGCACAAAGATTGGATTGTCCTAACAGGAAATTCAGGTATGATAAAGTATATTATGTTAAGGATTGAAGGTACATTTAACCTTCTGATTGTATTTGGGCATGTGCCTAGTTGTATTACCTCTAACAAGATCAGTCCTTTAACAAGGACCTACCTATTATATTAATCAGCTCCTAACTAGGCTAGAAATCCTAATAGGGTTTCAATAAAATAGTGTAGATATTTGTTGGTGTCATCCCCACTGTGGTTTTTCCCTTAACAGGTTTTTCCTCGAGAAAAAATCTTGGTGTCACTTGTGTTCAATGATGCGATGTGGTTGTGCATTCTATTTTGTATAAGATTATATTTGGTGTTGAGTTTAATAAAAAATTTAACAACTGATTCATCCCCCCCACCTCTCATTTACTTGAGACATTGTTATCCTAACATTTTTTATAGATGAATACTAAAAGAGTCACCTAAGGGACATCTAGGGCAATTTTCTCTTAATGGGGGTCGAGGCCCTAAAGTGGCCAGTCCAGGACAACCCATGTAAGAGTTAGTAAACAAGTGAAAACCATAAAATTAATGGGGAATAATATATTAATCAAGATAAGGTTATTCCTCGTCCATGCCTTAATGCTAGTGAAGGCTAAGAATGGGAATGAAGATGATGCTAGTAGTGAATGACATAGTTAAACTACCTTGTCTTCATGAAATGAATGTTCAACTCCACATAAGTCCTACTTGGGGGCTGGGGTCTTGTTGGTTCCTAAAACCAAAAATTTCCAAAGGCTAAAGATATGTCAAATCTTATGACAAGTTTTAAAAACAAGTTTTGGCCAACATTCAAAAAGGAATGATCAATCTGATCTAATTCCTCTACACTTCTGGCTCTACCACACCAAGGTGATTCACCTAACAATCTTATGACTTCTCTCTTTCAAACAATTAATTCAATTGATTTTGGCCACATTTAATTAACTTTCTATATTAATTATTCCAACTTGGCATGAGAATTAAAAATAATTTGTTCTTATTATACTTTTCTCCTTACTTCTAACTTCTAGCTCCTTGTATCTCCTATTTCTGACTATCTTTTACTACTTTACTTCTGATATTTTCCTACTTTCTTGAAATGAAAATAAAATAGACAATGTATAAAGTTCCTATTCTTTGAAAGAATACAAGACCTTTCCCTTATCTTGATTGGGTGATATAGTCACTTCTTATCAGATCCTCAAGTACAACTCTATAAGATGGTATTTTATCCTTTAGAAAAACCATCAGCCATCCAATCCTATCAATGCAGAACCATTAAGTACACAACACATTAACCAGTCCAGTTGATTTTAATTGATTTTCTCCAAAATACAATCAAACAAAATCCATGAAGATAACAACTTTGCATATGTCTTTTGATGATTAGATCCATATGAAGGACAAATAATCTTTTTGCACAAGTATTAAAGATGGAAATTGATTTTCACAACCAATAATTATAGTGGACTAATCAAATAAGAAAATAACTTTCATACCACAATTTTGGACAAGAAAAAGAGGATCTTTGTATTGATTTCAAGAATAGGGTACAATTGAGTCTTTGTTTCAGTTGGTATTCTATTCTAAATATCTTCTATCTTTATGGTCTTGGTTTCCCCTTTATAGAAAAATAGGGGAGCTGAAAAGAATTAGACCGTTTACATTCATGTCTTTTCATAACAAAAATTCCTAAACTAAACTAACAATCGAAACAAATTAATTGCAATAAAAATGATTAAGATAATAGAACAATTATGTGGAAAATGCACCTTGATTGGGAAAATTTATTCAATTGTAATCTCTTCTTCCTTGGATTCTTTCTTTGTATCCTTGGATGATGGCCATGCTTCTTTCAAATAATCCTTTAACCATTCTGAAATTTGTGCATGTCTGGGTCTTTGGTAATGTAGAAGATATTTCATGTTGATTAGATGATCCTTCCATCATTTAACTATGATAACATGTGCTAGCATAATTGATGCATAGATTATTGAGTGATGTGTTGTCATTGATGCCAACTTAATTTTGTATTGGTTTAAAGTGTTCCTAATGTGTTGCTAAGTATCCAATATCACGAAAGGAATTGGAGTGTGTGGTTCCTATGGGAGACTTAGTGATGTATCTAGATGTTATGTGTTGGACCATAGAGGTTGGAACATATATGGAGAGATTTATGATTGATTGAACATTAACAGAGGAATAGGAAGAATAGATAGTGAGAGAGGATGAATGATTTGACTAACCTATCAAATAGGTGTGGATTCAGGTGGTGTGGTTCTGTCAAAATTATCTTGACTAAACTATGGGATTTCAGTTACGATTGTAATATGATTGGGGTACCTGAAGGCATGCTTTCAAAGGACACAAGATCATTTTTATATAGGTTGGTAAAATGTTTGGAACAATTAGATTTATATCCTCAATCAGTGATGATGTTGTTGGTTATAGTAAATTTTTTTTTTCTAGGTGTCCATCGTGATGTGGTAGATTTCATTTGTAATGATGAGATGATCTCACATTATTCAAGGTGATAGAATTTATCAAGCTTTGAAAGCATGTTGGAAAATTCAAGGATTTTGAATGTTCTTGATCAAATCAATGTGCGGGTGCATTTGGAGGATGACGGTATGGTCAAGAGAAGGGTGAATATAACCTGCAATTAGAAAAATTTTGTGCTTAGTTGGATCTATACTAGGAAAAGGAGTGTTATTCTCAAATGATTGTACTTGCTAAATCCTAATAGGTTTTCCAATAAAATCCCTTAGCCAGGTAGATCCTAATAGGTCTTGAATTGAAATCCTTTAACTAAGTGGCTCTTTAATTAGAGTTCTAAATCCCTTAATCAGGTTAATCCTAACAAGGTAAAGCTCCTAACAAGGCCAGAGGTAAATCCCTTAATCAGGTGATGCCTAATAGGGTATTTCTCCTAACAGGGCATTTGTAAAGCTCCTAACAGGGATAAGCCTTTAATAGGGCGTACTTCAAAAGAGTGTGAACTATTCATGGGTACTAATTCCCACCATGGTTTTTCCCTCTAAGAAAGGGTTTCCATGATAAAAATATTGGTGTTCTTGTGTTTCATGTTTGGATGGTTTCACTTATTTCATTATTTATTGTTGCACAAGTTATATGGTGATGAATATTATTGAATGGATGATAAAAAGTTTGGATTTGGTCGATTACTAATTCACCCCCCTCCCCCCTCTCAACAATCTTAGACCTTATACATTAACACTATGTATACCTATTCTTCAAGAATTCCATTTAGAAAAGAAGATTTAACATCCATTTGGAAAACCTTAAACCTTTTGTAAGCTAAGTAAGAAAGTAATATTCTTACCCCTTCAAGTATTTCTACTAGAGAAAAGGTCTCTCCATAGTCTAATCATTCCTCTTGTGCATAGCCCTTACATACAAATCTTTCCTTGTTGTAAATCACTTTACCATCTTTATTTAGTTTATTTCTTAAGACCCATTTTGTACCAATCACATTCTTGTCTATTGGTTTAGGAACAAGTTTTCATGTATCATTCAATTCAATCTAATCAAGTTCCTCTTCCATGGATTTTATCCAATCACTGGTCTTCAAAGATTCATTCACGGTCTTAGGCTCAAACTTTGAAGTCAGACATGTACCTTCCCTAATTTTTCACACCTGCACCTTTATCACCTATGATTTGATCAATATAATGACTCAAGTTTACATACCTAGGAATAACTGTTCAAGCCTAGGAGCTTCTTCTTCCAATTGGACCACTTCTTCCTCATTATTTTTTTCAGTTGTATCTTTCACTTTAGGTTTCACATACACAATCTTTTGGACATTCTTTGATCCTTTCTTGATAGATTCATCATATTTTTTAGTGTATTCATCCAACTTCACATTTATGATTTTAATCATCTTGTTTTTTAATTTTTTGAAACACTTTTAGGTCTTTCTTTTAGAAGAGTATCCCAAGAAAATACCTTCATCACTCTTAGGATCAAATTTTCCTATGAACTAATATCTCTTGATATAACATCATATACCAAAGACTTTGAAATACTTAACACTAGGTATATGACCATACCACAATTAATAATGTGTCTTATCAGTTCCTTTTTTCACTTGTACCTTTTTCAATGTGTATACTACAATGCTAATGGCTTCTCTCTAATACATCTTATGTACATCACCTTGAATCATCATTTTCCTAGCTGCATCTACTATAATCTTATTCCTCCTTTCTGCAATACCATTCTGTTGTGGAGTTCTTGAAGCTGACATCTATCTTTTGATTCCATTCTCCTCACAATATTTAATAAACTCCTATGAAGTAAAATCTCCACCTCTATTTGACCTTAAGCACTTCAAGATTTTTCATGTTTCATTCTTAACAAGTTCCCTAAACACTTTGAACTTGTAGAAATATTCATATTTATCCTTTAATAAAGTCAACCACATCATCCTTGAGTAATCATTAGTAAATAATATGACATATTTATCACCATGGTAACTTCTATTTCTTATAGGACCACAAAGATTAGTATGTACAAAATATAATATATTCTTAGATGAAAAGGTTTTACTACTAAAATTTGAACTTGTTAATTTTCCCAACTGACATTCTATGCACATCATATTGTCTAGCTTAACTAGTTGTGGTAATCCTCAAACTACATTTGACTTACTAACTTTGATCAAGCTATCAAATTTCACATGATAGAACCTTCTATGACACAACCATCTATCTTCAACTCTAGAAACCAAACAACTATTAACAATACTATTTAGATGGAATAAATTACTTTTAGTTTTCCTCTTGGTAGCAATTAGATCTCTTGAGCTTCCAAGTATCATGCATATACTTCCTTTGAACTCTAGGTGATAACATCTATTATTAAACTAACCAACACTCAAAATTTTATGTCTCATACCTTCTACCAAATAGACATCATCACCATTTCTTTTTCCATTCAAAGGAATTAAACCTTTACCTTTTACCAACTAGGGTGTGTTGTTTCCAAGCCTGATCACACCCCCATCAAACTCTTCTAGCTTAATGATATTTTTTCTGTCACTGGTCATGTGCTGTGAGAACCAACTATCAATAACCCACTCATTATTGTGTTTCATGTGTGATACCAATGCCTTTTATCCTTCTGAAGTGTCTTCTTTAACTGCAAAAAAATATATTTCTTCTTCTTCATTATCTTCAAACTCTTCATCAGTTACACTTTCATCCACTACAACAAAATATTGTTTCTTTCCTTTTCCCTTGAATCTTTTGATCTTTTCTTTCTACTCACCATTAGGACATGTGGTAGAAATATGTCCTATCTTTTTGCATGAGAAACACTTCAAAGGTAACTTGCCTTTGTACTTGTAGGCACCTCTAGGAAGTCTCCTTGCAAGTAATGTTTAAATTTTTTCTTTTTTCTTTCTCCATCCAAAATGGATTCAAATTCCCTAGAATTACTTGGCATACTGGTTGATTCATGACTTATCTCTTTACCCTTCTTCACTAAAGCCATAGAAAAAGAGGCCTTAAAAGCTACTTCAACTTTATGAATAATATTGTCATAGTTACTCAATTCAAAGTTAGTAAGCTTACCAATCAATCCATCAATAGAGACATTATCTATTGTTCTCAAATCTTGAATGGAAGAAACTCTAATGGCATAAACTGATAATAAGGTTCTCAACATTTTACTTACCACATCCTCTTCTTTTATGTTACCTCCAACACTTTTGATAGCACCAACTACTTCCTTTATCCTTTGGCCATACTGAGAAATGTTCTAACCTTCCACCATTTTCATTTCATCATATATTCACTTGAGATTTTATACCCTATCTTTTTGCACATGTTTGTCTCCACCATATATTAATTTTATTATTTCCCAAACCTCATAAGAAGTCTCTATTAGGATTAGGTAATACTGAGAGGGGGGGTGAATCAGTATTACTACACTTTAATTTAAACTTCAACCAATTATAAATAAACCATAATAATGCAAAGATGAAAAGAACATTAAAGCATAACACATAACTCATGACACCATGATTTGTTCTCGAGGAAATCCTAGCCAAGGGAAAACCCCGGTGGGGATGGTACCCATAACTATGCACTAAAAAATTATATCCCTATTAGGAGATCAAGCCTTGTTAGGAGCTAATTATTAAATTCTACATTTCCTTTCTAGAGGAATACAAAACCCTATTAGGGGTATACAAAACACTTGGTTAAAGGTGGTGAGAAAACTGCTCTTACAATAAAAAATGGTTACAAAGAGTTCTCCAAAAGTGAACAATACAAGAACTTATCTTTCTTAGATAGTTCCAGTTATAGCTCTGTATATTACTAATCTCACATCTAATCTCTACTCTTATATTCACAACCTTTCTTCATCATGATAATCAAAATACACATCTCTTTCATAAAAGCACTCTATACTTATACAAAAGTTGTCATCCAGTCGGCTTCATAGATACCATACAAAACATAATAATTAATTATTTGAATGATAATTATGGAGTTAGTGATCTTATATTACCAAAGTTTCATAAATATACTTCATTCATCTGACTTAGCATGTTGCCATACCAAGTAACCTTACCGCAATCACCACAACTTCTCATATGCACTGTTATATTGTTTTACTATCATTGTATACCTTAAGATCACTGAATCTCACTGATCTGGTCACCAAAACTCATGCACTCTTAACTGAAGCATATACATATACCAAAATACCTTCTACTAACTTCACAGGCCATAACACCTCATACATTTCCATCGCTAACCAAAATTGTAACATTGTACCCTATTACCCTGATTCTGGACTTAGTCATTTTCATGACTGTGACTCTAATAGCAAAACTATCTGCATGCGATCACTCCAGCATAAGTGTTTCCATAAATGAAAACCCTAAAGTGATCCCTAGTGCCCCAAAACACCACTTGCCAACAATCTCTCCCTTTGGCATTGATGGCAACACTTAGAAAAATGACTAAGTGTTAAATCACTAACTATACATATCTCTTTTTCTCTTTTCCATTTTTTTTATTTACATCTTTTTATTTCTACTTATTATTTTTCTCCTCTTCCTTTTACTCTTTACATTTTTCCTCCTTCTCTTCCTCTCCCTTTGACGTCAATGGAAAAGGTGTATCCAAAATTTCAAAAACTACTAAGTGCAAAAGGACTTAGTTCTTACTCACCAATTTTAAGACATCTTGGAAAGAATTTTCCAAGGTCTTCACTTCCTCAGCCCATGACTTTATCAGTAGCTCACTGACATGGATTAATACATTTAGTGCATATGATGCAGTCTCCAATGCCTTAATCTTAGTAGGTGTAGACAAATTCATTGATCCTTCAACCTTTTCCATCTCTGAAAGATGAGTCTCAAGCATTGAAAGCTTAGGGGTCAATAGGCTCCTCAACAAGAAAAATATGTCTAAAACTCTCTCTTTCTCCATTTCTAGTACACTGATCTTGTCTAATAGTCTGGATGTCTCTTTATCCATTTCTCCCATAGTTAGTGAAGATGATTCACAACTATCCATCAAACTATTAAGAGTAGCCCTATCCTTGGCTATAATCTCCTCAATGTTCTTTACATTCCTGCAAGGACTTATGTAGTAGCTGTAAATTTTCTTGCCTTGTCCTATGCAAATCTTGGCCTTAAGAGTAGTAGCCTTGAGAATGTCTAAGTCCCATGAAATGGATTGATAGACTTCTCTCAACTTCTTCTCCAAAAATTTCTTCTCTACCTTGTCTTCTACAATCTTTAGCAATGATTCAAAGTGACTATCAAATCTATCCAATACCATACCAAGGTTCTCATCTTCATCCTTTTCTTGAAAGATAATCAATGAGGAAAGTAGCTTGTTTACTATTTCTATAGCCCTAGCCATTACCTTTATTCTTTTGTCTCCTTTCTATACTGACCTTTATTTAGCCTTGGCAAAGGCCATGAAGGATAGCCTCATAAGCTCATCCTCATCCATACTATCTACATCAAAACTTGTTAGTTTGGCCACACTTGCCAACAATAAAGAGGTGTCCATTTTAACCTCAACAAATTTTTATGTTGTGGTCTCTTCTTCCTTCTTTTCTTCCTTTTGTATTTCCTTCTCCTGTAGTTCCTCATCTATTTTCTCTTCCTCTAACTGTTCTTGTTCTCCAACTTCCATCGCACTATCCAAATTATCCATAAATGGATAATTCACATCATGTGAAGTGTCAAGGGTCATAGGCACACCAGAGAAAGAAATCTGGTTGCATGTTGTCTTGTACACTTTCATCCACTTCTTTGTAACTTTCTCCCAATCCCAAAGATGTAGGCTTAGTAACCTTGGGAGGTGAGGTCTTCTTTGGAATATCATTCATTAGAATTTTATCTAATGCCCTTTGAGTGTCCTCAATCACCTCATCATATCTCTTAGCCATGATTTTCACTAGTTTGGCCTTTGTCCTCAATAGGGGTTTTAATGCATTTATTATTCCCTCCCTTTTTTGTATTGAGAAAATTGGTAACATGTCCTTAATGGCTTTATTCCTTATGTTTTAATCTTTTGATTGTGCCAACTGCTTCATGATTTCCAATTTTCTATACAATTCTTTAGGGATACTCCCTTCAATTTCTAACAAGTTTTTCTTGAAAATAAATAGATGCTCAATGACAATATCTTTAATGATCGCTTGGTTTTCAACATGATTCCTCTCATAGTACCTATCCACTGTCTTCAAGTTCCCATCTTTTATCACTCTCTTCTGCAGTGATTTAAGGTTTGGTTTCCACAAAATTTGTGGATCCTTTTGAGCTGCTTTCTCTTCTACTTTTTCAACTACCTTTTCCTCTTTCTTCTTCCTCTTCACTTCTACCTCTTTCTCCTTAGGACTTTCCTACTTACTAGATCTTGTAGATCTTCTGGGAATGATCATAGGTAAAACTTCTTATACTACCTCCTCTTGTGTAGCTGATAAGTAAACAATATCAATAGTAGGACTTACTATCTTTTTTTCCTCTAAAGGAATAGAAGTATCAATGGACATGCTTGAAGATGCTTCCATCTTATTCCTTATATTTATCAATTTATCCTTAGTGATTCCTACCTTCGTGGTGATATCCTCCACAATTTTACTGATTTTCCTCTTCCTTGTCACCTTCTCTTGTTCTTCTCTGATCTTCCCTAACTTCTCCCTATAGGTTACCCATCTTTCTTGGGTAGGGTCTATTTTTGCTGCTAGAACATGCTCAACCTGCATAGTTTAGGTCTCAGCACTAACTTCATACCCCATAGGGTAACACTATTTCATTCTTGGTTCCACATCCTCAAAATAAACACAATCAATTTCAACCATGAAATAGATAGTTTCCTCATACTTCTCAATAATGTTTTCTGGTATCCTTTACCTTTCCTTCATCTAGCTTTGTAGTATCTTTGTCATGGCAAAAATTTCACCATCAAACCAATTCTTATCTTGCCTTCTGTAACTCTTTGAAATCTAAATCCTAGTGGGTACATTATCCTTCCATGCCCTAGGGTACATACCAGGAAACTTGTGAATGATATGAATGTAGATATGGACCAACAAGGACCCAAACATAAATTCTTTAGTCCTATCTTTCTTTATCACTTTTATTTTTTCAAGGAACTATTGTGCAAGTACTTCACAAAGGTTATATTTCTTATTTTCCTTCACCATGCTATATGCCATCATGATGACTCCAGCTAATATAGAGTTAGGTCTGCTACTATAAAATAGTTTGTACCCCAATAACATTCCCACCAACCTAATATCTTGTTGAAAGATGTCATTGACTGTCATCACCCTCTTATCCCACTTGGAATGGGTTAGGGTTTCTTCTTGTTTCCTCAAATTATTTTCTACTATAGGTAGGTCTCCTTCATTATAAAGCTCTTTTATCTCATGAATCATCTATGCACAAATCTTTATTGGTTGATCTCCAATCCCACAAAATGATCATGGATTCTACTAAGGATGATCTTAAACCATTCAACTTCTGTGAATTTTGTGAGTAGGGTTATCTTAATGATAGATTGATCTTGTAGGTGTTTGAACTCTTATACCATGGATCCATCTATTTCTATCATACTATCCAATTCACTTTAAATGTTTACATCTCTAATGATTTCATACTTCCATTTGATGTATTCCCTAATGTCTTCAACGTGCAAAATGCCGATAGGGGTTTGTGAAAATGCTTCTTCCAGATCATCCTCACAAGACTTGAATGGATGTCTCTTAAAATTGTACCTAGGTATATCCATGACATCATAAACTATTGGTGCATCCATAAATTCTCAATGAGTATAGGTCTAAATACCTTTAATATGTTAAAATTTGGATCTCTACTTCACGCGATCACACAATGTCTCTGCTAGATGACTTGATATACTTCACAATTCTACTCTCCTTAGTCACTGATCAACAAATGGTGTAGAAATGATATCTTCCAAACCTTTTTATCCTTTTTAAGTTGATTGAGTGAATTAAACACAAGTATCTCAACTTCACATCTTGTCCAGTCAACATAAAACTTGCGATCATGGAAAATGAATCTCCAAATGTTGCACTCTCATCCATAGACTCCATAGTGTCTGCACACACCATACCTAAGCTCACATGAGTTTAATCAACATATACAGGGGCTAGATATATTTTTTTCTCTACATCCAATGCTCCCCCTAAGGCCGTGTGACCTTCTAGGTCGATGTCTCAAAGAACTCATCATGCAAAGACATAGTATCATCTACTGTCTCTCCCTAAACTGATGCCTTGTTAAAGACTTTCACCTTCCATATCTTGTCATCCTCCTCACTCTCTAATTTCTTGAATTTATTCTCAAACTCATTCATGTATTCATTAAGACTCTTACCACTCTCACCAACATTCTTCCTTACAACCACATGAGGTGGTCCTCTCGGTTCACTTGATCTTCTTGGTCCTCTTCTATTTTCCTCTCCATTGTATCTGCAAAACTTTGCAATGTGTCCAAGGTTGTTGCATTTGTAACATGTAGGTGGTCTCCTTCTTTCTTGATTTACTTGTAGCTTGTAGTATGTCCAAATTTATTTCATTTTTGACATGTGATCTTGGCTGCTGATTCTTCTCTGACATAATCTTGCTTATACCTAGACTAATTTGGTTTTTTGCAATCTTCTTTCTTGTGTCCATAATCATAATAGTTAAAATAGTAGCTGGTATAAGGTTTAGAGGTACCTTTACTTCTGCAATCTCTTTTCATATTTCCAACTTTGCTACATCCAAATCATCTACCTCTAAAAGTTCTGATCTATTCTTTAGGTTCTTCATGAGTAGGTCTTTCTTCATTCTTTTCTTCACTTGCTTCTTCATTGGTTTTATAAAAATTTTCTTCATTGAATCTAACTCTAGTCATGTCTCATTTAGGTTTCTGTCTTTCTCTTTGCTCATCAATTTTTTCACTTCTCATGTGCAACTTCTTAATGTGTAATTTGGCTTGAGTGAGTTCACCTTTAATGATCTTATTATACTTCTCAAATTCCTTATATTTATCCTTGTAATGGTCAAGTTCAATCTTCATTTGTCCTATCTGCTCATTTTCTTCTTTCAGTGATTCTTTAACTTTGTTCCTTGCATCATTTTCATGTTGAATCTATGTTATCATCAAAAGATTGATTTCTTCTTTTTCTTACTCCAACCTCTTTACTTGATCTGATGTATCATTGATTAATTCTTCACTATTTTTTTCCATAAGATCTTATTTTTGACATCTTAAATTTTCAAGCTACTCCTTTATTTTTCTGATGAAACCTTTTGATCTTCTCAATTTGAATTTGAGTATTCCATTCTCAGCCTTCTCTTTGTCCAGATCTTCAAGTGCTGCATCAAAGTTCTCTTGCAAACTTTACAAATCCATTTTGATCTCCATTAAGTTGTTAGGCTTTCTCTCCAAGGGCCAATGGATATAATACCAATTGTTAGGATTAGGTAATACTAAGAGGGGGCTGAATTATTATTACTGCACTTTAATTTAAACTTTAACCAATTATAAATAAACCATAATAATGCAGAGATGAAAATAACATTAAAGCATAACACATAACTCATGACACCATGATTTGTTCTTGAGGAAACCATGACACAACTATGCACTAAAATATTATATCCCTATTAGGAGATCTAGCCCTGTTAGGAGTTGATTATTACATACTAAACTTCCTTGCTAGAGGAATAAAAAACCCTATTAGGGGTATACAAAACACCTGGTTAAAGGTGGTGAGAAAGCTGCTCTTACAATAAAAAACTATTACAAAGAGTTCTCCAAAAGTGAACAATACAAGCACTTATCTTGCTTAGATAGTTCTGGTTATAGCTTTGTCTATTACTGATCTTGCATTTGATCTCTACTCTCATATTGACAAGCTTTCTTCATCATCATAATCATAATACACATCGCTTTCATAAAAGAACTCTATACTTATACAAAATTTGTCATCCAGTCGACTTCATAGATACCATACAAAATGTAATAATTAATTATGTGAATGATAATTATGGATTAAATGATCTTATATTACCAAAGTTTCAAAAATATACTTCATTCATATAACTTATCATGTTACCATACCAAGTACCCTTATCGCAATCACCACAACTACTCATATGCCCTGTTATACTATTTTACTTTCATCGCATACCTTCAGATCACTAAATCTCACTGATCTCGTCACCAAAACTCATGCACTCTTAATTGAAGCATATATATACCAAAATACCTTCTACTAACTTCACAGGCCATAATACCTTATAAATTTCCATCGCTAACCAAAACTGTAACACTATACCCTGTTACTCTGATTCTGGACTTAGTGTGTGTGTGTGTGTATATATATATATATATATATATATATAATACTATATATATAGAGATACTGTATTACAGTATTCCTTGTGTGATACTGTAGTATCACACATTGGAATACAATGTGTGATACATTGTATAAATCATTGATATACATTATAATACATTGTAGTATCACAGTATTCCTTGTGTGATACTGTATTATTATATATAATGTAGTAGCATATATATACTAAAAAAAAGTGTAATACATTTTAATTTCACCATTTGAATCTTTTTCACTTCACCCTATTGTTTCAAAACATATTTCCAAACAATAAAACACATTTACAAATCTGTGTCAGCCTTCAAATGCACCCACACATCAATTTGATCAAGAATAGTCAAACTCCTTGACTTTTCCAATACACTTTCAAAATATTGATAAATTTGATCACCTTGAACAATTTGAGATAAAATCATCATTACAAATCAAATTTACCATGTCACCATGACATGTGGAACATGAAAATATTTACCACAACCAACCACATCATCATCAGTTGAGGATCTAACACCAACTGTTCCTAAAATTTTACCAACCTGCATAGAACATTCTTTTGTCCTTTGAAACTATGCCTTTTAGTACTCCAATCATCTTGTGCTCATATCATAAATCCCATCGCTTAGTTAAGATAATTCTGATGGAACCACATCACCTGAATCAACACCTATTTGACAAGCCAGTCAAATCATTCATCCTCTATCACTGTCTATTCTTCCTTTTCCTCTGTGAACCTTGAATTGATCATAACTCTCTCCATACATGTTTTGAACTTCTTCAATCCAACATATGGCATCTAGATACATCACTAATTCTCCCATAAGAACCACACACTCCAATTCCTTGTGTGATACTAGATACTTAGTAGCACATCAGGAACACTATCAACCATCACAACACTAAGTTGACATCAATGAAAACCACAAAAATCAATAATCTCTACATTAGTTATGCCAAAAATAGGTAATAATTTTGATATCACTTTGATACCATGTAAGAATTTGCCTAAGGCAAAGAATAAAAATGCCAAGATTAAGAAGGTTAGTTGATAAAACAAGAGAGATAGGAAAAATGATATGATTGAATGAATTATTTAGTAATGGTCAAGTGAAGAATGATGAGGGTAAGAGTGTTCCCTTACAACAATTAAAGAAGAATAATCCTCAGAAAAGAGAAAATAAATTTCGTCAATGAAGTCTCCCAAATCCTCAATGTGGGACTCCACAAAAAGCCTGCAATGTCTATCAAGTAGTCATCCCAAGTAACTAAAACTGTAAGACAAGGAATATCTTGCTGCACTGAATCACAAGAACCCATGGCTGAATGAAGGAAAACATTAGCAGTAACAATAGCAGAAGAAATCTCAATAGGAGAATTAGGAGCTACAACTGGAGGTTCTATATCTTTTGGGAATGGGGGAACATGTGGATCTCCATACATTTCCCAAAGAAAGGTCCAAAGATGATGAATAGTATTTTTCTTATCTTCATCATCATTAAGGGAACCTATAACATCCATATCCATATTCCAATAGATAACATTAAGAACTTTTTTGCAAGAGTTCAAATCATAAGGACTAGTAGGTATGTTCTCATACAAATAGGACAATAGATTATGTTCACTAAGATGAAAGAAATAAATTACTCCATTAATTATAGTTCCCTTTTGTCAAAGTAATTAAGTCATTCATGATGCACTTCTCACATAAAACAATGAGATCATAAAATCAGTGCAGCCCCCAAAATCCAATGAAACAAATAACTCCCCAAAATAGAAAATTTTGGCACTTTATCCTTAGTGCATGTAAATTTTCCACTTTCCAAAATGGACCAAAGTTGACTTCTGATTTCAATGATTAAAAGTATAGAAATAAGGCTATAAAAGACTCAAATAAATAAGACACAAGACCACTCAAGGATCCAACAAATTACAAGTGCCAAATATATGCCAAAATAGACCAAATGTTGAAATTACAATGTCCACTCAAAATATCTCTAAACTGATACTAGATCTAGAAAGTAGACAAAAAATCATGCATTTTCAAAAAAAGGGCACCGGAAAATATGTTCATATGAGCTCAAATAAAGCCTCTAAAGTTGCAAAAATTGAGATTTGAGATTTTTAAATAAAAAAATAGAAACAAAGATCAAAAACCACATACACCATTGAGCAGATCATAAAATAATACCCTAAAACAAAAAATATTGCTCAAAAAAAGGAGTCCAGATGACTGAGATATTTTTTTGTTTGAAAATTGCCTCTATAATTATTTTTTTGTAATCATCATTATCACACCTTCAAAATTCAAATGGCTCTAGATTTGGCCTCAAATGTTCGATGTGGATGAAACAAAAGTAGATTTAGGTATTTTTGGACCTTCTCAATGTGATGCTAACTATTGATTTGTACCAACAAGCTCCAATTTTGACTCGCAACAAAATTCTCTCCAAATAGGCTATATAATGATAATCCCATGGCTTTCATACCATGTAATAATTTTGATATCAATCTGATACCATGTAAAAATTTGCCTAAGGAAAAGAATAAAAATTCAAAGATGTAGAAGCTCAATTGATAACACAAGAGAGATATGAAAAATGATATGATCAAATGATTGATTCAATAATGATCAATAATGAGATACAATGAATAATGCCCAAATTGATAAATACAAAGTAAATGTACTTGAATATATAGGCAATGCATGATAACTAGGAGAGATGCAAATGATAACCTATCAACTAGATAATTTGTAATCACATGTCCACCAAAGGTGGATCATCCTCCATTGTACAAAAAAGTATGTACAACATGTGCAACAATGAGAGGATGATAATGTGATAAGAGCACTAAAGTTGGATCTCACACATAAAGTGAAATTCTCCTACACCATGTGATAAAATAACTCTTAGGTGTCTGAATGACAAACTACTATGCAATGAATTATCCTAAGTAAACTTAAGTAAAGTGTGATTAGTAAATATATAATCACACTGACACCCCCTCTTAAGTACACTTAAGGGAATGCACTTAAGCTCACAAGGTTGCATGAAAATACATGATGATTCCTATATACTTGGCCATGTTAGGTACTCATGTACAATATGCAAGTGCACAAATAATGCAATATCTCAAAAGCAAAGAAAGAGGGACAACCTCATGGGAAAAACCCTCCCCAAAAAAGAGAGATGAAAAAAAAACAAGAGACATGGATGGATGGAGTAATAAACCCCCCCCATTATTAAATACATCATGTATATACAATAAAATGTTTCCTCATAGGAAGGGAAAAAGGAGAAATGATATCCCCCCCATAATGAATAATCTCCTCCAAGGATGATTAGTTCTTAAAGGAAAAACTTATAACCATGTCTAAAAACAACATTTCTCCCCTTAGGAAGAAGATAGACCAAGTGAAAATGAAATAAGGCTTCCCATTGTGGATAGGAAGAAGTAGAGGGAATCAAAATGAATTATGAAGTCTCTAAAGTATGCTACCATGTAGACACCTAGAAGTTTTCATTTCATTTTAGCACATGGTGTAGTAGAATTTCCACTTTAGGTGTGAGATCCACCTTTAGTGCTCCTATCACATTATCATCATCTCATTGTTTCACATATTTACACATACTTTGTTTTACAATGGAGGATGATCCACCTTTTTTGGAGATATGATTCCACCTTGTGTAGGTTATAGGTTATCACTTTCATATCTCCTAGTTAGCATGTGTTGCCTATATATTCAGGCACATCTACTTTGTATTTATAAATTAGGAATTATTCATTATTTTTTATTGTTTATCATTATTGAATCAATAATTTGATCATATCATTTTTCCTATCTCTCTTGTTCTATCTATTGAACTTCTAGATCTTTGCATTTTCATTATTTTCCTTAGGAAAATTTTTACATGGATCGGAGTGGACTAGGCAAATTTATTCTATTGCAATCACTTCTGCTTCAGATACTTTTTGTGTATCCTTGGATGATATTTGTGCTTCTTTAAAATAATCTCTTAACCATTCTAAAATTTGTGCATGTGTGGGCTATTGGTAATGTAGAACATCTGGCATGTTGAGTAGATAATCCTTCCATCTTTTACCTATGATAGCAAGAACCTCAACCAAAAACTTTAAAAACTTGTTCTCAAGTATAACAATCCTATCCAGAAATATTTTGAACTTTGATATAGTGAAAACCCTATCTTCCTTTGAGTGATCAATAATCTTAGGGACCATGTCCTTATACTCAATTTTCCATTTTTCTAGATTTTTTAGTCTGCCTTCTTTAGCAGCAAATTCTAGAATGATCCAATGTTTTATAGTATTAAAAGAAGAAAATTTCTCCTTTATCCTTCCCTCTTCCTGCTTAATATAATTTAACTCCTTGATAATAATATCAATGGTTTCTTATGTCTCTTTAATCCCAACAGGATCATCCGGGTCTCTCTATGTTACTTCACAAAGCCTAACAAGATCAAAGTGAGATGGATTCCATCTCCTATAAAGTTCTTCCAACTATGGCTTATTTTTATTAAAATTATTCAACATGTCTATCAAATAATGATAACCACTATATACATCATCACATTTACTAATAAATAAGTTAACTTTGAAAGATAACACTTGTTATAGTGCATTAAAAATATGTTTTGGGATTTCTTGCACTATTCCTTCTTCTACAATCCCTTTTACCTTCTCCTGGGAAATAACATCCACAAGAATGTTAGTGGGAAATGAAGGGGCATTTCGATGAACTTCCATGGATCCACTCTAACTATCAATTTTCAACATTTGAACCTATTTATTATGTACAACAAATTTGAGATACAACTCATTTATTTCCTTGTTCATCTTTGTTTTCCTAACCTGATAGTGCTCAAGTTTTTATTGCATATGTTTGATTTTATCCTTGTTGAACATTTCTATGTGTATCAATTTTGTTGCAGATACCAGTGGGTGTGTATCATCTACATTTTGTACCACTACTATACCATCATCACTGTTAGTAATATCAATCAGCTTTAGGTTATGACTTCCTTTAAAACTAACCCAAGTAGTTAGAGTTTCTATTTTAGGGTTATATCCAGACCCCAGAATTTTTTCCTTAGTATCAAACTCTACCACAAAAGTAGGATCATCGTGTTTTCTTACTTGATTAAGTAAAAGTATTTTTTGCAAGGAAATAGTTGGGATCAACATCTTGTCACCTTTTTGCACTATCTCCCTAGCTTCTTCTATAGTAAAATTCACCTCATCCAAGTTTATTTCTTTAAGAAGATGATTCACAATTTCCTCATGCTTTGATTCTTCAACCCCCATTAATCTAAGTTTCTCCTTTCCCTCAAAGTCTTTCATTTTTATTTACATTTCAAAATCTTTAAACTCATGTGTATGAATGAAACCTTCATCTTCAATAAACCTCATATAAATGGCTTCTCTTTTATCAGTGATATCAATGGGTTCTTCTTCATTGAGAAATTGAGCATTGTACCCATGTATTTCTTCATGAAATATAGGAGGAGATGACTAGTATGTTTCTTTATCACCCTTAAAATTCTTCATTTTCTTTGCAGCCTTGTATATTTATCCCTCTCCTTCAAAGTCCTCATAAGGAATGATGGCAACCATTTCATCTATCTTTTATTTCTTAGGAGGTGGGGAGTTTGAATCTAAATCAAGAATTACCAACTTATTAGGATTTTTGGGAGGAATCTTAACCTCTTGTGGTAAATTATTAATATATTTCATATGTATAACTTTTCAAAATCCTTAACACATAATTCTATCCTAAAAAAATCATTATTCTAATCATCAGAGAGCCAAGGTTGTCTTTTCTGCTACCTCTCTTCTTTTAACTTCATCAATATGCTCCATTTCTTCCATTTTTGAAAAACATCAAAAGGATTCATAAAATTCCTACCAATATCTTCTGTTATATCCATTATGTGCCTATATTCCTTTATAAATAATTTAATATTACCCTCAGGGTCATAAGGCATGTCTGTTCCACTCTCAAGGTGATAAGCTTTCTTCAAGTAATTCTATAGTTCTTCTAACACATTAGAACTAATAGAAAAACATGTGAATCTAACCACATGAGGAATAAATGTTCCTTTCTTCCTAGGTCCATTTAATTCTTTCTCAAGCCACAACATCTTCCATACAAACTCCAAAAATGCAACCCTTTCAGATACATAGACTGGTAATTCATGTGGTGCTTGCCTACACCCATATATCCTTATCATAGTATGATCTCCTTTAAAAATCCAATTTGGAAATTATGTGGAAATCATTTATCATGAAATTATTCCAATGGTCTCAAGATAGTCCTTATCATGGGTGGGATCCTTTGCACTAGCTGCCCAAAAGCTCTTAGTATCCGTACAACAAAGGCAATAATGAAAGATCTTATAGTTGTAATCATTTTTGTTCTAATTATCCTAAGTCTTGCACCATACTTTTACTAGGAGCCTAGTTCCCTATCCTTCTAACATGATTAATTTCATTGAATGACTAAATATAATACCATTCTGGAATAGAATTAGCTGGCATAACAAAGAATAATATATGAACTTCCTACTAGTATTCCATTGAATCAACTATTTATGCAAGATTCTCTCAATATCAGAGGCCAAATCAAATTCAATACACAAGTTGGGGTTTTGAATCCTCATAGACATATACATTATATCTATAGGCATCTTAGACTTTTTATCTTCCCTACACAACTATCCTCGACCATAATAAGTCTTCTAGAAAAATCCATAAAGTCCTTTATTGGATATGGCCCCTTATTACTTAATTTTACCAATCAATTACTTTCTCCTCTTCTCATGAAGTATGTGGCTTCTATGAATCCCATTATCTTCACCATTTGTTCATAGTCAATTGGGTATTTTTCTTTGTCGACCTTGGTGAGGGATTTCTTTTTTAGTCCAAAATACTCTTCTATCCTGGACTTGGAAATAACTATAAGTGGGGTGCCATCAATCTTTCTCACCATCCTAGTCTCTGGTTTATAATTCTTGGCCAGAACACCAATTAACTCAACATCAATCAAAACATTTAGCATAATGTTTTTTTCAAAATCCAAATTCCAAGTGTTAGACATAGGTGCCTTTTCATATCTATTTGCATAGAGATACCAAAAATGTGATCCACCTATATGCGGTAAATTTGTGTAATGTGGTAAAGATGTAGGGGGGTCTATCCTTACCCTTTCCAAAGTATAACATTATTAGATCTATGTGATGATGGGGGAAAATATAGGATCTATCCCTAATCCAAATTCCCAAAAGGAGAGATCCAAATTGATTAATCACAAAGAAGTAATCAATACACAAGTGAATCAAACTATGGAGAATATGAAGAAAGGATAAAATCTTATATTTTTCTACAGAAACTATATTTTTGAAATCTTAAATGAATGGAAGACAAATACTAACCTCAAAATAGGGAAAATTTGGAAAAGACTGATTTTCTGATGCATGTGCATAGTTTTGGGAAATTCTGCAACCTGCTTTGAACTGGAAATGCCAAGATAGAGAAAACCTAGAGAACTTTTTGTCTTTCAGAGGGAAGTTGACCTTGACCTAGATAGCAGGGCACAATCTTACCCCTCACCAAACATTGACCTTGACCTGAAATAGCTTTGACAAAAATTATGTTTGCAGATCTCAGAAGTTCACTGAAAAGGGTATCCAGATATGAACTACAATTCAGTGTCTTGTACTTGTACCTTCAAGAAAAATGGTTTTTTTTGTTTGGATGGGGGTTTTGCCTTGTTCAAACCCTCATTTGGAATAAACCTTGAAATGAAATTGAAATTGCAAAGTAAATGGAACTATTCACCTTGCTTATGTTAAAATCCTTGTGGAGGATTCGAATCCTTGAATCCACAAGTAGGGATGCTCCAAATGAATGTAGAATTGTATATAGGATGTCTCAAATAAATTTAATTAGATCTTCAACACCAATCTTGAATGGATCTTGGAATAGGAAGAGGCTTGGATGAATGTGGATGGAGAAATCTTTAACAAGAGGGCTCCGTAGAGCTTGAATCCTTCAATGGCTACTAATGGATCTCCTTGATGAATTGGATCTTGAATGCTTGAAGGTGGATGAATGCTTGAGGATGAATGAATTCTTGAATGCTTTCCTTCTTCTTTATTTCTTGATGATTACTTGATTTCGCTTGAGAGCTAGATGTCTTGATCATGAAAAGTGGATGTGAAAATGAGAGAGGAAGGCTTCCTTTTATAGTGATCTAGGGCACAAACTTCTAGAGAGGCCAAAATTGGAGAATTAAATTCAAATTAACCTCAACCCATAGAAATGGACCTAGATTAAATGAAATTTAATATTTTACCATTTTGAAATCCGAAATAGTCGACCCGGAAGCGGGAAAATAGAACTTTCTGAAGCCTGATATCCCAAAACCTCTAGAACTTGAAAATTGGACCCAGGGTTAGGGTCAAGGTTGACTCTGACCTAGGTTAGAATTGAGGTTGACCTTGACCCAGGAGGTTGACCTTGACCCTGAGGTCTTAGATCTTAAGTTCTTAGGACCAGGTGCCAAGAAAAGCTAGAAATGGGTGGAGAAAATCAAAATAGGGGAAAAAGATAGATACATGCAAAGACCTAATCAAGGCTTTTGACATGACCCCAAACCACTTACTCAGAGGGATAAATGCTCTTAACATGAAAGTGCTTCCATTTGAAGATGATACATTAAGCCCCCACTTTAGCAAGAGTATGGACTCAATGCAAACTCTTGGTAAAGGAGATCATAATGAAAAGATAATCTTATTGAAATCAAAGGGACAAAGAAATCCTCAAGCCCCTAGGGACTCAAGTCTTCATCAACTCCAAGATCACAATAAAAGAGACATCTCTAGAAAATAGAAAGAAGAGGGTGTGATTATCTCACCCAATGAGAACTTATGTCTCATTGTGAACCACACAAGGAAGCATCACAACTGGAAAGATGGAATTGAACCGCATAGTGAATGTGGCTACTCACTAGTCAACCCATAAAAGATTCACCCTCATGAATATTCTATTCCACAAGAGTAAAACCAAAAATAAAAGAGATCCAGTCTTAAGGACACCTTTGACCTTAAGGGATCAAAATTTAAAACTGGAGGGATCAAGAGATCCTAAATAAAAATCCATGCTTTAAGGATTAGTCACTAATCCATAAAGGGAGAAAAGTATCTTGAAAAATAATATATGTATATTGAAAAGTGCATGTGTGCAATAGGTGAGTAGATCATATATGCCCCCATGTTAAAGTCATTTCTAACACTTTAACAGGAGCAATGGCTTTAAAAAAAACATAAACAACTCCACTGATTATGTTTCCACTACGATATGGCCCCCAGATGAAGACAAATCAAGGGAAATACCACATAAACATATAGAGAACACAGAAGGGATCTACCTACCATGGGGTCAGTATGATCATAAGATAATATATATATATATATATATATATATATATATATATATATATATATATATATATATATATATATATATGATATTATTGCAAATGAATTGACATCATTCCCCAAAAAAATTAGAACTACAATCACAATGGAGGAAAGATCACATTAGAGATACGAAGAAGAATATTTTCGGACCATGACCTAGAGACCAAAAAGAATCAGTGCTACCAAGTCGCGGATCCAAGCAGATTACACAAGGAAACATTTACGAACAATAGCATAGGTACAACATAACATGAAACAACATATGGAAGAATAGAGATACATATAGATGAATTGTACAATAGATTTGATTCCTTTATCATCTTGTACCAATAGAGTAACAAGGGTCTTATAGAAGAATCTAACAACATTTAGTAAACACATCATGGGAGAAGCACAATACTATAGACAAACACACAAAAAAGGCTACCATGAAGGACAAGCCAATAAAGTGCACCGCCTACTCTCCCCATCTCTTTCTATATCATTTAGGGAAGGTGGGTAACTCGTAAGAGGGACTATATCCAACATAGTAGGAATGATAGCCAGTTCACAATCTTTGATACTAGGTGTAAGTGTTAATTGTGATGAAAGAATATTAGGTAAATCAATGTCAATTTCAATAGTCTCATATTCATCATTAAAATCATCAAGATTATCTTCTTCATCTAGATTATCAAAATAGGATCTAAGATACGAATAGAATCATCATAATCTTGCATTTTAACATCATTATTAGCAACAACTTCTAACACATCATACATAGGCTTATCAAAAGAAGGTAAAGAATTTTGAAGAACAAAATTGTGAGCTTTAGCTTGAGCATGACACTTCTTACAATGTTCATTAGCAGATCGATTACATTTTTCCTTACCTGAAATATGTTGAAAACTAGGAGGAGCAATTACTGGATCCTTCACAGGTTCTATAGGAGGATTAATAGGATTATCGACAGACTAACAAGAAGTAGTAGGAGCTTGATTAACAAATGTAGAAGTCATAGATAAAGGATGTATGGAAGGTATAGGAAAAAGATGACAATTAAGATCCATAGGAGGTATGCTTAATTCAAGAATCTTATGATGCTTATAGGCTTGATATGAGAGGAAAAGATTATTAGGTCTAGAAGGACATGAATTAGGTAATGAAGGTAAAAATAAGTCAAGGTTAGCACAATCCTTGGGCCTAGAAGGTTGATATAAACTATGATTTATCATCTTCACTTCTTCATCATGAATGAATTTAAGACACTTATGGATAGGTGAAGCAACAACATGCATGGCATTCAAACAAGGAAAACCAAGCTTAACTTGAAACTGATAAGAAGTAGGAACAACAACAAAGGTAGTGTTCACAATTTTACCACAAAGTTCAACCGGCAAGTTAATAGAACCAAATGATGGATAAAGAAAACCATTACAAGTTTGAATCCACACATCAAATGTATCTTAAGAATCACATTGCAATTTTTTCATAAAAATATTTTCTTCAGTAATAACATTGACTAAGGATGTAGGATCAATAAGACAACCACGAGTAGGTATCTAAGAAATCCTAGCATAAATGTAAAGGGGACCATCAAGAGCTTTAATAGTCTCAGAATCATCAAAGGTAATCAAAAGTTCCCGAGGTATTTTATTCTTAGGTTTTTTTTGAGGTTTAGGTTGAGTTTTCAATTTAGGCTTAGGTTTTAGTTGAGGTTGAGATGGAATTTGATATTGAAGCTGAGGTTGAGACTGAGGTGGAGCTATAGATTAACTTGATTACAATGTGATTAAGATCACCCATCTTTGAATCATACATAATATCCACAGAAGATGGCCAAGCAATGGTATCAGTATCATGTGTAGGTAAAGGAATCATATAGATTTGAAGATTTTGATTAGGAGGAGAGATAGATTTGTTCCTGCTACCATCAAGATTATCAATAGATAAGGCATTAGATTCAATTAAGTCTTGAACCTTATGTTTTAAAGAATAACATTTCTCAGTATCATGACCATTTTGATGATGATATTGACAAAAATATTTAGGATCAAAGTATTTAGATGCAATCGTTGCAGGTAAAAGAGGTCGAATAGGAGGTAAAGTAATCATATTAGTAGTTAAGAACCTATTCATAATAAAATGTAAAGTTTCAGAGAGAGGAGTAAATGTACAATTTAATCAAAAAGTAGTGGATGCAGAAGTGGAATTGTGAGATGCAACAACAACTTGATCAGCAACTGCATTCGCTTGTTTGTTTATCTTGACATAGTTGTTGAATTTTTTAAATTTATTTGGATTAGGAGTAGCATCAATCTTATCAACTAGAAGAGGAGCCATTGGAGTGTTTCTCTTAAATTGACTCACTTGTAATTGATAATGATGAAGTGTTGCACAAAGTTGTTGAAAAGAGGTAAATTCAGTAAGCAGAATCTTATCTCTAATATCCTTTTGAAAATTTGAAATAAACATACATTGAATATCAATATCAAGAATAGGATAGGAAATCTGAGCATGTAAATGCTTAAATCTACCAATAAATTTAGTCAATTTTTCCTTATCACTTTGTTTACAATGCATCAAATCAGTCAAAGACACTTGCGGACCAATGTTATTTTGAAATTTTTGAATAAAAGCATTAGCAATCTTTGGAAATGAGTCAATAGAATAAGGAGGAAAGGAACAATGCCATTGCAATGCCTTGCCATGAAAAGTTCAAGAAAAAAACTTGGCTAAAATCCTATGGTCATGAGCATAATCACTACAAAGGATTTGAAATATTTTAACATGATGAATAGGGTATCCCTTACCATTATAATTCTCAAGACGAGGCATATCAACTTGCTGAGGAATGGGAGTACGAATGATATCTAGGGACAAAGGACTTCCCATGTCACATGTAGGAATTCTAAACTTGTTTTTAGTCAAGGATGCTAGTTGTTGTTGTAAAGATGACATAGTTTGAGCCAAACTAATGATTGTTGAATCATTAGAGGAAATAGGAGGAATAGAAACATTAGAAACACTAGGTAAAGTGTATGAAGCTGCAAGAATGGAAGACACAACTAGAGGAGCACTTGGAACTATAGTTGGAAAAGGAGTAGAATAAGTAAAAGGAACATTATGATAAGAAGGTTGTGATGTATAAAGGGACACATGAGGAACACTCATAGGAAAAGAGGGAACTATCATAGTCACCAAAGAAGGAGTATAGGTAGGAATACTAGATAAAGGAACAAAAGAAGGTTCTACACTAGTAACAAGAGGAATCAATCCTAAATCTTGAGCTTCTTGAGCTAAAGGTTTAACATTTGAATGCACAACATGAGTAATACCATGCAAGAGATTAACACCTTGATCACTATCATGAAGAACTTTCTTAAGAGCCTCTATAGCTTGAATAGAATCCTGATTATGGTTTTCTTGAATAAGCCAATTAACCATTTTATCAAGTTCAGTTGAAAGTTTTTGGACTTGTTCAGGAGGAACTCTTAAAGCATCATCATCATCATGAGATGAGTGAGAAGAGTTTTGCTCCATAATAAGATTGGAATCATGAATAATCAAATTATCATCCGGGATCCTAAGGAAAGGAGAGGAAGATTCAGGATCAAAGGCACCCATGAGTCTACAACTTCTTCTAACCAGAATGTTATAGGTAGGACTAGTGGTAGTAAAGCTCATATACCAATGCAACTCAAATGAACTAAATAGGACAACACAATGCATGAACAAATGAATATTTTTGTATTTTAAAGAGATTTTGTAATTTTTTTGTATTTTTGAAATATAAATTCAAGAAATCTACTGCAAGATTTAAAATAAAAGGAAAATCTAACACTTAAAAGATATAAAGGGAAATATAACACCACAAACACAACATGGCATCTAATTCCACAAAAGAAAAGTGGGTAAGTGTGTCGGGTTCACCAAAATGCAATGGGGTAAAGATGTAAGGGGGTTTATCCATACCCTTTACAAAGTATAACATTGTTAGATCTATGTGGGGATGGGGGAAAATATAGGATCTATCACTAATCCAAATTCCCAAAAGGAGAGATCCAAATTGATTAATCAAAAAGAAGTAATCAATACACAAATGAATCAAACTGTGGAGATTATGAAGAAAGGAGAAAATATTATATTTTTCTATAGAAACTATATTCTTGAAATCTTAAATGAATGGAAGAAAAATAC
This sequence comes from Chamaecyparis obtusa, assembly GCA_027943335.1. Lineage (NCBI taxonomy): Eukaryota > Viridiplantae > Streptophyta > Pinopsida > Cupressales > Cupressaceae > Chamaecyparis > Chamaecyparis obtusa. The sequence continues at coordinate 756,787 of BSBK01004196.1, read as the reverse complement.
TAACCTCAAAATAGGGAAAATCTAGAAAAGACTGATTTTCTGATGTCTATGCACAGTTTCAGGAAATTCTACAACTTGCTCCAAACTGGAAATTTCAAGACAGAGAAAACCCAGAAAAAAATTTGTCTTTCAGAGGGAGATTGACCTTGACCCAGATAGTGGGGCATAATCTTACCCCTCACTGAAGGTCGACCTTGACCCGAAATAGCTCTGACAAAAATTTTGTTCACAGATCTTGGAAGTTCGCCAAAAAGGGTATCCAGATCTAAACTGTAGTTCATTGTCCTGTACATGTACCTATAAGAAAAATGGTTTATGTTGTTTGGATGGGGGGTTTTCCTTGGTAAAACCCCATTTTGGAATCAACCTTGAAATGTAATTGAAATTGCAAAGTAAATGGAACTATTCACCTTGCTTGTGTTAAAATCCTTGTGGAGGATTCGAATCCTTGAATCCACAAGTAGGGATGCTCCAAATGAATGTATAACTGTATGTAGGATGTCTCAAATCAATGGCATTAGATCTTCAACACAAATCTTGAATGGATCTTGGAATAGGAAGAGGCTTGGATGAATGTGGATGGAGAAATATTCAACAAGAGGGCTCCATAGAGCTTGAATCCTTCAATGGCTTCTAATGGATCTCCTTGATGAATTGGATCTTGAATTCTTGAAGGTGGATGAATGCTTGAATGCTTGAGGATGAATGAATGCTTGAATTCTTTCCTTCTCCTTCTTTCTTTCTTGATGATTACTTGATTTCTCTTGAGAGCTAGATGTCTTGATCATGAAAAGTGGATGTGAAAATGAGAGAGGAATGCTTCCTTTTATAGTGATCTAGGGCACAAACTTCTAGAGAGGCCAAAATTGGAGAATTAAATCTTAATTAACCTTAACCCCTAGAAATGGACCTAGATTAAATGCAATTTAAGAGTTTACCATTCTAAAATCTGAAACAGTCTACCCGAAAGCGGGAAAATATAACTTTCTGAAGTCCGATATCCCGAAACCTCCAGAACTTGAAAATTGGACCCAGGGTCAGGGTCAAGGTTGACTCTTCCCTAGGTCAGAGTTAGGGTCAACTCTACTCTAGGTTAGGTTCAAGGTTGACCTTGACCTAGGAGGTCGACCCTGAGGTCTCAGATCTTAAGTTCTCAGGACCAGGTGCCAGGAAAAGCTGGAATGGGTGGAGAGAGAAGCAGAACATGGGGAAAATCTAGATCATTGCAAAGACCTAATCAAGGCACTTGACATGACCCCAGACCACTTACTCAGAGGGCTAAATTATCTTAACATGAAAGTGCTTCCATTTTAAGATGATACAATTTGCATCCCTACATCTTGACCATTCATCTTTAAAACATCCCGTGGTTCTGTAATCTAAAAACCCTCATAATAAATTTAATAAATCATTTTGCAGAGGACCTTAGGTTGTTCATTTTTATTAATTTTTCCTTCTTCTTCCTAGGCATTATGAATTCTCAAACAAACTACAGTAGAGAAGTAAAGCTTCAACTTATTGTTTGATTGCAATACCAAATTCTTCAGAAGTCTCAAAATTTGTACTGCTTCCTTACACCAGTTCCTTTGTAATTTTCCCATCTCTTTGTTACACCAGCTTTAATTTTTTGTTCTTAATTCTTCATTTGAGAACAACCCTTTTCCTTTATGATAATTAAATCTGAGAAGCATCATTTAATTTAAGCTTGTGTCATTCAATTTATCAATGCTTCAAATGTGTGAAATGTTTGTTCAAAAATATGGTTGTCACTTCCATTAAATGCAGCTAACACCATCTCATAAACTCATCTCAATGAGAAAAATACATTTTTTCTATATCGTGAACCTCCTTATATGTTCTTTGTGAAATAGCAATATGTTCTCTACTTTGTGCAACCCCTTTTCGTCCCTTTGTGAAATAGAAAAGGGCTCACTATATCACGACCCTTATTTTTTCCTTTTGTGAAATGGTGACATGTTTCATTATTTCACAACCATCCATTTTGTACCCTGCGAGATAGCGATGATTTTACTATTTCTCAATGACAACTTTGTGCTCCTACGATATAGCGATGTTTTTGCAGTTTCACAATTCTTCATTTTATTAATTTGTGAAATAGAAAAATATAATAAATTTTGTTAGTATTCAATAAGATCATAAGAAATTATTGGTACATCTGGACTCAAGGATAACTGATTTACCCCCCCCCCTCTCAGTTATTCTAAAATCATTCTAACAATTGGTATTAGAGCTCCTTTCTACTTGTTCTTGATCTTCAAGTTCATCTTCTAGATTCTTTGCCTCCTCTTCTGATTGCCCAACAACACCCTCTTGATGCTCAGAAATCTCTTACTGCGACTCGGCAAGTTCATGTTGTTTCTTGGCATCTTTATTTTCTAGTTCAGGTACATTCCTAGCCTCTCCTTCTTCCATGTATACAAAAGATCTGTAATCTTTAGGTTCTTGTTTGCACTCAACTTCATTATTTTCTGCATATTCATCAACTCTAACATTTGCACTTTCCACAACTTTGTTAGTGTTAGAATACAAAGACTTGTAATCTTTTCTCTTAGTTGAATATCCTAGGAATATGCCTTCATCACTTTTAGCATCAAGTTTTCCATTCCTATTGTCCTTTAGTATATAACATTTTCTTCCAGAGACTTTAAAGTATTTCACATTAGGTGCATAACCATACCATAATTCAAAATGTGTAGTATTTTTACCTTCCTTGATTTGTACCCAGTTCAAGGTATAAACATTTCTACTTACAGCTTCTCTCTGGTATTTTTGTGCAATATTCTTCTCTATCATCAGTATTCTAGCACAATCCATAATTGATCTATTTCTTCTCTTTATTATACCATTCTGTGGTGGTGTCCTAAGTGCAGACATTTGTCTCTTTATTCGTATATCATTGTAGAATATTTTGAACTCATTTGATATGAAATCTCCTCCTCTATCAAATCTCAAAAATTTCAAGCTTTTACCCATTTCTTTCTCAACTTTTGCTAAATACCACTTAAACAATTGAAAGGCATCTGATTTCTCTTTCAAAAACATCACAGTCATCATTCTAGAATAGTCATCAACAAACAGAATGAAATATTTATCACCACAGTAAATTTTCACACCAATAGTTCCACAAAGGTCAGTATGAACCAATTCCAAAATATTATCAGAAGTATATGTCTTTCTCTTGAAACTAGACTTTGTCATTTTTCCCAATTGACATTGTTTATACATCACATTATCAAGTTTCTTCAATCTTGGTAAACCTATAAATTTCTTCATCTTACTAATATTTACCAAATTGTCAAAGTTCACATGACACAACCTCTTATGCCATAACCATACATCATCAAATTGTGCAAATAAACATGTTTCCTTGGATAGGTCTAGATAAAAAAAATTGCCTCGTCTATTCTCTACTTCCAAATAGTTCACCAACGGAATCAAATATTTTATCCTTCTTGTGATGAAATTCAACTTGGTAACCAGTACTTTTCAACTGTGAAACACTTAACAAATTATATTTAATACCTTTAACCCAATAAGAATTGTCACATCTGATCTTATCTGTAAATCTTATTGATCATTTTCCTTTCACGGGACAAGGTGCATCATTGCCAAACTTAACACTTCTACCTTTGCAATGATTTAAGATTTCAAACTTACTTTTATCACTAGTCATGTGATGTGAGAAACAAATATCAATAATCCATTTATCACCTTTACTCGCATATGAAATAAGTGCAGTTTTCTCATCTTCATCAAAATCATTTTTCATAGCAACATAAATAAATTCTATATCACAATCATTAAATTCACTAGTTTCACTATCTTTTTCTTCTTCAGCAATATAACAAGATTTATTAGCTTTTTCTTTGTAGTCCTTGTACCTAATGTGATCTCTGTCATTTATTTTGTCTTTATACTTGCTTTCCCTTTTTTCATCCTTGTCATTCCTGTCAGGGCATCTTGTTGCAATATGGCCAACTTTTTTACGTGAAAAATAGGTTATAGGAAGTTTACCTTTGAATTTTCATTTTCCTCTTGGTATTCTTCTATCCATAAGTGCCTCAAGAACAACTAGATCATCATCAAAAGTATTACTATCACTGTCATTGTTATTGTCACTATTCAAACATCTTTCTTTTCATTTCTTAGACTTATGAAGAACCGTTTGATATTTAAATATGGATTCAATGTTGTGAGTAGTGAAATTATCAAAATTAGACAACTCAAAAGTAGTAAGCCTACCAACAAGACCTTCCAAAGTTAGGACATTACCAGGTGTGTACCAAAAAGTAAGGTCACTTCTATAAACCATTACACTTGAGGGAATCCATGAAGAAGGAGATCTCAAGAAATGGCTTATAGCTTCCTATCCATGACGTGCAAGAACCATGTAGATATTATGAATGGTGGATCTCAAATGAACCTTAAAGAAAGACACTTACAAGGTGCCCCATAAAATGGAAGATTCAAATGATAATGAAAAGTAGATCTAAGATGAAATGCAAGATCTAAGCTAAAATGATATGCAAGAATACAAGAAAAGTAGATCTAAGCTAGATGCAAGAAATAAAATAATGATGATGATGCAATGCTTCAATATGAAAGATCTAATAATTTCATTTCTCCAAGATACCAAGATTTGCAAGACTCCAAGATTCCAAGATTGCAAGATGCCAAGACTCCAAGAACCTGCAATAAAATTTCAAGATCTCAAGAAGCTAAGAATGCAATATGGATGGGATAATGCAAAAGATGAGGAGAGAGTCTCATTTTAAATGAATTTAGAAATGAACGGATAGTCAAGATTAAGAGGCAAAAAGAAATGAGCAATGGTGGAGATTAAATCTTGGTTAATCCATGTGCTCAATATTCTCAAGAGGAAAAATCAATGGACATGATTAAGAGGTAAAATAATGAGTGGTTGAGATAAAGAGGCAAAAACCTTTTTCGAAAGTCAAAAGATTCCATTTCATTGGAAAGTGCACTTTTATTTTTATTTTTATTTTATTATTTATTTATTATTTTTAGCAAAGTGGTTTCCATTATTTAATTAAAAGATTTTTTTATTTAATTAAAAGAGAGAGTATTTTGTTAATTAAATAAATCTTAGGATAAAGTGGTCAAACTTTAAGATATAATCAAATAAATGATAAAATGATGATTTGATCAAGAAATAAGAGATTAAATAAATATGCAAAATTGATTAAGCACAAAATTTAGTCTAGTATTTAAATTTTAATGTTTAATGTTAGAGTGGAGCTCAAAAATGACTAGACCATTTTTGAGTGATTACACCAAGAGTACATTTACATTCTTGTATTGCAAAGACTCTAATAGTATAGATAGGAAGTAGGGTTCTCAACAATTTACTAATAACAGTTTCATCATCAATGTTTCCATTAGCTCTTCTAATAGAATTTACTACCTCTTCAATTCCTTCACAAACTATAAATTACTGACACTCAGTCAATACTGTGTTCATCTCCTGGGTCATCATTGGATAACTCGGTCATCACTAAACTTTTCTTCTTAGAAAATATTATCTTTTCTCAGCTAATTATCTAATGCTCGACAATTACTGATACTTGGTAGACACTAAATTTTCTACTCTTGTACCGGTGCTTGGTCGACGCAAGCATCACTCGGCTTAAATTGAATTTCTTCTCTTTTGCTCGGTTAAGCCTATGCTTCAAATATATTGACTTCTTCACTTAGTGTTAAAAATAAACAACACATTACCTTGTCAATGTTCCAACTAATCAAGTATCCATTGAATTATCACTTTACTTCACCTTTCCTTAGGTCCTCTTGTTATTTCCTCTTTTCAAATCCTCTTCAGCAATCAAAAGCTATGGTACTCTACTAGATAGAAACTATCTTACCAGTTAAGGTTTGACATCAATGACAATATAACAATTGTTTCGATTATAGTTTCCAACAATCTCCCTCTTTGGCATTGATGGCAACACCACATGTTCTACCATACAATCCAAAAATATGCAATGAAACAACTTCATTCAACTCTCTGTGTGTATTAGATCTTCATTAATATCATTAGCTTCATTCTGATTTCTCAAACAAGTATTAGCTCCCTCTTGGATAGATTTTGCTTTGTCTATTCATCTTTACTGAATCTCTCCCTCTTTCTTATTCAATCTCTCCCTCTTTTATTTTTCTCTCAGGTTTACTAAAACTCTCCCTCTTTGACAACAATGCCAAAGACATTCATCTTCACCATGTAGATATCTTCATGTCAGTTCTCTGAATTTTATTACTCCCTCTGTCATCTTTCTTATGACTGATCAACATCTTTTTCTTTAATTTTCACAACTCTAGGAAACTTCTAAAGTGTGACCTCCTTTGCATCAATTTGTTAGATATTCTGATTAGTACATTTGATGCAATGCTCATATATGTTACTAGGTAGCCTCAGTTAGGGGAATCACCTCTCGTTTACCTCTAAGATATTCATGAGCATCTTTAGGTAATGCCTTAGTGAATATATCTGTGAATTGTTCCTTTATATTCACATATTTTGTTCTCACTTCTTTGTCTTGAACTAGCTCTCTCAAGTAATGATACTTGATAGCAATATGCTTAGTCTTAGTGTGCATTACAGGGTTCTTTGATATATTGATAGCACTTGTGTTATCACAGAAACTAATAACTGGCTTAGTGATTTCCTTCTTCATACCTTTTAATAACTGCTTGATCCACACTAAATTTGAACAATTCACTGTTGCTACGACATATTCAACTTCTTTTGTAGATTGGGAAATGTATTTGTGTTTCTTGCTTGTCCAAGAGACTAATCTCTTTCCTATAAATAATGTGCCACGACTTGTACTCTTGATGTTATCAATATTTCCTATCCAATATGCATCATTGTAAACTTTCAGTTCAAACTTTTCATTCTTCTTGTAATACAACTCATAGTCCTCTATTCCTTTTAGATATCTCAATATCCTTTTCATTTCCATCATGTGGTTTTCCTTAGGATTTGTAGAAAATCTTGCAACAATCGCAACTGCTAGGGCAATATGCGGTCTTCTATGGACAACATATTATAGCTTTCCAATCATAGACATGTACAAGGTTTGATTTACTTCAGTTGTATCATCATTTTTTGATAGTGTTTGTCCAATAGCCATGGGTGTACTTACTGGTCTAGAATCTTCCATACCAAAAAATTTTAGTATCTCCTTGACATACTTAGATTGTGTAATATATATACATTTCTTCATCTGATAAACTTACAAATTCTTATCTGATAAACTTGCAAACCAATAAAGAATTTGATCTCACCAAAAAGACATTTCAAATTCAGATTGTATCTCATTTGAAAATGTTTGACATAGGGCATCTTGTCTTCCAAATATGATATCATCAACAAAGATTTTAGCTAGCAGAAATATATTGTCTTGTATCCCTTTTGGATCTCAATAACCAAATGTGACAAACTTATAAAGTAATATGAATAAATATGTTTCACAACACTTACTCCTCCAACACATATAATTATATGATATTCTCCCAGATGCTCTCTGTGATCAAATTCTAATAGAAAACTTATGTAGCTTAAACCTTTGAGGTCCCCCATAAAATACAAAAGCTTAATGATGACCTGTGGTAGCTAGTTGATGCAATTGAGAATTTTGGATGTTCCAATAGGCCCAAGGGGACTAGTCTAGGATAACCCAAGGAGATAGGATCATGTGATGACACTCTTTCCTGATGCGCCTTGGTGTCCAAACTTTTGGTAAATGTCTTTCTGTATCTATTTCCTTGCTTTGACTACTATTGGTATGTTTAAGAATCATCTTTTATCATTGGTTCCTATTTCATGTACCTAGTTGGTTTATGGCTTTTTCTTCCTTATTTTTCTATGTTGCATGCTTCCTTGATGATGAAATTATGTTCTTTTAATGTGATGCTTTCACATCTTCTTATAAATGTATTATTTCTTATCCCTTTTGTGTGTTGGTGGTTGTACTTGTGGTTTTGATGTAGGTGTCAGAAACTAGAAGTAGAACACCATTAATTCATCTCTTTTATCTTCCATTTTCTTTCATATATAGAAGAAATTATCATTATGTAATGTAATTAGAATTTTGTTCTCATGTGTTTTTTTAGTCAACTACAGAAAATATTTTAACATAGCGACATTACGAGGCTATAGAGAGAATTATTAATGTATTAGTTAATGAAAATGTAATTTTTTTTATAAGAGAAACTTGTAATGATGATAAATCATGGTTTTGAGATTAGGAATGTACATACTTTATAATAAACTCTACTTATGTCTCAAATCATTGTTATACAAAAAGAAAAAAAATCTTGCTTCAACTTTTCTCTAAAAAGTTGTGTTCCCCCCGAGCCTCTTAGCAAGGGTGTTACAATATGTGTGTGTGTGGGAGCACACACATATATATACATACACATAGATTGTATATGTAACTATATAAATATGTGTGGTGCATATTAATTTTACATACATATGTCCACATATATGTTTTTAATTCTTAAAAATTTGATTGGATTTTTAAGAATTAAAAACATATTTGTAAATTTTTAAAAAACTTTATTAGGTTTTTAAACATTTGAAAACCTGATCACGTTATGCTTAGGTAATAGGATTGGATTAAAAATCTAAGGCTTAGGAGCTTCATTTCCCTCCATTTCTCTCATTTTTCACATCTTTTTTTCTTCCAGACTAGTTTCTCAACTTCCTCATCATTAGGTTTACACATCATCAGTTGGATATTTGTAAAATTACCACCATAATTTCACACATCTTATGATCTTTCTAACCAGATATTTTTTTCTTTTTTTGGACAACATTAACATAATAAAGTTTAATTTTCTTTACAGTGTCTTCATACTTCTCATAAACATGTGTACAATTTTCTTTATAAATTTTGATCTACTTGACCAAATTTAAAATAAATTACATATTATTGTTGTGCACTTGATTCTATACACTTTAAAAAATTTGTATTTTTTGATTATTTTGATGTAAGTTATGTCCCTGATTTTCAGAATGTACGCACTTCAAAAAATCATTGAAAAAAATAGTCAACAAAAAATTACAAAAAATAACACAACTTCTAGCTCTCACTCTTATCTATCTTTCTACCAAATGGTTTTTCAAAATACTAAATCTAACTATATCTTTTTTGATGCACACACTAGACACTATGTTATGTTTTCCTGAAAATATTAGAAACACTTTTTTGCACGTAACAAATTTGACCCTCTTAATCTTATCCATTTTTTAAAAACTTTAGTATTCTAGAAACTATATTCAAATTACTACAATTCTTGTTCTTTTCACATCTTCTGATTTTGATTACATGACTCTCAAATTTATCTTCCAAGTTTAGGTTTACCTAATTTTAGAAAAAAGTGGTCACTTATACTCCTCTTTTTGCATACCATCTTGGTGCACTGACCCCCTACATGTGCTAAGAATCCAAGAAGCCAAGAATAATTTGTAATCATACATGTTGAGCTTGTTGATAATTATGGACATATGGCTATAATAGTAAATGTCAATAATAAATTGATTGATACAATGATCCCCCCGCTAGTGCCTAGAACAAGTGTGTGTCTAACAAAATTCATGTAAACAGAAAACACAATATGAAAGGGGAGATGTTGATTACTAGCTACAACTAAGTTTTAAAAGCACAATTGAAAGTATTGACAAAGTCTAAAAGAAACATAGACTAATACTTGATAGGACCATTCTCTAATTGATCGACTCTAAAAATGCCTATTCAATTAAAACATGTTAGGCATTCTTGTAGAATCTCATGAGCAAACACCAACACAATATCAGCTACATGTTAAAGACATGGAATTTCCTTCTGATACATCTACTGTAAGTACTTCCTATAACCACTTGCTTAACCTTTGTGCATTTTTCATCAAACATTTCATTAACCACACTACTAACACATATATTTATTTTATAGGTTACAATCTCAAACAACGATGCCAATGCCTATTCCACTTTGGAATGAATACTTTCTTCAAAAAAAATTCCATTTATACTCTTGAAAAATATTGTATGCATCAGTGCAAGAGGAACAAGTGACATAAAATCAACTCTTTCTACTTTCATTGATGACCTCAATGATGAATGTACCAAGGATTTTCTCCAAACACTTGCTTCCTCCAATATCCACATATGAAACAAACCACTTCATCTTTAAAATTCTCTAATTATTTATATGGACAAAATTCAAACACCTTTTAACACTTCTTAAAATGTTATGTATAATGGAAAGTGACTAAAATGCTCAAAACTAAGAATGTCAACCTACCACCATATCATCCACTTTGTGACCTATGTCACAACATTGTTTCCTTGACTTGAATTTCAACCAAAACCACCCCTCAATGCATCACATGTGCAAAAAGAACAAACTTTCACATGCCAGCCATTTTTGCAATGCAAAATTGACGCCAAAAATAGCACAACTCACTACAATTTATATACTGGGTAATTTGGATTTGTAAAACTTGCAATAACATTAAAATCTCAACCACAAAGAGATTTCTTAAGCAATTGGTACCCTAATATCAAAAGAGGAAATGAAACTAACATACACAAAATTGAGATATTGAAATCAAATAACACAAAAGCGTATGCAAACCCATAATTCCTCCTTTGTTGTTCTCCTTATTAGAATTTTTGTCTCTTAGTTTCAAGATCAAAGTGTGACAACATAAGAATTGAGAGCATAATGTGGTTGCAAATTAAGAGAATTATCTCTCTATTTATAAGAATTTTGGGGTTCCAATCAAGATTCCTTGATTGGTGGGACTGATTATCTGTGATTGAAGAGTTAAACTCAGAATGAGTGGAATTTTAACTCATTTGATTGCCTTGTTAGTAGATTTGATTGATCTGTTAGGAAATATATTGAAGAGTTGAATGATGAGGGTGAGTAGAAGATTGAATCCATTGATTAGTTAGGAGAGAGAAATGTAGAATTAGAAAGTGATTGAGAAATTAACTGAGACTTAGTATGAGTTACAATTGGAAGGATGAATATGATTAAATAAATAAAATAATTCATTTATTTGCACATGGAGGAATATAAATAAATAATTAAACTTATTTATTTATGAGAGGAATATTAGTTTAATTAAATAAATATAATTTTTTTAATTATGAGTGGGAAAATTATTTATGTAATTATTATATGTGTGTAATAATCAGAAAGAGGGAATATTAATTAAATACTGTAATTATTTAATTAATTAAAATGTCATAGAGAATAATTAAATAATTTTATTATTTAATTACTTCATCAATGTTTCCGATCACACTACATGATCCATCATTAGGATGCAAGAGAGAAAAGGAAAATAAAATTATAGATTACAAACCTAGATAGGAATAAAAAGAGGGAAAGGAGGGAGGGAGAGTGGAGGAAAAACATGCAGACCAAGGGTGACAAGACATCCAAGAACAAAAATAAACTAAAAAATAATTAAACCCCAAAAAATAGAAGACCAGCACAACTCCAATGATAGAGAAAGATGTATGTGTGTGTAAGCATATATATATATATATATATATATATATATATATATATATATATAGACACACACACACACACACACACACACACATAACCTACTAATAGCCATGAAAACTACTAGAAAAATCAACTACTCTAGTTTGGACATATCTTATGGTGTTACCTGCCTATGCCTCAGGTTATGCCCTAGGCTCTATAGTTGATCTGGGGGTAGGCCCACCCCTATAGTCATCCCATACCTATATAGTCCCCTATAGTCTTCCCCTACCTATATAGCCTATGGTGACATTAGACGTTGTATCATGTATAGAATATATGGTGGATTACAGACCTAAACCGTCTACTCAAAACATTTTGAGTCGAGTGAAAGAACATCGGATCTAGGAGCGTATCATAAGGGAGGAGTAGAGGATGGATCCCCACTCTCTATCAAAATATTATATTATCTACTGTAGGGTCCCTTTTCACTAGAACTATAGTAGCTTCCCTCTCACCCTAGTATAGTGGAACCTACCTATAGTGTTGCATATAGAATTAGGCATGTGTAGCATAGAACTAAATTGTGAAACTGGTTCTTTTGAAGAGTAACTATATTTGGGATCTCTCTATAGTATCTCTTTGAGCTTCCACATCTATAGTTGTTGGAGTATTTTTTATTAGATTATCTACGTAACATGTTGTAACTAGATTCTACTCTTCAAGTAGATAGTTACTCGAAGAGCCTTTATCCCCAACTCTAAGTAGAGAGTTACTCATCTAAGGATGGACTATCCATCGACTATCATGATCTTGAACCCAATGCTAGATAGATATATAGGGAATATGTAACAGGGAGTTAGAGTTAGAGATAGGAAAATGGCCCTATATATATGACTCACTCAAACCCCAAATCAAGATCTACCATCTGTATATCTAGAGGGGAGACATCTTTTGAGAGAGAGGTAGTTGGATTGGAGTGGACACCATCGATATGAGATTCTTGGAGAGGGTGTGGAGGGGCCCTACAATTCTATGGGGGATTATTTATATATGGTTCCCAAATCTCTATAGTCTACTGGGGAAGGAAGGGGAGATGGAGAGGAAAGAGGGGTAGCCGAGGGTGATAGGTGAACCAATTATGGATGGTGTGAGCGTAGAAAATCACCCCTACCTAGGTCCACTTATGTTATGTATAGAGTATAACCTTTCTAGTAGCTATAGTATTTCACTACTATCTAGCCAAGTTTTTCTTCCTTTAGTAGTAAGTCGATCCCTATAGCTATAATTTCCAATTGGCTTGAGGCTCTTTACTTTATATAGTTCCAGTGAATCTTTGCAACTATATAAGGTTGGGGTCCCAATATAGGGTAGGGATAAGCCTAGATAGATAGTAGGGGCTAGGTCCACTATAGGGGATAGGGTTAGATTGGTTTTCAATCTATTTGGGATGCCCATCTATAGTAGGGGGCTCTACGGGACCCCTACTACTACTATAGTCAATGGTCACCCTATACATTTAAGTTACTTTTCTTGTGGGGCCTAAAATATATTAGGGCCACTAGAAAGGATGGGGTTGGGTTGGGCTCATCTTGGGGATTACTTTCAAAACTACCAATATAGAGGTGTTTCTCTACATGCAGATGAAATAGGGATAAATATAAAGTTAGGGGAAGGGGAAGTGAGGTGTTCCCAACCATCTATATTTGGGGTTGAGTCGATGCCTTCTCTAATGACCAGTTAGTCAACAACTATAGTAGCAATTTTTACTATACTATGCATTGACTCAAAGCATCATTTTTTCACCATGTTGGTAACCCCCTCCTTTATTAGTTCTAACTAGATAGATATGATGGAAGGATGGAGGGAGGTATCAAGATCAATTGGAAACTATAGTGGTAGGGGGGGAAGAACCAACAGATATTGATAGTTCCCTATCTTTGGCTACTTTTGGGTTGGACTCTAAATTCAGAGGATCCTACCATCTCCACATCTCAAAAAGTGAGAACCAATGTATTATATAGTATAGTTGAGCCAAGCCCTTCCTCCACCACTCCACCACAACTTATATTCTAGTTTGGGTAGTTCATTCACGTAAAAAGGTTTTCTAGTTAGTTGATCCTACTAATGAACCATTTTTTATCTTAGTAGAAGACCCAGATGTAGAGAACTATAGTCTTGTAGAGGGGCCACTACAGAGGATAGGGGGCTTTGGTCCCAGAGGTCAACAATACAAACACTTCTCCTTTCTTAATGGCTCCCCCTTCTATCTATAGTTTGAATGAAGGATGGATCGGTAGGGAGGCCCTCCCACTCATGTTATGTATGTGATCATATTGTGTAGTTGAACCTTCATTTTCACAGAACACTTCCCTAGGTTGCTTGAACAGTCATAGGATCCTAAATGGAAGCCTTAAAATAGTATCCCCCCTTCTGATTATTGTAGGGTTCCTTAGGACCTACCCAATTTGGCTGGGGGATATGGGTCTCTTCACCAGACATATGAGCGATCCCTTTCTAATAGTAGGGGAGCCCTCCCTTTATTAGTCAAGATATTCCCTACTATTCCAAAGGTTAGGGCCCTACTATTCTAAAGGTGGTCGGATAATATAAACCTCAATTATATAGAGGGGGGCCATGGGGTAGTCATATGTAGAGAGAAAAATGATCTTCCCCTTTCAATATAGGGGGTAGGGGCATATTCTGTACGTAACATGCTTCCCCACCCAATAATCGTTAAGGGGGGTAGTTCTAGTAGAGTCAAGTAGGAATGTTACAGTAGGGCCCCCAAACTATTCTATGGGGTATGTTACGTATATAATCGAGCCCTATTATTATATTAATCAACCCCCTAACCCCTACTATTAAAGGGAAGGGAAGGTGGGTGAGAATTTTACTTGTGGGTGGGAGGAGGAGACATTCTTGGGCTAGCCCCTACTATTTGGTAGGGTCCAACAAACTACTATTTTAAGGGAAACTATAAATTTGAGTCCCTATAGCTTCTCCTACAATTTTATTGGCATTTTGGCATGTTACAAGAGAACCTAACTAACTTTTTTTGGATCTTATATTCTCTCTCCATTGTGTGTTATTATGTACTCTTAGCTACAAGGATGGGCATCTCCTTTGGGGATTCTCCCACCTTGGAACTGCTTCATGATCGATAGATTTCTTGCACATGAATTGGCTATTGAGAGATCTCAAAATGAAAAGAGAGAGTCCTCTTTTATACTTAATTCAGGATTCAATTTAACTCTAGATTGACCATAAATTTGGAACTTGGAAGAAAATGCTTCCATTGGGCCCTGGACCAACTTAAGGGAAGAAAGCCTAGGACTAGGTCATCCTGGATGACCTAGTCTAGGTGTTTTTGCCTCAAAATCTCCTGGGGCGTAGGAGAGTATGATAGTAAGAAAAGGGAAAATTTGTAGGTTGTTGGGATCAAGAAAAATAGTCATTCAGACCTCAAAACACCAAAATGGGGTCCAAAAGGTCCTAGGGCCTCCAATTATGGGTGCTAACCTTTTAGGATGGTACAAAAATAAATAAACCTACTAAGAAAAATACAATGATCCAATCAAGGAAAAACAAAAAATTACCAAAAATGCTATTTATAAAATATAGACATTACAAACTATAGGAAAAAGTTTTTTTTTTAAAGTATTTCACTTGCACAAATTAATAGGCAAGAGATCAACTGAAAACATTAGTTCCCTACTTAGAGGGGTAGATTCTAACTATAGGGAAAAGGTAAAAAAATATATCTCTAATTTGTACAAATTAAAAGGCAAGAGCTCAAATGAAAATATTAGTATCATGCCTATATATGGGTAGAGACTAATGATAATTACTCTTCCTTGCCACAATGATAGAAATTATAAGCCCTACCCTACATTTTGCACTCTGCAAACATGTGCTATTACAAATTCAACCACTTTAAAAACCTTAATTATGTTTATTTACTATATATTTCTTTAAATGATATTCTCACTAATTTATTGTTAAAATGATTTATGCTTTGCAGTAGTAACTAGCTCTATGCTGTAGAAAGTAATTTGGAAAAAACACTCTGTCAAAATGCCTAAGAATTTATACTTAGTTTAGGTATAGCCATGAAAATACAATAATCTAGTTTTAAAATCTTCTCTTGGTAGGAAGAAAATTTCTAAATTAGTCTTCTCATTGTTTGTTTGTTTGGTTTTTGTTCTTGAATCCATATTGGTTTTAGATATCAATCCAATTGCATGACAATGCATAAGCATTTCTAAACAAAAAAGAAAAAGGATATAGAATTTAAATTAGAGACAATCAAATATTTTTTTTGTATAGACTCATACATTTATTTTGTGCATTAGAATTGACACAAATGCTTGCAACTAATAATAAGGGCAATACACCATTTTTGACATGTCATTTAATATTCTAGGTAATATGCATGTCATACATAATTTTGATGGATATATTTTAAATTATTTTTTCTTTCCACAGGAATGTTTTATTGTTTCAATTAGAACAAGCAAAGCAAGGGTTGAACAAGTGCTGAAGAACGGTGTTGGGATATGGTGACTTCTTTTTTTTGTTTTGTCTAATTTATTAGTTTAGTTGTGGTATTGGTTTTTTTACTTGAGGTGTTTATTATGATTGGTTTATTGTTAAAATAGTTTGTTCTTTATGGTATGGATTATTTTCAATTAAGGATAAAATAGTTTTTTAAGGGAATAGTGACCCTTTACATTAGATAGAAAGATAGGAAGATTCAACACAAAGAAAAAGAGACAGCTTGGGGACACAACATAGAACAATAGAAACCCCCCAACACTAGAAACCAACAAAATAAGACCAACACACCAAAAAAAAAGGGCGAAGACCAACCAGCATAGCTAAGACATTTTTTCCATAAACTTAGTTGTGTCTTCCTTCAGCAAATCAAAGTGTTGGATGGACTCCCAAAGAGCCATGATTTCCTTTGAATTGTCTTCATTCTTTTTCTTTTTACTCACTCTAGTACGTGAGCCAGGGCTAACAGGGGTAAAGCCTTTAGTATCTTCATCTTCAAGAATAATGAGACCGTTATTCCCTTACAAAATAGAGAGAAGGGCCCTCAGGTTGTCAATGGTCACCTTCATGCCCTCAAAGTTCTACTTCATTATTCTGTTGAGGGTTTCTTTAATGCTCAGGATACGGTTGGGGGTAGTCTACATGAAGAAGTTGACAATAGCATTTATTTTTTGTTCTAGCTTCTTCATCAGACCTTGGCCATCAAAACCAACAAACATCTCAAAATCAATATTGGCAATGTTCATAGGCTTGGCAAGCAGCAGGGTGATTTTGTTCACTCTATCCTCCAGCTTTGAGTACTTGATACTGACATCTTAGATTTCATCATACAACCAAGAGTTCATCTACATGTCCATACCAATCCACTCTTTGAGAACTTGCATGAACCCAAAATTACCTTTTCCCTTCTCGTTATTATCCTCCTAGCTTCTCCCAATTTTCTTCTTTGGGTCCTTCTTGTTAGCGCCCTCTTCTTTTTTCTATTCATCCTTCTCAAAGATATCCCTAGAAATCATTTCCTCCTTAGAGGATGAGTCTTCATAATCCACAAGAATAGGGGAAGTGTGAATAATAGGTTTCGAACACTCTTCAATGTGATCCATGGAGAAAGAAATAGGAGGATCATATCCAGCCACAACCTAGGGGCCAACACTCAAATCATTTTTCTCCATATCAGTAGCCTCCTCAAGAACATAGTTGTCACCTAGGCCTTCAGTCTTCAAATCCCCAGTTTCAGCACTATTGGCTTTGTTGCTCTCAGTATCCAAGGAAGGATCATAAGCAACATCCTGAGGGTCTTGTTCCTCCTCATCATGGTAGTCACTAAGGTTTTGATCCTCTTCCTACACCTCTGTATCTTCCTCATTTTCCATACCCACCTCCTCAAAGAGGAATTTATCGATTGTTATAGCTTTCTTGTATTTGTTTTAAAATTTACTAGGTTTTTGTTATCTATTATTTAGCTTTGTGGTTTGAGAAAAGAGTAAGAAATATTAGAGAAAGGGATTTCATTTATTTATAATGCCTTTTATTATGTAGAATGATTATTTTCATTTCTTTATTCTTAAAATGCATTGCAATGTGTTCTACATTTATCTCTTGATTATCATTTTTGGCTATCTAGTTGGTTGTCCTAACTTCCTCAACCACCTTCCTTCTTAAAAACTGGTATTATTTCCATCCTTATTCTAGATGTTTCATTTAGAAATATATTAGGTTGGTTTGGTGATTTTACCATCACTCACTTCTCCATCCCTCACCCCTAGTGGGTAATGGGCTTCAACCCCATACAAGAATAAAAGCATGCATGTTGATTAAACTGGTTGCCCTTTACTCTATAGTTCTATAATAAGGGTCCATAGAATTTTTAGGCCATCTAGTGGGTGGGAAGACCCTACTATTATAAGTCTAAACTTCCCTATCTAGAAATCTCATGCCTTCCAAGCTCAACTACTATAATTTTAGGCCTCTCAAATTATAGGGACCCTTGTCACCCTAATCAATTAGTTTTCCCTATATATCTTAGTTGGATGGAAGCTCTATGAGGCTCCTGGCGAATAGTAGGGGGAATTTTTGAACAAGGATCTCATTCTTACACCGGCCTATCATCCATTTTCTTCTATAGTTGCATCCAAGTATTTTAGGGGGGCTCCATTGATTAGATATCCTCCCATCCTAGCCTGGGGGTGAATGGATGGGCCCCATGATGGAGTTATTCTTCATGGTTGTAGAGAGATCTTGTAGGTGTTGCTATTTTAGCATTTAGTTTCTTGTTAGGAATCTATCACATAGAGAAGACCCTACTCTTTTTGTTGGTGGTTGTTGACCATGGGTGAGGGATGGGTTGGTTAGTAGAGTAGCATTGATTCCCCATCGAGCATAGCAGATCATAACAGTTTGAGAAGAGAAGCCAATTAGGCACCATCTAATGATAAAGGTAGCATTATCCCTTCACCCCATCCGTGGAGTTGGAGGTGGTTGTATTCTAGTTGTTAAATTCCAATTGGGGGATGTAGGCGGAGCCCTTTACTCTATATCCCCACTTTATAGTAGTAGGGAGGGGGGTAAAGGGACCATAGAATTTTTAGGGCATAGGAAGATAGTTAGCTATCGACAGTGGAAATAAACTATAAATGTTTCTCAGTTAGGTTCTCAGAAAAGAATATCTAGTCAATAGAAATAAAGTTAGTGGATAGAAATCAATGTTGTTAACTTATCTCCTTCTCTCTAGGCACCTTCCTTCTTTCTATCTATAGTTGTCCTTGTTGGCAACTGATGTTTTGAGAGCACTATGGATCACTTGATATTTTTCATTTATGGCAACACTTATGTTATAATGATTTCATGAAGTAAGTATCAGTGTTGGAGACACATTCATGAAAATGACTAAGTACAAAATCAGATTTATAGGATAGTATAGTATTGTTTTGGTCAATGAAGATAGTATATGATATATGATGGCTTGTGAGCTTAGAGGAATAAATTTTTGGATATGTATGATCTTCAGTTAATGTCGCATGTTCTTTGGTATTGATATCAGTAAGTTATAGTGATATGAAGGCATGCGAAGACAAAGGAACATTGAAATAGGGCATGTGAACACTCGTGATGATTAAGGGAATGATAGATGGAATGGTAACGTGCTAAGTTAGATAAAGATTGCATATTGCTGACACTTTGATAATACAAGATCACTGACTCAATATTTATTATTTTCATTAGTATTTATTATGTTTTGTATTGTATTTGAGAGTCGACTGAATGGCAGAATAGATATATGTATAGAATGTGTTGTGAAAGTGATAGGGATATAAATATGGATGTGAATTTGGGATATCAGTGATGATTGATAGCAAATGCAAGATCAGAGATTGACATAGGCTATTGTGAATTGTAGCTGGAACTATCAAAGCATAGAAGATTCTTGCATTGTTCACTTCTTGAAGAATATGTTTGTAACTAAATTATTGATTGTAAGAGCTATAATCTCACTATACCTTTAACAGGGTTTTTGTATACCTTTAACAGGGTTGATATTCCTCTAACAAGGAAATGTACTATGTAATACTCATCTCCTAACAGGGTTAGATCTCCTAACAAGGATATTATATTTTAGTACATAGTTGTGGGTATAATCCCCACTGGGGTTTTCCCTTGGCCAAGGTTTCCTCAAAAACAAATGATGGTGTCATGAGTTATATGTTATGTATTTATGTTCTTTTCATTTCAAAATTCATATGGTTTATTTGGAATTGGTTTAAGTTTAATGTAAAGTGTTGTAATACTGATTCACCCCCCCTCTTAGTATTACCTAATCCTAACAATTGGTATCAGAGCTATTGGCCCTTGGAGAGAAAGCCTAATAGCTTAAGGGAGATCATAATGGATTCAAAAAGTTTGCAAGAGAACTTTGAAGCAACACTTGAAGACCTAGACAAAGAAAATTCTAAAAATGGTGATTTGAAATTCAAATTAAGAAGAGCAGAAGGTTTTATCAAGAAACTAAAGGAACAACTTGAACTTTCAAGAAGTCAAAGATAAGATCTTATGGAAAAGATCAAGGAGGATTCAGAAAATGATACATGAGATCAAATAAAGAAGTTGGAGATAGAAAAAGAACAAATTAATGTTCTAATGATTAAAGAGATTCAACATGAAAAGGATGCAAGATACAAAGTTGAAGAGACTCTAAAAGGAGCAAATAAGTAGATAGGGTAAATACAGATTGAACTTGATCACTACAATGATAAATGCTTAGAATTGGAGAAGTAAAATCATATCATTAAAGGTGAACTCACTCAAGCCAAATTAAATATTGAGAAGTTGCATATGAGCAGTGATAAGATTGATGAACAGAGAGAAAGATAGAAACCTGAAGGAGATATGACTGGAATTGGATACAATGAAGGGAAATGTTCTAAAACTCATGAAGAAACTCATGAAGAAAAGGCTGAAGAAAAATCCACTCTTGAAGAACCTAAATATCATACTAGACTTTTCAGAGGTAGATGCTTTGGATGAAATAAATTTAGACACATGAAAAGAGATTGTAGATGTAAAGGCACTCTTTCAAACCCTTTACTAGTTATTTTTATAACTGTTATGCATATGGACATAAGAAAGCCGAATGAAGGAAACCTGATTAGTCAAAAAGAAGGCAAGATTATATCAGAGAAGAATCAATGGCGAAGATCACATGCTATAAATGCAATAACCTTGGGAATACTACAAGGTATTGTAAACTGTAGGTTAATCAGGATAGAAGACTACCTACATGCTACAAATGAAAAAAATTAGGACACATAGCGAAGTTATGTAGGTATAATGTAATGGAAAAAAGAAGAGGACCACTTCCTATGGTTATAAAGAAGAATATTGGTGATAGTGGTAAAAGTATTGGTGAATACATGGATGAATTCAAGAGTCATTTCAGGAAACCAGTAGATGAAGATGATATATTTATATGGAAGGTAAAATATTTCAATAAAGCATTGGTTCAGGGAGAGACAATAGATGCTACTGTGTCTTTTCATGATGTCAACATTGCTACATCAACCTAAAAGGTCAGGCATGTCCTTAGGGGGAGCATTGGATGGAGACAAAAAATTATATCTAGGCCCTGATTATATGGAATGAGCTCATGCAAGCTTAGATATAGTGTATATAGACATGATGGAGTCTATATATGTGATCACAACACTTGGAGATTCATATCCTATGAGCGCAAGATTTGTGTTTGACTAGACAATGTGCGAAGTTGAGATAATTGTGATAAATCCATTTACTCACTTGGAAATGCATAAAAGACCTCAAGGCATCCCATTTCTTTACCATTTGACAAGAAACAACCAAGGAAAGAAGAATTGAGAAGCATATCAGTCACCTAGCAGCTACATTGTGTGATCGATTGAAGCATAAGTTCCAGAATTCAGTGTATTCAAGGTATTTAGATCATAGACTCTATCAAGAATCTATGGATGTACCTATGATCTATGATGTTTTTGATAGGCCAAGGTATAAGTTTAAAAGACACCCTTTTAAATATTTTGAGTATGATTCAGAAGGAGCATTTTTGCAAACCCCATACATCATATTACACATAGAGGATATTAAGGATTACATTCATTGTAAGTATGATACTATAGGGGATGTGGAAATATATAGGGAGATAGATGAGATTATAGAATCTGATGGGAAAATGAAGGAAGAATTCAAGCACTTAGAAGACCAATCTATTATAAAACTGACCCTCCTGAATGAGTTTAGCAAGACTGAATGGTTCAAGATTATACTAAGAAGAGTGCATGATCAGTTTATCTAGATAGGAGAGTAGCCTTTGAAGATATGTAGTCAGCTAATTCATGATATAACAAGATTAGAAAATAGTAGAGCCATCCTTGTGGTAGAGAAAAATATAAAGAAGCAAGTAGAAACCCTAACACATTCCAAATGGGACAAGCGAGTGATGACTCTCAATGATATATTTCAAAAAGATGTGAGATTGGTAACAATGCTACTAGGATACAAGCTATACTATAGTAGAAGACCTAATTCTGTATTAGCAGGAGTCATCATGATGGCTTATAGAATGGTGAAAGGGAACACCAAGTATAACCTATGCGAGATTCTAGCACAACAATTCTTGGAGAATGTGAGGATTGTTAAGAAGGACAAGTCAAAATCATTTAGATTTGGTTCACTTTTGTTTCATATGTACATTCACATTGAGCACAAATTTCCCAAAATTCACCCTAGAGCATGGAAGGACAACATATGTACTGGGATACAAATGTCAAAGAGCTATAGGAGACAAAATAAAAATTGGGTAGATTGTGAATTGTTTGCTGTGATTAAGATTCTACAAAGGAAAATGAAGGAGAGATATAGGATCCCTAAGGAACTAGTTGAAAGATGCTAAAATACAATTTGTTTCATGGTTGAAACTGATTACATGTTCTTTGAAGCAGTAGAACCTAGTAAGAAATGGTGTTATCCTATGAGATATGAGGTTAGTTTTGAAATACTTGTAATGTAGATTGAGCATGTGATAGCATTAGAAATTGATACATCTAAAGAGAGATGGGGAACCTATGAAGAGAAGTCAGCAAAGGTTAGAGAAGAATAGGATAAAGGAACAAGGAAGAGGAAATTATAAAAGATGGTTGATGAAATGACAACAAAGGCTAGAATCCAAAGGAGGAACTAAAGGAAGTGAGAACTAAGATGATAGAAGGATCTTATAGCATGAGGATTAAAGCCCCTCCACCTTCTGAAGTAGAAAAGGTAGTAAGTACCACTTCTGATGTAATGAATTTATCAATTACCCCTTAGAATATAGCACAAGAAGATGCACCTGCAAGCACACTTAGGAGATCTACAAGATCAAATAGACCAAGCAGCCCCAAGAAGAAAAAGGTTGAAATAGAAGCTAAGAGAAAACAAGATAAGGTCATAGAGAAGAAATAAGAGAAAGTAGAACAGAAGAAGGAAAAATACCTATGGAAACTGGATATCAAAATATTGCAAAAAAGAATATTAAGGGATGGACATTTGAATACATTGAATAGATATTATGAAAGGTATGATTTTGATAATCAATCAGTAATTAAAGATATAGTGATTGAGCACTTGCTAGTTTATAAGAAGAATTTGTTAAAAGTTGAAGGCAGTATTCCTAAAGACTTGTATAGAAAGTTAGAAAAAAAAAAAATTGGCTCATATTGAAGATGAGGCAATAATAAATAAGGCTATTGAATATATGTTTCTTGTAGTTTCACTATAGGAAAGGGAGAGAATAATTAAGGAGTTGAAACCCCTACTAAGGACTAAGGCCAGACTTGTAAAGATAATGGAAAGGAAATATGATGAATTAATTGAAGACACACAAAAGGCACTAGATCAAATTTTGATGAGCGACATGCCTAAGAAGACCTCACCTCCCAAAGCTACCAAGCCTACACCTTTGGGAATAGGAGAAAGCTCTAAGACAATTGAGGAGAGTATGGAAGCAAGCAAAGTTGACAAGAAACCATACTTATTTGTTTTTGATGTGCCTATGACCCTTGGCACTTCACTGGATGAGAGTGACCAATTTCAAGGAAACTTGGATAGTGAAATGAGAGAAGAAGAGGAATGATAGAGAGAGGAAGGACAAAAAGAAGAACTACATGAAGAAAAAGGATAGGAAAAGAAAGGACAGAAAGAGGATGAGAAGAGAAAAGAAATAGGGATAGACAAAGAAGAAGAGGTGAGAACTAAGATGAAACAAGAATCCGATACCTTCTCCACGTTATTGTTGGTAAGTATGGAAAAACCTATGAGCACTAATGTGGAAATTAGCATGGATGAGGATGAGTTAATGAGACTATCCTTCATGGTATTTT
Organism: Chamaecyparis obtusa; assembly: GCA_027943335.1. NCBI lineage: Eukaryota > Viridiplantae > Streptophyta > Pinopsida > Cupressales > Cupressaceae > Chamaecyparis > Chamaecyparis obtusa. The sequence continues at coordinate 732,795 of BSBK01004196.1, read as the reverse complement.
CCAAGGAGAAAGAGAGGTTAGAACAAAAAGTAGATAAGAAGGTTAAGGTGACTTCTAGGGTAGTAGATACTATGAATAAAATACTCCCTATACCTCTTATATTTCAAGGAAAATATTATGTAGAGAACCTACACATGACACTAGACAACTTTGACAACCATTATGAGCCTTTGATGAATATCATAGAGGAAAAGGAAGAGAAGAGATACCTAGAGAAGAAGTTGAAGGAAGTATGCCATTCTATTACATGGGACTTGGGCATTTTGAAAGAAACTATAATTAAGGCCAAAAGTTGTGTTGCACAAGGAAGAAAGTTGTACAATTATTGCATCAATCCTATCAGAGACATTAAGAATATTGATGACATTATGGCGAAGGATAGGGCCACATTAGATAGTATGATGGATAGTTGTGAGACCTCCTCACAATCTATATCAGAGATGGACAAGTGAACATCCAAAATTTTGGATTAGGTAAATGTTTTGGATATAGAGAAAGGGAGAGTAGTGACAAGATTTAGTTTTTTGAAGAGTTTAATCACTCCTAAGCTATCAATTCTTGAAGCTAATCATAGTGAGATGAAATAGATTGAGGATACAATGACCACATTTGTACCCACTGAGCTAAAGGTAGCAGAGATTGTATCTTATGTGTTGAATGGACCGGTTCATGTTAGTGAACTGTTGATAAAGTCTTGGAATGGTGAAGTGAAGACCTTGGAAGATTCCTTCCAAGATATTCTAAAACTGGTGAGTAAGCACTAAGCTCTAAAATTTTGAAATTTTGAAGTTTTGTGAGTACCTTTGCCATTGATGTCAAAGGGGGAGAAGAAGAGAAGATAAAAATGAGAAGGGAAGAAGAAATTTTAAATAAAAAAAAAAGAGAAAAGAAAATTGTAAATAAAAAAATTGGAGAGAGATGGTGTTTGGACACTTAGTCATTTTTTTCTAAGTGTTTCCATCAATGCCAAAGGGAGAGATTGTTGGAAAGTGATGTTTTGAGAGCACTATGGATCAATTGAGGGTTTTCATTTATGGAAAAACTTATGTTATAGTGATCTCATGAAGTAAGTATGAGTTTTGGAGACACAGTCATGAAAATGACTAAGTACAGAATTAGATTTATAGGATAGTATAGTATTGTTTTGGTCAGCAAAGATAGTATATGCTATATGATGGCTTGCAAGCTTAGAGGAAGACATTTTTGGATATGTATGATCTTTAGTTAAGGTCACATGTTCTCTTTTATTGATATCAGTAAATTGCAGTGATATGAAGGCATGCGAAGACAAAGGAACAGTGAAATAGGGCATGTGAACAGTCATGATGATTAAGGGAATGATAGATGGAATGGTAACATGCTAAGTCAGATAAAGATTGCATATTGCCAACACTTTGGTAGTACAAGATCACCGACTCAGTATTTATTATTTTCATTAGTAGTTATTATGTTTTGTATTGTATTTGAGAGCCGACTAGATGGTATAATAGATATCAGTATAGATTTTTTTCTGAAAGTGATAGTGACATAAATATGGATGCAAATTTGGGATATCAGTGATGATTGATAGAAGATGTGAGATCATAGATTGACAGAGGCTATTGTGAATTGTAACTAGAACTATCAAAGCATAGAAGATGCTTGTATTGTTCACTTCTTGAAGAACACTTTTGTAACTGAATTATTGATTGTAAGAGTTGTAAGCTCACTATACCTTTAACAGGGTTTTTGTATACCTTTAACAAGGTTGATATTCCTCTAACAAGGAAATGTACTATGTAATACACATCTCCTAACAGGGCTAGATCTCCTAACAGGGATATTATATTTTAGTACATAGTTGTAGGTACCATCCCCACTTGGGTTTTCCCTTGGCTAGGATTTCCTCAAAAACAAATAATGGTATCATGAGTTATATGTTATGTATTTATGTTCTTTTCATTTTAGAATTCATATGGTTTATTTGGAATTGGTTTAATTTTAATGTAAAGTTTTTTAATACTGATTCATCCCCCCTCTCAGTATTACCTAATCCTAACAGTCCTCCCATCTAAATAGCTAGTCCTCCCAATCCCCATAGAATAGTAGGGCCTAACTTATTATCAATTTAAAATGGATATTGTTGCAACCTAAATAAAAAATAGGGGGATTGATGACCTAAAAATTATATGGTTTCCATAGGGCCTTCCTTTATGGTTATTTCATCTTTTCTTCATGTTACATATAAAATTGAGAATGTTGATCTGCACTCAATTATATACGTAACATGAATAATATAAGAATAGGGGGCCCCCCACCTAGGGTGGGGTAGTGTGATATGTATGTTGTTAGATCAAGATCAAGATCCAGAGAAACTATAGTTGTTAGAAAGCCAGTAGTTTGGTTTGTAGTACCAATTTTAGTAGCATATCCATATGCATATCGTTATTTAAGCATTCGATCCATAACTTAACTCTAGTTTTTATCTACAGAGGTGGTTCACTATTGATCACATCCCCAGTAGATTAGTTTTGGGTTGGCACCCCCTCCCCTAGAAATTGATAGTGATAGGCCCATGGGCTTTCTCTGGGAGAGAGTCATGTCACAATGAAAAATGACCAATACAAGGCCTAGATAAGCTAAGATATGACCTTTATTATCTCGACTATGGTAATCTCTTTTGGAAATACCAATCAAGCTCATCAATATTTTTTGAAAGAACAACATACATGTCAAAATATCATGCCTTCTAGGTTAAGGCCATATACAAATAAATGAATCTCAAATCCTAATACTGATCTATCAAAGTCTTAGATCTAGGTTTCTTGAATCAACTACCAATCTAATAGAACTACCTCTAAAGATACATCAAGTTATTACATATAGGTAACACCTCCAAAGTCAACCAAGAAAAAATTATATTCTCCAAGAAAAGGAAATGTGTACAAAAAATAGGTCTAGCCCAAAAGGAATTAAAGATCCATGAAAAGGAAACCACAAGGAGAATGATCATAGGAAATGATCCATGGAAGATCCTTGAATCACACACTATGATCGCAACAGTAAAAAATCAAAGATCGACAACTACACATTGAATCTCCAAATAGGTCCAAGCAAGAAATGAACACATTACCCAAGGATAGGAAATGGATCAATCTGGAACATACCCAAACATTAGGAGGTTCAATCATAGAAGATGATCCCATATAGGTCTCAAATAAGACTATATAACTACACATGCTCTCTCAAACAAATGAAAGATCAACCAACATAATCTCTCCACCTAGTAAATAAGAACAAATGCAAAGAACTATTTTTGGTTGATGCAAGATTGTGATGAACCCAATATGCTCCTACATCAGACACTTGGGGTTAATAAAATTTATGCTCTACATTAGAGTTGTTGTACAACCTAAGAAGAATCCAAATGATCCAACTTAGATTGGTAAATCCAAATAGCATCCTCAACTAGTTTGTTCTTCCACTTAACTAAGTACTCCATGTAATCCTTTTTGCATGTTCTCCTTCCAATTATTCTATCCAAGGCCTTCTAAATTTCCCATGTCTACTTCTTAGGATATATTTGCTTCATTTCTATCTCATCATATAACTCATGGTATTTATACAAATCTACAATGTTTAATATAGGTGATATATCTATGCCAACTAGTAACTCAATCTCTAAAGTATTACCAGTGTCAAACTTCTTCATCATCTTAAAAGGTCAAAACTTCTTCATCTTCAGCTTAGTGTAGGTTCCAATAGGAAATATTTCTTTCTTCAAATGAATCACAAATTCATCACCAACTTCAAAATTCTTATGTCTCCTACATTGGTTAGCTATATCCTTATATTTTTTATATATATGTTCCAAATTATACTTTACCTCATCATGAAAAGTCTTCATGAGTTCATCATATCCCTCTACTTCAGAATTTCCCTTCTCTTCTAGACCAAGATCCTTCAAATCTAATATCCCTTTAGGATGCATGCTAAGAAAAATTTCCAAAGGTGTTTTACTTGCACTCTAGTTCATTGAATTGTTATATGCAAATTCTGCTTGTGCCAAAACCAAATCTCAATTACCAGGTTTATCTTAAACATGACATCTTAAAAAATTACCCAAACTCCTATTCACAACTTTTGTTTGTCCATCGATTTGTGGATGAAATGTAGAACTAAACTTCAAATTTGTACCCATCTTCTTCCAAAGTGTCTTCTAGAAGTATCCCATAAGCTTACTATCTCAGTTAGAAACAATAGTCTTAGGCAACCTATGCAATCTCACAACTCCTCTAAAGAATAGATCAGCTATATGAATAGCATCTGATGTTTTCTTACAAGGAGTGAAATGTGACATCTTTGAAAATATGTTTACCACAACAAATATAGAATCATTACCTCTTTGTGTCTTTAGTAAGCCAAGAAAAAAATCCATGCTAATGTCTTCCCAAGGTCTAATAGGAAGAGGTAAAGGTGTGTATAACCCCATGTTCTACTTTATTCCCTTAGAAACTTGAAAAATTCTACAACTTCTAACAATTTTTTTAACATCCTTATACAACTGAGGCCAAAATTATTTCTCCGTAATCAGACTCACTATTTTATCAATACAAAAATGTCTTGCAAGTCCTCCACTATGTTTCTCCTTGATTATATTTTCCCTCATAGATCCTCTTGGTATACATAATTGAATGCCTTGGAACAACATACCTTCTTGAATAAAGTAATCAACCCACTTACTATGATTATCTTTTATCAATTGCTTACATGCTTTCCAAGGTTCTGCAAAATCAGGATTAGTTTCATACAAACTTTTCAAATAATCAAAACCAAGTACCTCAACTCTCATCTCAGTCAAAAAACTTATTCTTTTTCTCAATGCATCTCCAACCCTATTTGACAATTCAGTTCTATGCTTCAACACAAAAGTAAAATTTTGCAAGTACTCAACCCGCTTCATATGTCTCAGATTCAACTTATTCTGACTACCTAAATACTGAAATTCTTTATGATCTGTAAACAATACAAATTCCTTAGGTATAAATAGTATCTAAACTTCTTTAAAGCTTGAAAAAAAACATAAAATTCTTGATCATAGACTAAATAATTCCTCTTAGCATCATTCAATTTATCACTATAAAAAGTAATAGGTTTAACTTCTTGACTTAATACTGCTCATATTTCACTTCCACTTGCATCACAATCAACTTGAAATACTTTAGAGAAATTAGGTAAATCCAATACCATTAATTCATATACCTTCTGCTTCAAGGTCTCAAAACTTTTGTCAGCTCCATGTGTCCAATTGAAATATTTCTTGTCTTCTCTCATTGTCTCTGCCATAGCATTACAAATAGAAATTAAATTCCTTAATCCATGAAAATATCTGACTTCATTATCATTCATAGGTGTAGGCCATTCCAAAATTTATTTAACTTTCTCAAGATCCATCTTCAAACCTTTAGTTGAAATCAAAAAACCCAAGTACACTATCTCTTCCTTCATGAAAGAACATCTCTTCAAGTTAGTCAACAACTTTTCCTCTTTCAATCTCTACAATATTTGTCTCAGATGCAACAAATGATCTTCTTTACTCGTAGTAAATATCAGAATTACATCTAAGTACCCAAGAATCTCTTCAATAGCTCATTCATCAATCTTGTAAAATTACTAGGTGCATTAGTCAAACCAAAAGGTATAACCAACCATTCATACAAACCTTATGTAGTCTTAAGAGCATCCTTCCATTCATATCCTTCTCCGATTCTGATCTAATGATAGCCACTCTTCAAATCAATATTGGTAAAGTACTTCACTCCATGCAAAAAATCCATGATAGCATCCATCCTAGGCAATGGAAACTAGTATCTCACTATGATCCTATTTATAGCTCTTGAATTAGTACACATTATCCATTCTCCATTCTTCTTAGGTGCCAACATAATTGGTACTACACATGAACTCAAACTTTCTCTAATCAAACCCTTCTGCAACAATTCCTGAACTTTTTTATTCAATTCTTCATTCTCTGCAGGTGTCAACTAGTAAGGTGCCTTATTAGGTAAGCTAACCCCTGGTATCAGATATCCATGCAATGACTGATTCTTCTAATAGGAGGTAACCCATTAGGTACATTATCAAAAATGATATCTTGAAAATATATCAATAATTCTTTAACCTCAATTAGTGAATCATCTTCGATCTTCACAACCGAACTATTAGGCACCCAGGCATAACACACATCATTCTTTTTCAAACCCTTTACGAATCATTTTCCTTCAAGAAAGAAAACCCTAACAGTAGTGCATTTTTCTCTCTTAAATTATTCTATCAGAGGTACTAAACATTGTTTCTTTCCATTAGCCATAATAATATACCTATTCAATCTACCATCATATATATCTTTTATATCATACTTCCATGGTCTACCCAACAAGATGTGACAACAATCCATCAACATAATATCACAAAGAACTTCATTGTGATAGTTTCCAATCTTAAATCTCACAAGGAATCATCCACTTACCAAAATTTTATGCTCATCCTTTATCAAATAAATTTGATATGGCTTAGGGTGTTTCATCCTCGATAACTGCAACTTTGTAACCAACTCTTCTGATGCCAAATTCTTTGAAATTCCACTATCAATGATCACCTTGCAACACTTTCTAGAAACTTTACATCTATTTTTGAATAAGCCTCTCCTTAGAGAGTCCTCTTTAGTTCCTTTATTCCACAAAGCTCTACTAATCATCAAGTTTTCACCACCTTCCGATTGGTTCATTGAATTGGGTGAATCTTCCTGCACAAGTGCATTCCTGCTACTACTATTGACCTTATTACATTCAAATTCCCTATGTCCTTCTTCACCACACTTGAAACAAGTGCCCTTAAAATAGGTTTTGTCTTCTCTCTTATGATCATTACCTCTAGGGTAAATAACTCTTGTATAACCTCCTCTTCCTCAGTATTAATTTTATCCTTTCCACTTTGATTTATCTTTATCTTGTGATCCAGGTGGATTTTAACATAAAAATTCAAAGGTTCCCAATGCTTCCAAAAATAGTATCAAATCAAAGTGCTCAGTTAAACAAACCCAATGCAACTCAAATGGAGTCAATCCAAGTTTGTTTTCTCAAGTTATGGAAAATTGAAGTTGAGAGGGAAAAAAAGATGAGTTTGACCAAATATGGTTGACCGGTCAAAAGGTGAACCCCCAACCTCCTCACTAACAAGCCTCTACCATTACCATTGCACCACATGTGTCGCTAAAGTAATGTTGGTGCTTATTAAATTTAAACTTACTCTCGGGCCACTTATAATCTTAAAAGGACAGAGAACGGTGTGAATAGGACTTGAACCCATGATCTCCCCTCCAACCATAGTATTAGAACCTCTTTGATAACCAACACACCACCTAGAAGCCTTAGAGTATGAAGTGTATGATTATATATTTAAACAAACAAAAACACCCATATTAAGAGAAAATGGTGAGCTGATAGTTTGAACCATCGATGTACCTTCCCAAATGTGTTGGGCATACCAAAAGGCTAGCGGGGTTTTTAGGATAAATATGGATAAATTTATCCTTAAAGAAACAAAATTGATAACAATTGTTAGCTTGTGGTGACTAATCAGGAAAGTACTATCCAGGAAAGTACTGTACACTTTTCCTCACTATTCGTGATTTTTTTTTTTGAGGCCGACATATTTTCGATAATTTTTGGGCCGACATGTTGTAACTCATTCTAACCCTAAAGTGGCAAAATATTGTATAATATGGCTTAGGGTTAGGGTTTTCATGATGTATAATTTTTAGTACTTGCGGTGGAATTGAGCTGTAAGGGATTACGGATTGTAATTAGGTTGTAATCACTGGATAATAATAATATTGGACTCGTTATTGGTGGATGTAGCCCAGGGATTGGGTGAACCACGTTAAATCTTTGTGTATTGTGTTCTCTTTTATGTGATTTATTGGTTGTTCTGATATTGGTTATTTTGCATGTAATTGTTATTTCTGCCTTGTTAATCCTAACAACAATATTATTTAAAAATTAACCGAAAATATTCTAAGGGTTATTTTTGTAATATTTTCAAGATGTAATATTATTTTTGGTGAATTGGTATGTAAAATTGGGAGATATGGGAGGATTTGTAAATCAAATGGTTGTTAACCATTTTAGGTAAATTATTTGTATAAATAAGGGTGAAAAGGGAGAGTGAGTTAGTGATTTTTGGAGTTGGATCTTGGAGAGAAATTGCTTTGATTGTTCTTTCATTCTATTGAAGATTGTGATCTTTCTTAGGAGAGAGCTTGAATCTCAGTGCAACTAGATATTGTCAGATTGGCACTAAATTATTGCAATCTTGTTTCGAAACTGAACATAGGATCAGTCACTCTACTTGGAGGAACCAGAGACGTAGTCCATTCAGACAAACTATGTAATCAATCTATGTGTTATGTTTTCATTCTCTTCTCTCCTGTTCTATTGATTTTAATTTTGCATGTTTAAAACATAATTTACATTTATGTATTTTAAAAAATTAAGTTTGTAATTTTTTGTTTAAATTTGTTTTGTAAACAAACTTTAAATTGTATTAGCATTCAACTGCAATCCTTGCAGATATTTCTTAATCTAATCATCTTGATTTCTCTTATCCTGATCAGATCTGCTACTTTCTCCATAAGATCAGCCTCTTCCTCTATAAAATCTACCACCTCTACCTCTCTACCTTTGATCATGCCTTTTGTTTAGCTTCTTCTCTAGCTTCAATGCAAATTGATAGGATTCTTCAATGTTATTCATCTTCACCAAACTAATTTCATCTTGTATAGAAGTTCTCAATCCATTTAGGTATCTTTCAACCCTTTCAACTTCATCATCCATATGTGTAGATCTAATATCCAAACCCTTTGTTTCAAATTTTTCATTCTTCTTAACAAACTAACTTGATAATCGCCTGGTAAGAATTTACCCTTCAATTTGTTTATCATCTTATCCCATATCTTGATCTTTTATTTTCCCCTTCTCTTTCAATCAAGATGCAAATGTTTCCACCACAAGGATGTGTGTCCTTTCAATTTTATACCAAAAAAATTCACCTTCTTATCCACCGGTGTACCTTCATATTCAAAATATTTCTCTATTTTAGAGATATGGTCCAACAATTCATCTGAATCCAACTTGCCATTATACTCAGCAAGATTGAAATTTGGTTTAGCATTCACACTTTTCAAAGCTCTCAAGAATCTGTCTTCACCATGTTCAAGAATATAGGCTTGTTCTGCTGCTTCTACTTCTTCAACTTCATATTCACTAACATCTTCAATAGGTCTTCCTCTTCTTAGGGCTATCTCAATAGCTTCAAGCCTGGAAGAAATTTTTCTCAACATATCCAACACAGTAGGATCAACATCTATCCTTCCTTGAACCATTTTTGAGACCCTCTACAATTGTAGGCTAGACCACAATTTTCCATCCTACAACCAATTCAACTAGTGATTTCTAGAACAAAACCTTTCTTTGATACCACTTGAAGTAGTGCCAAGGTGGGAGAATCCCCAAAGGATATTCCCAACCTCACAGCTAAGAGTACACAACAACACAAAATAGAGACAGAATGCAAGATCCAATGTATTATTGAGAGATCAAATAGCATACATGTTGGGTTGCCAGGCCTTCTTGATTATGGTCATATACAAAGAAATTAATCTTAAATTCTAATACTGATATGTCAAAGTCTTAGATTAGGTTTCATGAATCAACTACCAATCTAATAATACTATCTCTAAAGATACATCAAGTTATTACATATAGGTAACGCCTCCAAAGTCAACCAAGAAATAATTATATTCCCCAAGAAAAGGAAATGTGTACAAAAAATAGGTCTGACCAAAAAGGAATTAAAGATCTATGAAAAGGAAACCACAAGGAGCGTGATCATATGAAATGATCCACGGAAGATCCATAAACCACACACAACGATTGCAATGGTAAAAAATCAAAGATTGACAACCTCACATCAAATCTCCAAATAGGTCCAAGAAAGAAATGAACACATTACCCAAGGATGGGAAATGGATCAATCTCAAATATCTATGAACATCATGAGGTGTGATCATAGGAAGATGATCCCATATAGGTCTCAAATGAGACTGTACAACCACACACGCTATCTTGAACAAATGAAAGATCAGTCAGCATAATCTCTCAAACCAGTAAACAAGAACAAATAAAAAGAACTATTTTTTATTGATGAAAGATTGCGATGAACCCAAGATGCTCCTACATCATATCAAGTGCAAGAAATTCAAGCTCTTAACAAATTCAAGTTGTGTAATTGAAGTGGTGGATTCAAGATTTGAAGGAAAGGACCCAATCTAGTATTTTAAAAGTCTTTGTTTCTTCAAGATCCATTCAATCAAAGGAAATCTTCTCTCATTAATACAAATTTCTCTCCCATGATAACCAAGTAGAGGATTTCACAAGCAAGCAAGAATATCCATAGATTCACTCTTCTTCTCTCTCCTTCTCCATTAAGGTTATCAAGCATACATTCATTCAAGATCTAGGATTGGAAAGTGTAGATCTATGCATTTATAAAGGCATCCTTGATTCTACAATACATCTCAAGAATATAGACAAGAATATTCATGGGTTTGACTAATTGCTACATCCATTCATAAAGGTTTTTCATGCAAGGTGAATCTTACATTTACCTTGTTTACATTGCTTTTATTTATCCAATTTTAATATCTTTTTAAGATTGATTCCTATACAGGGAATTGACCAATGAAAATGCCTTTCCACAACCTTTTCCCTTTCTTTTCTATGTGCAAGAACAATTTCAAGAGTTTTAGAGCTAGATTTGAGAATCTCATAACCTTTTGTAAACCTCGTAAAATTTTCATTAGATTTGGACCTAAATGGACTAGGTCAACTTTCACAACCTAGTCTCAGACTAGGTCAACTTGGATGACCTTAACCCCCACTTTTTGGATGAAATTTACATAGTGAATAGTTATAGACAACAAAGGTCAAGATCTAGAGTTACACCTGATTCTAATAGCCCGTTGATAGTCAAATTCAGATTGGAAGGTCAATCTTCATCTTCTAACCACAAGGTGATTTCATCCTTCCTATTTTTCCTTTCACTTAATTTCATATATCATATTTAAATTTACATATCATATCACTTTTTATATTTCCTTTACATCATTTAAAATCAAATAATCCAAAACCCTACATTGTGGATCTTGCATTAGCACCCTCACACTTTTGGTAGTGCTAATCGGATTGACTTTGTTGGAGATTTTGTGTTCTAATGTATGTGGGATTTGGTGAGTGATCTAAATCCTAACATTGCTCACCATTTTCCACCATTGCATTTTTTTAAGAATTTTCCTAAGACAAAGAATGAAAATTCAAAGATCGTGAAGCTCAATTGATAGCACAAGAGAGATAGGAAAAATGATGATCAAAGGATAATGGATTCAATTGATTCCATGAATACAAAGTAGATGTTCTTGAATATATAGTTAATGTATGATAACTAGGATAGATGCAAATGATAACCTATCAACTATAAAAGGTGTAATCACATGTCCACCAAAGGTGGATAATCCTCCATTGTAAAATAAAGTATGTGCAACATGTGAAACAATGATATGATGATAATGTGATAATGTGATAAGAGCACTAAAGGTGGATCTCACACCTAAAGTAGAAATTATACTACACTGTGTGATAAAATGAAATGAAAACTCCTAGGTGTCTCATATGCAAACTACTATGCAATGCATTATCCTAAGTAAATTTAAGTGTAATTAGTGAATGCTTAATTACACCAACACCCCCCCTTAAGTGAAACTTAGGGGAATGCACTTAAGCTCCCAAGGCTATATGAAAATGCATGATGGGTCCCGGCTTCTAGGCCATGTTTGGTAAGCATGTACAAAATGCAAATGCAATGCAATACAATCTCTCATAAAGCAGAGGAAGAGGGAAAACCTCATGGGAAAAACCCTCCCCCAAAAAGAGAGATGAAAAAAGATGCATGGATGGATAGAGTAATCAAGACCACCCCATTACGAGATACATCATGCATATACAAAAAATCCCCCCATGGGAAGGAAATATGGAGACAAGGTATCCCCCCATAATGAATAATATCCTCCAAGGATGGTGAGTGCTTGAAGGAAAAACATAGAACCATTCCTACAAACAACATTTCTCCTCTTAGGAAGAAGATACACCAAGTATAGATGCAAGAAAGCTTCCCATTGTGGATAGGAAGAAGGAAGGTGAATCCAAATGAATTATGATGTCTCTGAAGTATGTCCATGTCTTTCCATGTCCTTGGTTGATGAAGATGCCACAAACCAATTAGGAAGATACCCAATAGAAGGTGAAAAACAAGGAATGAATGGTAATTGATCCATGTAAAAATTTGGATCAAATTTCAAAGACAAAGATGCCTCCTTAAATTAAGAAGTAGGAAGAGAATAAAAGAATACCCCCCTTAATGTAGAATGTACACCCATGATAGGTGCATTTGGATCAATGTAGAAACTGCACCAAGAAAATAGAATGATGTTCCTCCTCTTAGGAAGAAACAATGTCATACACATTAATGAATCCTCCCCACTCTCTAGGAAGAATCCTTAAAATGTGTGATGTATCAAGAAACTGAATCTCCAACACATGAGTATGATCAATCTAAACCATGAAATATGAAAACTCAAGTGAATTTTGAGACTTATGAAAGCCAATCTCCAAAGACTCAAATGTCTTCTTTGAATGAGAGAGACCTCCTCCAAATGTTGTATCAAAGGATCCACAATCATGTAAAACTTGAAAGAATGATCAAGTGAAGAATGTAGATGAGGTTCAAAGTTTTCCCTTGCAATAACTAAAGAAGGATCATCCTCATCAAAGAGAAGATAAATGTCATCAATGGTGTCTCCCAAATCCTCAATGTAGGACTCCACAAATAAACCTGTAATGTCTATCAAGAATTTAACCCAATGATATATAACTGGAAGAAAAGGAATATCATGTTGTACTAAAGAACAAGCATCATTAGGAGAAGTGATCTCAATAGAATAAGTATATTCTAGTAAAGATTTTGAATCATCATCATCCTTGAATTAGGATGCCAACTATGTAGCAACTATAAGGTGTCTTCATTGAAGGGAATATTCTTTGCATCATCAAGTGGAATGAAGCAATCTATAGCTCAATCTTTTGGGAATGGAGAAACATTTGGATCTCTAAAATGATCGCAAATCTTTTTCCAAATTGTGCATGGGAATTCAATACCTATGAAATTGGGGCTGAAGGCATAGAAGAGAGATGAACTCATGCTACTATAAAACAATAATATAATATGATTATTCTTATCTTCCCAAATTGCTTGACTCTGCTCTATATTTGGCTCAAGAATGAGTCCATAGAGATGAGGCAAGATATTAAGCCATCTACAATGTGTGATGATGCCTTTTCCCATGATGCATAATTACCCCCAGTGAAAGTTATGACAGCAAAATGTGGTGTTATCTCCATGATTACATCAATGATACTTAGCACATAAAAAATGAGATCAATAAATCAATGCACCCTCCAAAATGCAATGAATCAAAGGACCCCCAAAAAAACATGATTTTGGCACTTTATATGTAGTGTGTGTACAATTGCCACTTGCTAGAATTGGCCAAAGTGGACTTCTAAATTTGATTAATACAACAGAAATATAAAGAAATAATAAATTCACACATTCAGTACTTAAGATCACTAAAGGATCCAATTGATTACAAGTACCAAAATAGGCCAAATGAGACCAAATGTTGAAAGTGAAATTTCTATCCAAGTAAGCCTATAATCTGATAGAAAATCTGGATTGTTCTCAAAAAATTATACACTTTCAAAAAAAAATGGCACCTAAAAATGTGTCTGTTTGAGCCCAAACAAAGCCTCTGAAGTTGCAAGATTAGGGATCAATCAGGTATAGTGACCAAAAAATACATTTTTTGCAAAATTCATGAACCAAAACTAGAAAATAACACCACTACTAAAAATTTTAGGAAATTCTAGCCAAAATTTAAAAAAATCACACTCAATTTGGAGCCTTGATGACAAAGTTATGGCTTCTCAAAGTTGGACAGCCAAATCAAAACTGCATATGGTGAGGGGTCTAACTTTTCCAAAACTTTATAATGTCATAAAAACATGGGCTTAAATTGGACAGTCAAACGGTGGTCACAACAAAACATAAGTGCCCAGTCTTGACAATCAAAAGGTTGTCAAATTTAACACAGTAACATGATGATGTACACACATGCTTAAAATTGATGGTTAAATGGTCGTGAAAGTGAAAAATAAAAAAGTGATTGGTGACATCTAAAAAGGCATCAAATAAAACAAATTCAAGATTAGACGTCATCAAAAAATCACCCGATATTGCCACGTGGATCGCTCTAGACCAGTTGTCGCTGATAAGGATGGACTACGATGATAATCAAATCTCTAACATGTGCTGGTAGTTTTTAATGTGTGCAATGCTTCATTGAAGTAATGTTAGAAGATCTTGGCTTGCCTTCGATTCAACTCAATTTGATTTGAATGTTGGATCGACTGGGAGTGTGAGTTGGGTGATGTCTCAATATGCATGTCAAGTTGGATGAATCATGTCAACTTAGGAGATCTTACTTGATGATTGAACGATCCAATATCGAAGGGAGCTTAGGAGGTTCAAAGGATGGTGTTTCTTTTAGTAGAGAGTAGTGAGTGAAGGTCTTGTCGAGCTTAGAGGTGAGCTCACAACTTGTCGAGCTTATAGGTGAGCTCACAACTCGATCACGAGCTGAAAGTTCCTATAGGAATTAATCCCACATTCATAAGGATAGGAGGATTAATGTTATTTATAATGTATTCTCTACAACAATCAACTTAAAGAGCTCAGCTTGGGTCTGTGGTCGATCATAGTGCTCATTATGTCAATATGTTTGATTCTTGATTATTAGAAGACTGTGGTCAGTGAGTATTCTACGATTTGATGTCTAATCGATTCTCTTGATTACTATTTGACCACCCAGTGATGGAATACTCTTTGTATGATCTTATGATGTGACCCAATCTATGAATTAAATTCTCTATAGTCTACCAAACACTAACAAAATATAGAGGCCGAATAGGACAAAATTTTGGCAAAAAAATTCCAAATTAAAATATTGATGAAAATTGAAAAAATTATCTATAGATCCATGAAAAATTGACTAAAACTAAATTAGATCCAAAAATTACATAAATAATTTCCATACCAAATTGCAAGTTGGGTTACCCAAGCCCGATTTGCAAAAAGAAATTACCTCAGATTTGACTTTTGCCTAAAGTAGGAAAATTTATAGTCAAAATTCACTGGAATAACCACCTAGGTGCAATGGTGAGGTCAAATATTTCTCTAGATGCTCCCACAATCTATTGATATCCCATATCTGAATCTTGGCCCTCCAAAAATTGAAGCAAAATGGTTCTCTAATGGATAAGTAATGAAACTCCTTTGACTTTGATACCATGTAATAATGTGCCTAAGACAAAGAATGAAAATGCCAAGATCTAGAAGCTCAATTGATAGCACAAGAGAGATAGGAAAAATGATAATCAAATGATAATAGATTCAATTGATTCAATGATTACAAAGTAGATGTGCTTGAATATATAGGCAATGTATGATAACTAGGAGAGATGCAAATGATAAACTATCAACTAGAAAAGGTGTAATCACATGTCCACCAAAGGTGGATCATCCTCTATTATACAACAAACTATGTGCAACATGTGCAACAATGAGAGGATAATAATGTGATAAGAGCACTAAATGTGGATCTCGCACCTAAAGTGAAAACTATCCTACACCATGTGCTAAAATGAAATGCAAACTCCTAGGTGTCTCATATGCAAACTAATATGCAATGCATTGTCATAAGTAAACTTAAGTAAATTTTAATTAGTGAATACTTAATTCCACCAACAAGTTTTGATTATTATAAATTGGGGGGAGGGGGGGGGAGTGTTTTGATTATGTAAAAGTAGGTTTTGAAAGGACCCAAAACCTTTAACATCAATTTTACAAAATAAGCATTAAATTTTCATCGGAAATAGTCCAGCAGCACCAAAAAAAATACACCAAAAAACTAACAAGTCCTTAACAAGAAAGATAGAGAAAAAAGACAACAAAAAGACAGCAAGAAAATAGACAACTGGCTAGATGCATTTCATAAGATCAGCCGCCTGTTCAGCTAGCATCTACAAATTGGCAGAGGAAGCTTTGAGTTCCTCAATATCTTTGTTCTTATTATCCTCCAGCTTTTTGAAGCTTGATTTGGTTCTTCTGTTGGGTCCATGATCCTCCTTAATCTCAATGATCGCCTTTTCCCCTTTCCCCTGCTCCATTTTGTCCACAAGAATATTGACATGCTCATTCGAGGCCTTGAGAATGACAAAACTCTTCTCAGTGATGTTACCCACTGTCTTCTCCAGCTTCTCAATTAGAGGTACAATTTGAGGTATATGGAAATACATTGTTTCTGATTTAACATCTAATACTTTAGGTAATATGCATGCTAAAGTTTTATAAATTTCTCAATTTGAAATTTTTTTTTTTTTTATCTTATTAGTTCATTGTATTTTTCGTAAATTGGTCTTATTTATTTTGATTTTCAAAAATTGGTGGAAAAAAGTGTCGATGTGTGTTGTGTTTGTAATAGATATGTGGCTATAGTCACATGGCAATACATTGTTTCTTATGTAACATTTAATATTTTAGGTGGCATTTGTGCCAGAGTTTGGATGAGAATTTTTTTACTTGTATTATTTGTGATGTTGTTTGAGCAAAGCCTAAGGAAAGGCTTAGAAAAGGCTCTAACATATTGTGGCTATTTTTGTTTTAAAGATTTTTTTAGCTTAGATATAGCATGAATTCCTACTCAAATTGTCTATTATCATTGTTCTATTGTTGATGTAATTTGCAATTTCTTTTTTGGTATAGCTATGGCTCTTCCAATATCATGATTTATATTTATAGTCTATTTCTTAATTATAGCATATGTAATGCACTTGTTTTTCAAATTACAATTATGAGCACTATTTTTTTATAAGGAAGCTAAAGTTTTCAAAATAGCATAATTTTGTATTGTGAACATGTTGTAAGTAATTTGAATAACACAATAATGATAATGTGGAATTTGGATTAAAATTTATGTTTGATCTAAATGAAGAAAGTTATAAAGATAAAAGTAGTCATGATATGTGCAGGCAAACATACAAAATGAAACAATTGATCTAATAGAGCTAGAGTGAAAACATGAAACAAGAAAATCAGTCACCAAGCTTGCAAATATGATTTGAAATGTGTTAGCAGATGCAAGGCACATAAACTATTTGTTGAATGCTACCAGATTTGTCTGTTGAATTTTAATAATAAAAAAAATAACTTGCACTTACTATTGAGTCATTATATTTTTGCTAGCAATCTAAAAAATCTATTATTGAAATTTGAAAGACAAGGCATTTGAAAGTATTAACATAATTTATTTATTTTTTAGTTCATTTCATATCATTTAGGAAATAGATGTGGCATGTCTCTACTAACACATTTTGTATAATGTGTGCAAATACAAAGCAGTTGCATTATAATATACAATCTTATTGGTTGAGCAAAATTTTTTTGTTGAATATCTTTAATGTGGGTATTATGACTAGTTTGTTTATTCTAATCCATGATTATGTTGTTCATTTAGAATTTTATTTCAAGATAACAGTATGTTTAGTTGAATTAATATGTACATGACATTACAAAGTATTGTATTCATATGTTCAAGTTCAAAAAAATAGAATTTGCTTCTTTGTGTTGATATATTGTGCAATATTTTTACTATATTGTCAAGTGCACGCACAATCCAAGTAGAAGAAGATATTATCAAATTAGTAGAATATTAGTACCAATTGTGATTGATCAAATAGTTTTGAAGAGATGCCTTTGGCAAGAGGTATGGTGACTACTTTTTGTGTCTCTATTCCTTGGTTAGTGTCTACTACACTGTTAAAGGCAAGGTTTTATATTTACAAACATTGCTAGAAAGAAAGAAAAGATGTCAAAAAAACTCTCTTATAGTATAAACATACAAATCAAAAAATTAACCAAAAATAATATCAATTTATCAAGTTTTGGATAATGCACAATATTTTCAAATTGATTCATTCAATTACACAATTGGAGATTGTTTATTTGACATAATTCTCTTGTAGATCATTTCTTGCATTGCCTTCAGAATGGTTGTGATGAAACTTTAAACTCTCTTGAGCTTGAGCTGCATTCAAAAATTCTTTATGAATTGCATAAGATACATGACACAAACACATATTTATGTACAATGATGCTTTTAGAAATAGAAACAAATGCAATTGGAAAAGTTGGACTTTGGGGTGACTTGTTTTATGTGCAATGGCAAGCACGTTGGTTAAACATACCCATATGCATATGGTTGTTTACATGCAAAAAAACTTTATTTTCATGTCAACAAGGATGTGTGCCATCCTATAATATCAATTCTCTTCCATGATATGAATCAAATTGCTAGATATTGTGAACCCATTTTCTCAAGGATAAGCTCATAAAATTTCTATCAAAACATCCAAGTGCATTTGTCAATTGGAAATTGAAATTTTGACTATATATGCAATGTAATTTTAAAAGCATTTGACACATACGTTGATTGTTTCTTGTGTTGAAATCATGTTTGGTACTATGTCTTTTCTTTTAAATTCATGGTTTGATGCAATTGCCTTGCGATTGTACATTTCTCAATGCTTGGCCAATGTGTAGACACCTAAAATTATCTTGTCTAATTATAATAAATAATAAGAGTGTTGACAATATGTGGCTCAATAGAAAGCTCACACAATGTGTGAAGTACAATGTGCATAGGGTTGTGGCTATACAGAGGTGTGTGGTCTACAAAATCATTCCTCTAATGGCATTAGGTAAGCTATGGATCTAGGTGGTGGTGAGCGGATTAGGAAGGAAAAAGCGGTCGGTAAGAAGGTTTCAAAGTCCCTCTCTAGCTTGTGGAAACCTAGGGTTTCCTCTAGTTTGAACCCTCATACTACAGATCTAGTTCAACCCTCTCTTCTAGATTCGACTCCCTTTTTCATTGAAGGATGTAGGAATCATGTCAATCCCCACCATACATGCAGTGATTTTTGCAAATCTCAAGTGAGTGAAATCCTGCACCTGTTGCTCTACCTCTGTCAGATCCATCTGTGACTAATAATACCTCACCCTAGGCTATTATCTTCTTGATGGGTGATTATGAGGTGCGATTGGCTATTGATCCTGGTGAGATTCACATTTTGGATACATGTATTGACTGTGCTTCCATTGAGATTGGGAGTTGCTCACTTTTGGTTCTATGTATGTGTAAACAACCTTCAGTTGACAAGTTTTCTAACTAGATGAAGGCCAATTGGAACAATTTGGTACCTCCTGATATTGATATTATTGGCTATGAATTTCTCTTACTCTATTTTGCTTCTATGGAGGACTGCAAATTTGTGTAGCGGAATGGTCCCTATTATTTTATCAAGTTGACCTTTTCATTTCATCATGGTCTCCATTTTTTGACCATGTTGCTGTCAGGATCACAATTGTCCTTGTTTGGATCAGATTGGACAATCTCCCATTGATCATGTGAGTGACGGATCACATTAAGGAATTGATTGACCATATTGGGTCCTTTGTGAAACTTGACCCCTCTTATATGTCCTCATTCAACAGATTCACCATAATTTGTGCTAGTATTGATATCTCTAAATTGATTCAACATACTATTTTGATCTACTCTTCTCAAGGCAATTGGACCTAATTTATCAACTATGAAGGCCTCCCATTTAGATACTTTCACTGCAATAGGATCATCCATAAGATTGTGGGTTTCTCTCCACCAAGATCAAGTACCATAAGGAGTTTAAATTTTTTTAAATGGGTCAAGAAGTCTAGCAATCCAAATGTTGATTTTTTATGGCGTAACCATGGGAAATTATTTGTTTCTCATAAGGATCTTGAGCCTCCTCTTGATATTTCTAATATACTCATTCCTTTTGAGCTTCGATCTACCCCCTTAGATGCTTCTCTGAGGCACTCTCCCTCTTTCTAACCTATTGTTCCTCTAGAACAATATCCAATTACTGAGGCAGATGGAAATGACTCTAATGGCTCTTATCCATTCATGGATGATTTAGAGGTTGAATGTCATGATTTTTTTTTATCTAGATGTTGTGATCATCCCTATTTAAAAGTGCACTATTTCCCAAATAGCTAGTGGCATTTCCAAACCAAACATTCCCAAAAAGAAGAAAGGGTGGAAATCTAAAGCTGAGAAGCTTCGTTCCAAGAGAAGAGATATTGTGGATAAAGGAAGCCAATAGACAATGGATGCACTCCTCGCTAGGAGCATGAGGAAAGAAAAGGTCAAAAAGGCTAGATAAATTGTTGCTAGTAGATAGGTGCCTTTTTAGTTTTTTATTAGTTGTTGGTCTAGAGATTATGTTTACCTAATACCTTCTTTCTCAAAGCTCTCTTTGGATTCTATAGTCAAATTCTTTTATTTTTATGTTCCCCATATGTGGATATAAAGTGTATTCATTAATTTTGTATGATTGAGTATAGGTCCTTTCCCCACTATTAATCTATCAAAAAAAACCTAATCTAATTTTTTTTTTAAATATAAATTAGAAACTAAATTAAATTAAAGAAAAAAGACTAATCTATTTTAATACCAAAACTAATTCTAAATTAATAACAAAAACTAATCTAAATAAAAAACTAAAAACTAATTTATATTAATAATAAAATTTTAATTTAAAAACTCATTAAAAACTAATTATTTAAACTAAATGACAAAAACTACTCCTAAATTAAAAACAAATCTAAATTAGAAACTAAACTGAATTAGTGACTAATAAATTTTTTTTTAAAAAAACTAATTCTGGATTAGAAACTAATCTAAATTAAAACCTTAAAAAACTAATTCTTAAAAAAAACTTAATTTTAAAAAACAAAAACTTATTTAATTTAATATCTATTTAATGAAAGTAGAAAAACTAAGTTAATTCTAAATTAATTCACCAGGGCAGAATCTCATATCGCTGGTATTACCTTCTCATCTCTTTTACCAAAAACCATTACAAAGCAAAAGTAGAACTCATGGAATATAAAGAGAAATCTATAAATACTCACGGCCATTTCTATGTTGTAAAAAGGGAATATAAAGAGAAATCTATAAATAGAATGTATAAAGGTCAGTGTTCATACGTGGAGACGAGCTATGATGTAATCAGCAATAATACAGTTCCTATTTTATTAATATATATTAATATTAATTTAAAAGTTTTTTAAAACATAATATTATGTTTCTATTTTTATGTATTAATATTAATTTAAAATCTTTATATAAATTTTAGAAATTTGTTTTACAAATATATTTTATATTATTTATTTTATATATTTTTATTATTTTTATTAAAAAGAAGTTTTGACATAACTAATTATATATTATTATTTTAGAATCTTTTATATGATTTTAGAAACTTTCTTATATTTATATTAATATAAAATTCTTAAGATAAATATAATATATGTATTTGCTAGTTAATTTGATATGTTTGTGATTTTATATTCTTTTTATATCATAAATCAAATCTTTTATAATTTAAATTTTAATCTTTTTTTTTATAAAAAATTTATAACAGGTATTTTATTAATTATAAAAGATATTACAATATCGGCAAAATTACAAATCCAAAGTAGGATTACAAGCAGCTAATGCTTAGATATTACAAAACAGAACATGACGAGCATTAGCGTCAAGTTGGACAAAAACTCCAATAGACTCCACCAACGTCAATCGCCAATAACAAGGGAGACATCCCACACACCAAAAAACCACACCAGCCGCCATTTCCATCGAAAGCCCTCCTAGCCAACCATATTCGAAAGCCAGATCCCAACAGGTAAAATAAAAAATCAGCTTGCAGCATAGGAACACTAGCACAAGAGCATGACCCAGACGCAAATCACGCCCACAAAAAACTACCCCAAAAACCACCACCATGTTCGAATAGTCTGGAACCTCAAAAAACCAGCGTCCACACCCCAGACTTTCAGCATCAACCCATTTCAACAGCGTCATCAACCCTCAGCCCCCTTCACAACCGCAACCCCCTTTTCTTTCCTAGGCACAAATGCCTCAAAAGCCATATCCTGCACCTTAACCAGCTCCAAAGCTCGTGCCAATTCAACTATCAGACGTCGCCATTTTCTACCCATGTCAGCAATATAAGCCTCATTCTCCACCAATCCCACCAGCAAAGAAAAGGAACCCTGCCAAAAAGCCTTCCTTCCACCTCGTCCTCAAAACATTCCAGTTGTTAAGCCCACACCACCACCATTGAAACTACATCCACATTTACTCACTATTTCTGTCGTCGACTCCAAAATTGCTCTCCCAACACATCAATGGCCACAGAGGCCACACCAGCATCCTTCACCTTTAGAAGACCCACCATTCTCTCTTTGCTCACTGACCCTTTAAAAGCCTTCTGTTGTTTCATGATGTCAACAGAGAATGTAGCCTCCATTGCCACCAACGAGCATCTGCCAAATAAACACCAAGGGAAAGGAATGTCAGAACACCACATAAAACCATCGTCGTCACACACACCAACGTCAGCAACACCAAAAAACCTAGCTCCCGATAACCATCATTCAATCGCTTGCATCATCAAAAGCCCACGCATCACAATAATCAAAATAGAGCTCATCATCACCATCCAAGCTAACTGCCCACTTGGACACCACATCAGCATCCCTGTTTCCATCCCTCCTTGTTTCCATCCCTCCTTATGTGGCTTAATTTGAAATCCTCAAAAGAAATCTTCTATATTAGATTATTAGATGTTTTACTTTTGAGTGACTTTAAAAAAAAAATCAAAACAAAATATCATCAAAGATGTCAAAAAGTCAAAGTTGAGTTGGATACACTAGATACATTAATGGGAGTATCCTTAAATCGATTTGAAACAAATAATGTAAATTGGAATGAAGTATATGAGATATGGAAGAACACAAAGTCAAGAAGAGTTCTTGATCTTGATATTATTTATTTTTATTATTTTATGTTTTGTATCCTTAATAAAATAAAACAAACTTTTAGATGTTTTACTTTTGAGTGACTTTTTTAAAAAAAACATTTTTTATTTGAAAATAATTAGATTATTTGCACTGTTTTATTAAAAATAAAATATTTTTTAATTTCTTATCAACAAACAATTGTATCTAACTTTTACTATAGCTTCAATCTTTTTTATTCCTCATAGTGAATCACAGACTTCAGATAACTACTTTATTATAGAATTATATTTTAGATTATTTTATGTATTTTTCCAGTCATTGTATAGAATAATATTTTACACATAGTTATTGTAGGATTTGAGCAACACAAATCCACAGAAACCCGAAGATCACCTGCATACAAAAACCTATCACAAGAAGTCAAGAGAAGAAGAGGGCAAGGGTTTGACTCAGAAGATGAAGAAGAAAATATCCTCAAATAACTGAATGAATAATAGTGTACAATGGATCATCCATATAAAGGAGATCAAAGGCCTTGAAAAGGCAAACCTAAAAAGTAGAAGTGCATGTAATAATCAGTTAAACTATTACAAGACTAATGCATGCAAAAAACAACTAATGCATAACTAGTGCATGAGTCAACTAAAGCAAACTGATGCATAACTAGTGCATGAGTTGACTAAAGCAAAGAGTTGATATCTTAAGAAGGGAGTAAAATATTAATAAAATTAATAATTTACTCTAACACCCCCCCTTAAGATGAGCAACGATGCAGCTACAAACAATGCAAGAAGAAAGCAAAGGAAGCTACAATGCTGAAAGTAGAAATGGGTCCCGACAACATGGCCTGATGAGGTACCCAGCACAAAGAGAGTCTCTAAAAAGTGGAGAAATAGAGAAAACCACATGGGAAAAACTCTACTCCAAAAGGAGACCAAGAATGTTCCAGAAAATAGGAACAAAGAAAGAGCATGAAGCATCTCCGAAGCATGAAGCTGCAAACACTGTCAGAAGTAACTGCTGGAACCCCCACTGAAATAGTGCATGACCAGGTAGAGAAGACAAAGTCTGAAGAGCTGATCAATCGAAGAGGTGACCTCCAAAAGTAGGAATGAACAAGTGTCTATATAGTAGATGAACCATCTCACCGAAATGCATAGGTGCCTAGCCACTGCATCCGCCTAGTACATAGGAACAAAAACTGAATACGTAGATCACTCAACCGAACCAAGGAAGCAATAGAGCCAACAGGCGAACCCCCCCATAATGTTGAACAGGGAGAGGGGTGACAGGAACACTGAAATGCAATGCCAGAAACATCTGCAAGAAGAAGAATCAGGAACACCAACAGTGCAACAAAAGTACAAGCACAAGATAAAGGGCAGTGTCACAAACACACAGCATGGGCTAATGTCATGGAAGCAACATTCACTTGACAAAGGTGGATGAGCACAAAAGGAAAAACATCATAACCCCCATGGCACTTTATAACTGAGTGCGAGTACAAATAAACACAAGGTGCTCGAAATCTCAGATATGCAGAAGCAGGCCCTTTATCTTAGTGTGTTTACAGAAAAAATGCTACAGAAGAGAAGCATACAATGGTCAAAAGAAGATCAAAGGAGTCTGAACCAAAAGAACAACCTAAGATGAGCCATCCCTCAAAGGGAAGAGATCCCAAGACCTGAAACAACCAAGATATCCACCAGACTGCAAAAAAGCAAAAATCTGAATAAAATGAACCTGGAGCAAAATTTGGAAAAATGACTCATAGCATTGAAAATCTCTCTGAACAAGCTTTCCAACGATATATCGCTTTCCAAAAATGGAGTCTGGATGTGCAAGATAGAGCTCCCGGAGTGCAAACCTGAAGATCTGGCTTTGACAGAGAAAAACACCATCAAAAAAATAAAACCAAAAAATATAACCTCCAGATATGAAAAGAGCTCAGAATCAGGTTTCTGACGATATCTCATTTGCCAAATTTTGACACCGTATGCTCAAGATATGAGCTAGAAACCAACAATTGCGCTAGAGGGCCCAAAGAAGGTGTCTGCAAGGATCTAAGGATGGGTGACGTCAACAAAAGGACACAAAACCCCATAAAACTATTAGATCTGATAAAAGCTCAAAAAGAGCTTTCCAGTAATATCTCATTTTCTGAAAACAGAGTCCGGATGCAAGAGAAAGGGATCCCAGAATGCAGGAGGTCTAAAAATACCACGATCACAGAGAACATCTGACTTTGACAGCAAAAAAGAGCATCAAAATGGCAAATTCACAAAACTATACCAACAAATTCAGATCGGGCTCGAAACCAGCTTTTCGACAATATATCGCATGCCCAATTACGATCTCATTTGCTCAAGATATCGCAAAAAAATGCCCAATTACCCCTAAAATAGAGCCCTTTTAAAAATATGCAAATAAAATTTTTGCATGCGCATGACATCATGCTGATGTCAGCGGGGCCTGGGGGCTAAAAACGTGGGCCCCTGGTCACCCACGTGACCAAGGGCTGGGTGGATGCGCCAGAGAGCGGTGGGACCACCGGAGGGAGGAGCGTGGGTAGTGGCCGCTGGGTGGCGGGCGCGGCGGTGCAGAGCTCGAGTGGCGGGGCGGTGCAGAGTGGAGCGACGGAGCGGTCGGCGGCGGGCGCTGCGCCGGTGGCGGTGATTGGGACTAAGGCCGCAGTGGCCGCGGTGAGCGGGGAGCTATTGTGGCCGCCAGGTGGCCGCATGGCGGTGCGCCCCCAAAAGTTTTTTTTTAAAATTTTTGAAGAAAAATCATATGCCTCGATGTGTGTGCCAGGGTCATACGACCCTGGTACGCAAAAAAAATTTGTGATAGAGGCCAACTTGTCAAAAATGGACAAGTTTTATATGATTTTTGACTATCTCGGGCCTTCTGGACGCAACTATGAGGTCCGTTTGGACCAGAAGTGCTTCAAAAAATATTGATCACCTCGGGATCTGCATTGGGGCCAATTGCAAAAAAAATTTCTCACAGATTCCAACTGTGTCCAAATTGGACAAAGTTTATATGGATCTTTGGGTTCTTGGATGCTCTGAACGCAACTGTGAGGTCCGTTTGAAGCCAAGATGACTAGAAAAATAGGTCCCCCTAGATTCAATAAAAACCCCAAAAAAGCCCTCATTTGAAACAGATGAATTTCATCTCTTGAATCCTTCAAACATGAACAAGCTGTAGCAGATTAGGCTCTGATACCATGTAGGATTTGAGCAACACAAATCCATAGAAACCCGAAGATCACCTGCATACAAAAACCTGTCACAAGAAGTCAAGAGAAGAAGAGGGCAAGGGTTTGACTCAGAAGATGAAGAAAAAAATATCCTCAAATAACTAAATGAATAATAGTGTACAATGGATCATCCATATAAAGGAGATCAAAGGCCTTGAAAAGGAAAACCTAAAAAGCAGAAGTGCATGTAATAATCAGTTAAACTATTACAAGACTAATGCATGCAAAAAACAACTGATGCATAACTAGTGCATGAGACAACTAAAGCAAATTGATGCATAACTAGTGCATGAGTTGACTAAAGAAAAGAGTTGATATCTTAAGAAGGGAGTAAAATATTAATAAAATTAATAATTTACTCTAACAGTTACTAATACTATATTGATTTTTTATAGGTACCTCAAAAAATGTCTTCAAAGATGCATGGAGAGTCTTTCCCACATTATGAAGTTAACACAAGTTGTGGTTACTATTCGTGCAAGTGTTGTTGATTATGAAAGGGGATCTTCAAAACAAAATATCATCAAAGATGTCAGAAAGTCAAAGCTGAGTTGGATACACTAGATGCATTAATGAGAGTATCCTTAAATAGATTTGAAACAAATAATATAAATTGCAATGAAGTATATCAAATATGGAAGAACACAAAGTCTTGATCTTGATATTATTTATTTTTATTATTTTATGTTTTTTATCCTTAATAAAATAAAATTAAATTTTCTTCTATATCAGATTATTAGATGTTTTACTTTTGAGTGACTTTTTAAAAAAATCAAAACAAAATATCATCAAAGATGTCAGAAAGTTAAAGCTGAGTTGGATAGACTAGATGCATTAATGAGAGTATCCGATTTGAAACAAATAATGTAAATTGGAATGAAGTATATCATATAAGGAAGAACACAAAGTCAAGAAGAGTTCTTGATCTTGATATTATTTATTTTTATTATTTTATGTTTTGTATCCTTAATAAAATAAAACAAACTTTTAGATGTTTTACTTTTGAGTGACTTTTTAAAAAAATACATTTTTTATTTGAAAATAATTAGATTATTTGCACTGTTTTATTAAAAATAAATTTTTTTTAATTTCTTATCAACAGACAATTGTATCTAACTTTTAATATAGCTTCAATCTTTTTTATTCCTCATAGTGAATCACACACTTCAGATAACTACTTTATTATAGAATTATATTTTAGATTATTTTATGTATTTTTCCAGTCATTGTATAGAATAATATTTTACACATAGTTACTAATACTATATTAATTTTTTATAGGTACCTCAAAAAATGTCTTCAAAGATGCATGGAGAGTCTTTCCCATATTATGAAGTTAACACAAGTTGTGGTTACTATTCATGCAAAATATCATCAAAGATGTCAGAAAGTCAAAGCTGAGTTGGATACACTAGATGCATTAATGAGAGTATCCTTAAATCGATTTGAAACAAATAATATAAATTGGAATGAAGTATATCAAATATGGAAGAACACAAAGTCAAGAAGAGTTTTTGATCTTGATATTATTTATTTTTATTATTTTATGTTTTTTATCCTTAAAGGAATTAAAGATCTATGAAAAGGAAACCACAAGGAGCGTGATCATAAGAAATGATCCACGGAAGATCCACAAACCACACGCAATGATTGCAACGGTAAAAAATCAAAGATTGACAACCTCACATTGAATCTCCAAATAGGTCCAAGCAAGAAATGAACACCTTACCCAAGGATAGGAAATGGATCAATCTCAAATATCTATGAGCATCATGAGGTGCGATCATAGGAAGATGATCCCATATAGGTCTCAAATGAGACTATACAACCACACACGCTATCTCGAACAAATGATAGATCAGTCAACATAATCTCTCCAACAAGTAAACAAGAACAAATAAAAAGAACTATTTTTTATTGATGCAAGATTGCAATGAACCCAAGATGATCCTACATCATATCAAGTGCAAGAAAGTTAAGCTCTCAAGAAATTCAAGTGGTGGATTCAAGATTTGAAGGAAAGCACCCAATCTAGTATTTTAAAAGTCTTTGTTTCTTCAAGATCCATTCAATCAAAGGAAATCTTCTCTCATTGATACAAATTTCTCTCCCATGATAACCAAGTAGAGGATTTCACAAGCAAGCAAGAATATCGATAGATTCACTCTTCTTCTCTCTCCTTCTCCATTAATGTTATTAAGCATACATTCATTCAAGATCTAGGATTGGAAAGTGTAGATCTATGCATTTATAAAGGCATCATTGATTCTACAATACACCTCAAGTATATAGACAAGAATCTTCATAGGTTTGATTAATTGCTACATCCATTCATAAAGGTTTTTCATGCAAGGTGAATCTTACATTTACCTTGTTTACATTTCTTTTATTTATCCAATTTTAATATCTTTTTAAGATTGATTCCTATACAGGGAATTGACCAATAAAAACCCCTTTCCACAACCTTTTCCCTTTCTTTTTTATGTGCACGAACAATTTCAAGAGTTTTAGAGCCAGATTTGAGAATCTTGTAACCTTTTGTAAACCTCATAAAATTTTCATTAGATTTGGACCTAAATGGACTAGGTCAACTTTCACGACCTAGTCTCAAACTAGGTCAACTTGGATGACCTTGACCCCCACTTTTTGGATGAAATTTACATAGTGAACAGTTATAGACACCAAAGGTCAAGATCTAGAGTTACACTTGATTCTAACACCTAGTTGATAGTCAAATTCAGATTGGAAGGTCAATCTTCATCTTCTAACCACAAGGTGATTTCATCCCTCCTATTTTTCCTTTCACTTAATTTCATATATTAGATTTAAATTTACATTTCATATCACTTTTTATATTTCCTTTACATCATTTACAATCAAAGAATCCAAAACCCTGCATTTTGGATCTTGCATTAGCACCCTCACTCTTTTGGTAGTGCTAATCGGATTGACCTTGTTGGAGATTTTGTATTGTAATGTACATGGGATTTGGTGAGTGATCTAAATCCTAACATTTCTCACCATTTTCCACCATTGCATTTTTTTAAGAATTTTCCTAAGACAAAGAATGAAAATTCCAAGATCTAGAAGCTCAATTGATAGCACAAGAGAGATAGGAAAAATGATGATCAAATGATAATGGATTCAATTGATTTAATGAATACAAAGTAGATGTTCTTGAATATATAGGTAAGGTATGATAACTAGGAGAGATGCAAATGATAACCTATCAACTAGACAAGGTGTAATCACATGTACACCAAAGGTAGATAATCCTCCATTGTACAATAAAGTATGTGCAACATGTGAAACAATGATATGATGATAATGTGATAATGTGATAAGAGCACTAAAGGTGGATCTCACACCTAAAGTAGAAATTATACTACACCGTGTGATAAAATGAAATGAAAACTCCTAGGTGTCTCATATGTAAACTACTATGCAGTGCATTATCCTAAGTAAATTTAAGTAAAGTGTAATTAGTGAATGCTTAATTACACCAACACCTCCCCTTAAGTGAAACTTAGGGGAATGCACTTAAGCTCCCAAGGCTATATGAAAATGCATGATGGGTCCCGGCTACTAGGCCATGTTTGGTACACATGTACAAAATGAAAATGCAATGCAATACAATCTCTCATAAAGTGAAGGAAGAGGGAAAACCTCATGGGAAAAACCCTCCCCCAAAAAGAGAGATGAAAAAAAGATGCATGAACAGATAGAGTAATCAAGACCCCCCCCATTACGACATACATCATGCATATACAAAAAATCCCCCCATGGGAAGGAAATATGGAGACAAGGTATCCCCCCATAATGAATAATATCCTCCAAGGATGGTGAGTGCTTGAAGGAAAAACATAGAACCATTCCTACAAACAACATTTCTCCTCTTAGGAAGAATATACACCAAGTATAAATGCAAGAAACCTTCCCATTGTGGATAGGAAGAAGGAAGGTGAATCCAAATGAATTATGATGTCTTTGAAGTATGCCCATGTTTTTCCAAGTCCTTGGTTGATGAAGATGCCACAAACCAATTAGGAAGATACCCAATAGAAGGTGAAAAACAAGGAACCAATGGTAATTGATCCATGTAAAAATTTGGATCAAACTCCAAAGACAAAGATGCCTCCTTAAATGAAGAAGTAGGAAGAGAATAAAATAATCCCCCCCTTAATGTAGAATGTACACCCATGATAGGTGCATCTAGATCAATGTAGAAACTGCACCAAGAAAAATGAATGATGTTCCTCCTCTTAGGAAGAAACAATGTCATGCACATTAATGAATCCTCCCCGCTCTCTACGAAGAATCCTCAAAATGTGTGATGTCTCAAGAAACTAAATCTCCAACACATGAGTATGATCAATCTGAACCATGCAATATGAAAACTCAAGTGAATTTTGAGACTCATGAAAGCTAATCTCCAAAGACTCAAATGTCTTCTCTAAAATGAGAGATACCTCCTCCAAATGTTGTATCAAAGGATCCACAATCATGTAAAACTTGAAAGAATGATCAAGTGAAGAATGTAGACAAGGGTCAAAGTTTTCCCTTGCAATAACTGAAGAAGGATCATCCTCATTGAAGAGAAGATAAATGTCATCAATGATGTCTCCCAAATCCTCAATGTAGGACTCCACAAATAAACCTGTAATGTCTATCAAGAATTTAACCCAATGATATATAACTGGAAGACACGGAATATCATGTTGTACTGAAGAACAAGCATCATTAGGAGAAGTGATCTCAATAGAATAAGTATCTTTTGGTAGAGATTTTGAATCATCGTCATCCTCGGATCAGGATGCCAACTATGTAGCAACTGTAAGGTGTCTTCATTGAAGGGAATATTCTTTGCATCATCAAGTGGAATGAGGCAATCTATAGCTCAATCTTTTGGGAATGGAGAGACATGTGGATCTCTAAAATGATCCCAAATCATTTTCCAAATTGTGCATGGGAACAATACCTATGAAATTGGGGCTGAAGACATAGAAGAGAGACGAACTCATGCTACTATAAAACAATAATATAATATGATTATTCTTATCTTCCCAAATTGCTTAACTCTACTCTATATTTGGCTTAAGAATGAGTCCATAGAGATGAGGCAAGATATTAAGCCATCTACAATGTGTGATGATGCCTTTTTCCCATGATGCATAATTACCCCCAGTGAAAGTTATGATAGCAAGATGTGGTGTTATCTCCATGATTACATCAATTATACTTAGCACATAAAAAATGAGATCAATAAATCAATGCACCCACCAAAATGCAATGAATCAAAGGACCCCCCAAAAAACATGATTTTGGCACTTTATATGTAGTGTGTGTACAATTGCCACTTGCTAGAATTGGCCAAAGTGGACTTCTAATTTTGATTAATACAATAGAAATATAAAGAAATAATAAACTCACACAATCAGTACTTAAGATCACTAAAGGATCCAATTGATTAAAAGTACCAAAATAGGCCAAATGAGACCAAATGTTGAAAGTGAAATTTCTATCCAAATAAGCCTATAATTTGATAGAAAATCTGGATTGTTCTCAAAAAATTATACACTTTCAAAAAAAATGGCACTAAAAATGTGTATGTTTGAGCCCGAACAAAGCCTCTGAAGTTGCAAAATTAGAGATCAATCAGGTACAGTGACCAAAAAATACATTTTTTGCAAAATTCATGAACCAAAACTAGAAAATAACACCACAACTAAAAATTTTAGGAAATTCTAGCCAAAATTAAAAAAATCACACTCAATTTGGAGCCTTGATGACAAAGTTATGGCCCCTCAAAGTTGGACAGCCAAATCAAAACTGCATATAGTGAGGGGTCTAACTTTTCCAAAACTTTATAATTTCATAAAAACATGGGCTTAAATTGGATGGTCAAACGGTGATCACAAAAAAACATAAGTGCCCAATTTTGACAGTCAAAAGGATGTCAAATTTAACACAGTAACATGATGATGTACACACGTGCTTAAAATTGATGGTTAAATGGTCATGAAAGAGAAAAAGAAAAAAGTGATTAGTGACATCTAAAAAGGCATGAAATAAAACACATTCAAGATTAGACGTCATCAAAAAATTACCTGATATTGCCACGTGGATCTCTTTGGATCAGTTGTCGCTGATAAGGACGAACTACGATGATAATCAAATCACTAACATGTGTTGGTAGTTTTTTGTGCATGCAATGCTTCATTAAAGTAATGTTAGAAGATCTTGGCTCGCCTTCGATTCAACTCAATCTAATTTGAATGTTGGATCAACTAGGAGTGTGAGTTGGGCGATGTCTCAATATGCATGTCGAGTTGGATGAATCATTTCAGCTTAGTAGATCTTACTCAATGATTGAAGGATCCAATATCGAAGGGAGCTCCGGAGGTTCAGAGGATGGTGTTTCTTTTGGTAGAGAGTAGTGAGTGAAGGTCTTGTAAAGCTTAGAGGTGAGCTCACAACTCGTCAAGCTTATAAGTGAGCTCGCAACTCGGTCACAAACTGCAAGTTCCTATAGGATTTAATCCCACATTCATAAGGATTGGAGGATTAATGTTATTTATAATGTATTCTCTTCAACAATCAACTTAAAGAGCTCAACTTGGGTTTGTGGTCGATCATAATGCTCATTATGCTGATATGTTTGATTCTTGATTGTTAGAAGACTATGGTCAGTGAGTATTCTATGATTTGATGTCTGATCGATTCTCTTGACTACGATTTGACCACCCGGTGATGGAATATTCTCTATATGATCTGACTATGATGTGACCTGATCTATGAATTAAATTCTCTATAGTCTACCAAACACTGACAAAATACAGAGGCTGAATAGGCCAAAATTCTGCAAAAAAATTCCAAAATAAAATATTGATGAAAATTGAAAAAATTATCTACAAATCCATGAAAAATTGATAGAAAACAAATTAGATCCAAAAATTTACATAAATAATTTCCATACCAAATTGCAAGTTAGGTTACCCAAGCCTGATTTGCAAAAAGAAATTGCCTCATATTTGACTTTTGCCTAAAGTAGGAAAATTTATAGTCAAAATTCACTGGAATGACCACTTGGGTGCAATGGTGAGGTCAAATATTTCTCTAGATGCTCCCACAATCTACTGATATCCCATATCTGAATCTTGGCCCTCCAAAAATTGAAGCAAAATGGCTCTCTAATGGATAAGCAATGAAACTCCTTTGACTTTGATACCATGTAATAATGTGCCTAAGACAAAGAATGAAAATGCCAAGATCTAGAAGCTCAATTGATAGCACAAGAGAGATAGGAAAAATGATAATCAAATGATAATAGATTCCATTGATTCAACAAATACAAAGTAGATGTGCTTGAATATATAGGCAATGTATGATAACTGGGAGAGATGCAAATGATAACCTATCAACTAGACAAGGTGCAATCACATGTCCACCAAAGGTGGATCATCCTCTATTATACAACAAACTATGTGCAACATGTGCAACAATGAGAGGATAATAATATGATAAGAGCACTAAATGTTGATCTCACACCTAAAGTGAAAACTATCCTACACCATGTGCTAAAATTAAATGCAAACTCCTAGGTGTCTCATATGCAAACTAATATGCAATGCATTGTCATAAGTAAACTTAAGTAAATTTTAATTAGTGAATACTTAATTCCACCAATAAGTTTTGATTATTATAAATTGGGGGGGGGGGGGAGTATTTTGATTACGTAAAAGTAGGTTTTGAAAGGACCTGAAACCTTTAACATCAACTTTACAAAATAAGCATTAAATTTCCATCGGAAATAGTGCAGCAACACCAAAAAAAAGACACCAAAAAAATAACAAGTCCTTAACAAGAAAGATAGAGAAAAAAGATAGCAAAAAGACAGCAGGACAACAGACAACTGGCTAGATGCATTTCATAAGATCAGCTGCCTGTTCAACTAGCATCTGCAAATTGGTAGAGGAAGCTTTGAGTTCCTCAATATCTTTTTCCTTATTATCCTCCATCTTTTTGAAGCTTGATCTGGTTCTTTTGCTAGGTCCATGATCCTCCTTAATCTCAATGATCGCCTTCTCCCCTTTCCCTTGCTCCATTTTGTCCACAAGAATCTTGACATGCTCAGCCGAGGACTTGAGAATGGAAAAACTCTGCTTAGTGATGTTACCCACCGTCTTCTCCAGCTTCTCAATTAGAGGTACAATTTGAGGTATATGGAAATGCATTGTTTCTGATTTAACATCTAATAGTTTAGGTAATATGCATGGTAAAGTTTTATAAATTTCTCATTTTGATTTTTTTTTGTTTTTATCTTATTAGTTCATTGTATTTTTCGTAAATTGGTCTTATTTATTTTGATTTTCAAAAATTGGTGGAAAAAAGTGTCGATGTGTGTTGTGTTTGTAATAGATGTGTGGCTACAACTACATGGCAATACATTGTTTCTTATGTAACATTTAATATTTTAGGTGGCATTTGTGCCAAAGTTTAGATGAGAATTTTTTACTTGTATTATTTGTGATGTTGTTTGAGCAAAGCCTAAGGAAAGGCTTAGAAAAGGCTTTAACATATTGTGGCTATTTTCGTTTTAAAGAATTTTTTAGCTTAGATATAGCATGAATTCCTACTAAAATTGTCTATTATCATTGTTCTATTGTTTATGTAATTTGCAATTTCTTTTTTGGTATAGCTATGGCTCTTCCAATATCATGATTTATATTTATAATCTATTTCTTAATTATAGCATATGTAATGCACTTGTTTTTTAAATTACAATTATGAGCACTATTTTTTTATAAGGAAGCTAAAGTTTTCAAAATAGCATAATTTTGTATTGTGAACAAGTTGTAAGTCATTTGAATAAAACAACAATGATAATGTGGAATTTGGATTAAAATTTATGTTTGATCTAAATGAAGAAAGTTATAAAGATAAAAGCAGTCATGATATGTGCAGGCCAACATATAAAATGAAACAATTGATCCAATACAGCTATAGTGAAAAAATGAAACAAGAAAATCAGTCACCATACTTGCAAATATGATTTGAAATGTGTTAGCAGATGCAAGGCACATAAACTATTTGTTGAATGCTACCGGATTTTTCTGTTGATTTTTAATAATAAAAAAAATAACTTACACTTATTATTGAGTCATATTTTTGCTAGCAATCTAAAAAATCTATTATTGAAATTTGAAAGACAAGACATTTGAAAGTATTAACATAATTTATTTATTTATTAGTTCATTTCATGTCATTCAAGAAATAGATCATGTGCCATGTCTCTACTAACACATTTTGTATAATGTGTGCAAATACAAAGCAGTTGCATTATAATATACAATCTTATTGGTTGAGCAAATTTTTTTTGTTGAATATCTTTGATGTGGGTATTATGACTAGTTTGTTTATTCTAATCCATGATTATGTTGTTCATTTAGAATTTTATTTCAAGATAACAGTATGTTTAGTTGAATTAATATGTACATGGCATTACAAAGTATTGTATTCATATGTTCAAGTTCAAAAAATAGAATTGGCTTCTTTGTGTTGATATATTGTGCAATATTTTTAGTATATTGACAAGTGCACACACAATCCAAGTAGAAGAAGATATTATCAAATTAGTAGAATATTAGTACCAATTGTGATTGATCAAATAGTTTTGAAGAGATGCCTTTCGAAAGAGGTATGGTGACTACTTTTTGTGTCTCTATTCCTTGGTTAGTGTCTACTTCACTGTAAAAGGCAAGGTTTTATATTTACAAACATTGCTAGAAAGAAAGAAAAGATGTCAAAAAAACTCTCTTATAGTATAAACATACAAATAAAAAATCAACCAAAAATAATATCAATTTATCAAGTTTTGGATAATGCACAATATTTTCAAATTGATTCATTCAATTACACAGTTGGAGAATGTTTATTTGACATAATTCTCTTGTAGATCATTTCTTGCATTGCCTTCAAAATGGTTGTGATGCAACTTTAAACTCTCTTGAGCTTGAGCTGCATTCAAAAATTCTTTATGAATTGCATAAGATACATGACACAAACACATATTTATGTACAATGATGCTTTTAGAAATAGAAACAAATGCAATTGGCAAAGTTTGACTTTGGGGTGACTTGTTTTATGTGCAATGGCAAGCACATTGGTTAAACATACCCATATGCATATGGTTGTTTACATGTAAAAAAACTATTTTCATTTCAACAAGGATGTGTGCCATCCTATAATATCAATTCTCTTTCATGATATGAATCAAATTGCTAGATATTGTGAACCTATTTTCTCAAGGATAAGCTCATAAAATTTCTATCAAAACATCCAAGTGCAATTGTCAATTGGAAATTGAAATTTTGACTATGTATGGAATGTAATTTTAAAAGCATTTTACACATATGTTGGTTGTTTCTTATGTTCAAATCATGTTTGGTACTATGTCTTTTCTTTTAAATTCCTGGTTTGATGCAATGGCCTTGCGATTGTACATTTCTCAATGCTTGGCCAATGTGTAGACACCAAAAATAAGCTTGTCTAATTATAATAAATAAAAAGAGTGTTGACAATATGTGGCTCAATAGAAAGCTCACACAATGTGTGAAGTACACTGTGCATAGGGTAGTGGCTATACAGAGGTGTGTGGTCTACAAAATCATTCCTCTAATGGCATTAGGCAAGCTATGGATCTAGGTGGTGGTGAGTGGATGAGGAAGGAAAAAGCGGTCGGTAAGAAGGTTTCAAAGTCCCTCTCTAGCTTGTGGAAACCTAGGGTTTCCTCTAGTTTGAACCCTCATACTACAGATCTAGTTCAACCCTCTCTTCTAGATTCGACTCCCTTTTTCATTGAAGGATGTAGGAATCATGTCAATCCCCACCATACATGCAGTGATTTTTGCAAATCTCAAGTGAGTGAAACGCTACACCTGTTGCTCTACCTCTGTCAGATCCATCTGTGACTGATAATACCGCACCCTAGGCTATTATCTTCTTGATGGGTGATTATGAGGTGCAATTGACTATTGATCGTGGTGAGATTCACATTTTGGATACATGTATTGACCGTGCTTCCATTGAGATTGGGAGTTGCTAACTTTTGGTTCTATGTATGTGTAAACAACCTTGAGTTGACAAGTTTTCTAACTTGTTGAAGACCAATTGGAACAATTTGGTACCTCCTGATATTGATATTATTGACTATGAATTTTTCTTACTATATTTTTCTTCTATGGAGGACTGCAAATTTGTGCAGCGGAATGGTCCCTATTATTTTATCAAGTTGACCTTTTCATTTCATCATGGTCTCCATTTTTTGACCATGTTGTTGTCAAGATCACAACTATCCCTGTTTGGATCAGATTGTACAATCTCTCATTGATCATACAAGTGACGAATCACATTAAGGAATTGATTGAGCATATTGGGTCCTTTGTGAAACTTGACCCCTCTTATATTTCCTCATTCAACAGATTCACCAGAATTTGTGCTAGTATTGATATCTCTAAACTGATTCAACATACTATTTTGATCTACTCTTCTCAAGGCAATTGGACCTATTTATCAACTATGAAGGCCTCCCATTTCTACTTTCACTGCAACAGGATCGTCCATAAGATTTTGGGTTTCTCTCAACCAAGATCAGGCACCACAAGGAGTTGAAATTTTTTTAAATGGGTCAAGAAGTTTAGCAATCCGAATGTTGATTTTTTATGGCGTAACCATGGGAAATTCTTTGTTTCTCATAAAGATCTTGAGCCACCTCTTGATATTTCTAATATACTCATTCCTTTTGAGCTGCGCTCTACCCCCTTGGATGCTTCTCTGAGGCACTCTCCCTCTTTGTAACCTATTGTTCCTCTAGAACAATATCCAATTACTGAGGCAGATGGAAATGACTCTAATGGCTCTTATCCATTCATGAATAATTTAGAGGTTGAATGTCATGGATTTTTTTTATCTAGATGTTGTGATCATCCCTATTTAAAAGTGCACTATTTCCCAAATAGCTAGTGGCATTTCCAAACCAAACATTCCCAAAAAGAAGAAAGGGTGGAAATTTAAAGCTGAGAAGCTTTGTTTCAAGAGAAGAGATATTGTGGATTAAGGAACTCAATAGACAATGGATGCACTCCTCGCTAGGAGCATGAGGAAAGAAAAGGTCAAAAAGGTTAGATAAAATTGTTGCTAGTAGATAGGTGCCTTTTTTAGTTTTTTATTAGTTGTTGGTCTAGAGATTATGTTTACCTAATACCTTCTTTCTCAAAGCTCTCTTTGGATTCTATAGTCAAATTCTTTTGTTTTTATGTTCCCCATATGTGAGTATAAAGTGTATTCATTAATTTTGTATGATTGAGTGTGGGTCCTTTCCCCACTATTAATCTATCAAAAAAACCTAATCTAATTTTTAAAAAAAATCTAAATTAGAAACTAAATTAAATTAAAGCAAAAAGACTAATCTATTTTAATACCAAAACTAATTCTAAATTAAATGAAAAAATAATTCTAAATTAATAACAAAAACTAATCTAAATAAAAAACTAAAAACTAATTTATATTAATAATAAAATTTTAATTTAAAAACTCATTAAAAACTAATTATTTAAACTAAATGACAAAAACTACTCCTAAATTAAAAACAAATCTAAATTGGAAACTAAACTGTATTAGTGACTAATAAAAAAAAATTATAAAAAAATTAATTAAAAATTAATTAAAAAAACTAATTCTAGATTAGAAACTAATCTAAATTAAAACCTTAAAAAACTAATTCTTAAAAAAAACTTAATTTTAAAAAACAAAAACTTATTTAATTTAATATCTATTTAATGAAAGTAGAAAAACTAAGTTAATTCTAAATTAATTCACCAGGGCAGAATCTCATATCGCTGGTATTACCTTCTCATCTCTTTTACCAAAAACCATTACAAAGCAAAAGTAGAACTCGTGGAATATAAAGAGAAATCTATAAATACTCACGGCCATTTCTATGTTGTAAAAAGGGAATATAAAGAGAAATCTATAAATAGAATGTATAAAGGTCAGTGTTCATACGTGGAGGCGAGCTATGTTGTAATCAGCAATAATAGAGTTGCTATTTTATTAATATATATTAATATTAATTTAAAAGTTTTTTAAAACATAATATTATGTTTATATTTTTATGTATTAATATTAATTTAAAATCTTTATATAAATTTTAGAAATTTGTTTTACAAATATATTTTATATTATTTATTTTATATATTTTTATTATTTTTATTAAAAAGAAGCTTTGACATTACTAATTATATATTATCATTTTAGAATTTTTTATATGATTTTAGAAACTTTCTTATATTTATATTAATATAAAATTCTTAATATAAATATAATATATGTATTTGCT
Source organism: Chamaecyparis obtusa (assembly GCA_027943335.1). Classification (NCBI taxonomy): domain Eukaryota; kingdom Viridiplantae; phylum Streptophyta; class Pinopsida; order Cupressales; family Cupressaceae; genus Chamaecyparis; species Chamaecyparis obtusa. The sequence goes on along the minus strand of BSBK01004196.1, from coordinate 692,964 downwards.
AGTTAATTTGATATATTTGTGATTTTATATTCTTTTTATATCATAAATCAAATCTTTTATAATTTAAATTTTACTCTATATTATTATTCATTTAGAAACATATAATTAATTTGAGATTTTTGAGTATATGATAGTGTCATAACCCAAAGTTTGACAATATTTGTCAATTTTTCTAAAAGTCTTTTATAAATAATACGTGACATCTCAACTTTAACATCCCGTAATTTGCTCCTAAAATGTAGAAACTGTGAGAGTGGTCATTAATTCAGATATCTTCCACTTCTCGCATTGATTACGGATTTTAACCTCTTCTCTATTTTCCAGCCTATCCAGTGTATCTTCCAGGCTTTTTCTTGATAATACTTATCTTTTTATTCTTGATGGGGGATGGCCCTGTTTTTGAGGTTGGAAACGTAAGATAGGAGGAAAAACTGAGAGAGTGCGCGTGCTCTTTGCAACCGAACCAAGAACACCAGGTTATCTTCTTCCTGTTTATTTTGGGTGCAATGCTGAACAATTTTAGCTCTGATGTGCTTGCTAAAAACTGTCTATTCCTTCTAAAGCTATGAGTATTGTAGATATGTCTGTGTTAAAATGATTGTTTTCCTCATATTAAAATTTATATTGTTTTGAGATTACAGCTGCTGGTATTTTAAAGACCAGAGGATTGTTTTTCTTTTCTGCGTTAAATCCTATTCCTTTTATACTTCATCCTTACCAATTTTCTAATAATAAAAATGAGATTACATCTTAAGCGGATGAGCTAATCATCTCACATAGTTTCTTCCATAGGCTCATCATCGTCTATTTCTTCAATTCTCATTTTCTTGACAGCCTGAGATGCATCAGATTTGACTACATTAGTAGGAATTTCTATTAAGATATTTGATTTTAACCCAGTGACTGGATTTACTAGTCCTCCATTTCTCTCCACACGGTAGGATAACCCTGACTTCCCAGGCATTGCATCTATGAATACAGTACAGTTTTCATCAATTTCTCCATTGATGAGCATTTGAGACAAATGAGTCACAACTTTCTTTTCCAGCCAACGTCTCAAGGGTCTAGCACCATAGACAGGATCGCAGGCTTCTTCAAGGACAAGGTCTAAAGCTGCATCAGTGACTCCCAAAGCAACTTCTCTCTCTGCAAGCCTTACTGCTACATCTTTCATCTGCAATCTGGCAACTTTTCTCAGGTCCTCATTTTTAAGAGGATCAAAAATAACTATTTCATCAAGTCTATTTAACAGCTCTGGCCTGAAGTGTTTTCTCACTTCTTGCAATACTTTCTCTCGGGCAACTTCCATGGATGTGCGTCCAGAGAGTCCTGCAAGAAAGTACTCTGCTCCAAGGTTGGATGTCATGATGATGACGGTGTTGGAGAAGTTAACTGTCCGACCATGTCCGTCAGTCAATCTACCATCATCAAGCATCTGAAGCAAAGTGTTGAATACAGATACATGTGCCTAAAAAAAATATCGAATTGGGTTGCTTTGGATTCTCTGTAGCTTTAGGATTTCTGCACTGTTCGCTCTGTACATTTTTTGAATCTTTGGGAAAACAAGAAAACTCACCCCATTACCAAGATGATGAGATTAGACATATATTTGTCAAGTTATATGCTTAATTTTAGCACATCTGCAATTGGGTTTTGATGGATATGGATTAGTTTAGAGATGAACCAGTAGAAAAGCTTCTGCGGTGAAGGTCTATTTTTTTTTACATACAGATGTGTGTGAGGTGGGCAGGTGTCCTCGCCATCCCTTCTCTGTCATTTCTACAGTAGGATAATTTGTCATTATCCAAAATGTCAAATCTTAGTTCCATTACAAATAATGAGCGGTATATAAAAGTTACTGCAGATTGAAAACTTGTCTGATATGTGGCATTCAATGTGAATCTGAATATTGTAGCAGTGTTTAGATGCTTATCTTTAAGGACTAGGTGGTGAAGACAAGGTGTGAAAATCACCAACAAATGTCCCTCCATGCATGGGAATTGGAGATTTAGATCATACTTTTCTTGGATTGACTTCACTTCAATGTTATTGTCACATTTCAAAATGCATTTAGGATTCTCTCGACATTTTTGTTTAGGGTTTTTGTCTTCCCAATAAGAAGATTTTGTACAAATTTCAAAAGAATTTTATATCGTTGTTCGCTAGTTTGCCTTGTAAAACCATCAAATAGAAAATGAAATATCCAGCAAATGAGTAGCAATGCCACAACATTTCAACCAAATTGAAATCTAAGTCATGGAGCCAACTGTGTTAATATTGAATATTACCATTATCAATCAGCATTGTCTGTCTTTAATATAAAAGAAGGGTTATCAACACCATTGGATGATGATGGTGGGTGCTTGTGCTATAAGGCTACTATTAACTATAATTTGCTTGTAATACTTGTTTATCCATTATAGTAATGTCATTAACCGATGGTCTTTCTTTTGGATTAGCAAGGAATGTGCTTGCCAAATAAATGTGTGATTCTTTAGCTTTACTTTGTATGTATTTAGGACATAGTCATACTAGATGCTTTATGAGTTTTGATAATTCTCTGACATAGGAAATTAACTGCATAGTTGTACTTCTTGAGATAACCACTGACTGTCCTAAATGAGTGGAATTTGAGAGTTGAAATGTTTTATATTATTGGTAAATGATGTTGATTAATCCTTTGATGTATAATCATACTTCAACATTATGATGTTATTGACATGTTTGGATAGTTAAGGGAATAATTTTACTTATGTTTTGTATGTATGTGGAATACACCCATGAAGCATGTTGCACTATGCATTAAGTAAGAATCTTGCTCATCATTATCCATTTTGTGAATGGAATCAGTTTTATTTAGAAATGATTTTGGAAGTGCATGATATGGTTGTTGTAATTTGAATATGGATGTATCTTGTCACACAATTCCATTACTTCAGTCAGTTTTACTTTGTTAGACTATTTCTAGCTGGGCTGGGTATCTTTCATGTCAGGAAAGATTCCGGGGAAGCATAACTGCTTCGTGGTAGGGTGGAAACGCACTCCCACAATATTCTTGCCCTCTTGTTTTCATGTGTAGTAGGTTTCTGGAGCTCCTGTCAGGAAGGTCTTCTTTCATAGCATGTTATGGTTCTTTATATTGACCATTAGTCTATTGTATTTATATTTTCTCTCTCATGATAGTCAGTCGATGACTGATATTTTTATTTGACAAGTTAGTCGAATTTAGCTAATATCTTTAATGTTTTATGACATGTGATGTATTGGGGTGTTTTCGATAGTTGGTCGACACTCTTCTTTATTATGGACTCATGTGTCACATAATCTGTTCGACAGTTTTTGGGTCGAAACTTATTTTCTTTCTTTGAATTTAAGGACAATCATTTATTTTTGTCATCTTGTACATTCGACATTTGACTTAGTTGATTGACTCTTTTGTCTTGTGGATATTTCCGATGTGGCACAAGTTGTTGAGAGTTCAGCCTTTACAGATAGTAACTTTTAATTATTATTTTTTATTATATTTAGATTTGTTTCAAAGAAAATATAGGAATTTAGGAACTTGCTTTTTAAATTCAAGATTTTTGCATGTGTTACTAATTTAAACTTATTTTCTAATTTTACATTCTTTGTTTCTATATAAAAAAATCATATACCAAGAATATTACTGTAGCTTCAATCTTTTTATTCTGAATCACAGTCTTAAGATAACTACTTCATTATAGAATTATATTTTAGATTATTTTATGTATTTTTCCAGTGATTGTATAGAATAATATTTTACACATAGTTACTAATACTATATTAGGTTTTTTGTAGGTACCTCAAAAAATGTCTTCAAAGATGATGGAGAGTCTTTCGTAACACAAAATATTGGCATAGAAGTTATTCCCATATGATGAAGTTAACACAAGTTGTGGTTACTATTCATGCAAGTACATTTTCTGTAGGTACCTCAAAAAATATCTTCAAAGATGCATGAAGAGTCATTCATAGCAAGTACTATTGATTGTGAAAGAGGATCTTTAAAACAAAATATCATCAAAGATGTCAGAAAGTCATAGTTGAGTTGGATACACTAGATGCATTAATGAGAGTATCCTTAAATCGATTTGAAACAAATAATGTAAATTGGAATGAAGTATATCAAATATGGAAGAACACAAAGTCAAGAAGAGTTCTTGATCTTGATATTATTTATTTTTATTATTTTATGTTTTTTATCCTTAATAAAATAAAATAAAATTTTCTTCTATATTAGATTATTAGATGTTTTACTTTTGAGTGACTTTAAAAAAAATTAAAAAAAAAATATCATCAAAGATGTCAAAAAGTCAAAGTTGAGTTGGATACACTAGATACATTAATGAGAGTATCCTTAAATCGATTTGAAACAAATAATGTAAATTGGAATGAAGTATATCAAATATGGAAGAAGACAAAGTCAAGAAGAATTCTTGATCTTGATATTATTTATTTTTATTATTTTATGTTTTGTATTATTAATAAAATAAAACAAACTTTTAGATGTTTTACTTTTGAGTGACTTTTTAAAAAAATACATTTTTTATTTGAAAATAATTAGATTATTTGCACTGTTTTATTAAAAATAAAATATTTTTTAATTTCTTATAAACAGACAATTGTATCTAACTTTTACTATAGCTTCGATCTTTTTTATTCCTCGTAGTGAATCACAGACTTCAGATAACTACTTTGTTACAGAATTATATTTTAGATTATTTTACGTATTTTTCCAATCATTGTATAGAATAATAATTTACACAGTTACTAATATTATATTGATTTTTTATAGGTATCTCAAAAAATGTCTTCAAAGATGCATGGAGAGTCTTTCCCATATTATGAAGTTAACACAAGTTGTGGTTACTATTCGTGTAAGTACTATTGATTGTGAAAGGGGATCTTCAAAACAAAATATCATCAAAGATGTCAGAAAGTCAAAGCTGAGTTGGATACACTAGATGCATTATTGAGAGTATCCTTAAATCGATTTGAAACAAATAATATAAATTGGAATGAAGTATATCAAATATGGAAGAACACAAAGTCAAGAAGAGTTCTTGATCTTGATATTATTTATTTTTATTATTTTATGTTTTTTATTCTTAATAAAATAAAATAAAATTTTCTTCTATATTAGATTATTAGATGTTTTAATTTTGAGTGACTTTAAAAAAAAAATTGAAACAAAATATCATCAAAGATGTCAGAAAGTCAAAGCATTAATGAGAGTATCTAATTTGAAACAAATAATGTAAATTTGAATGAAGTATATCAGATAAGGAAGAACACTAATATTATATTGATTTTTTATAGGTATCTCAAAAAACGTCTTCAAAGATGCATGGAGAGTCTTTCCCATATTATGAAGTTAACACAAGCTGTGGTTACTATTCATGCAAGTACTGTTGATTGTGAAAGGGGATCTTCAAAACAAAATATCATCAAAGATGTCAGAAAGTCAAAGCTGAGTTGGATACACTAGATGCATTATTGAGAATATCCTTAAATCGATTTGAAACAAATAATATAAATTGGAATGAAGTATATCAAATATGGAAGAACACAAAGTCAAGAAGAGTTCTTGATCTTGATATTATTTATTTTTATTATTTTATGTTTTTTATCCTTAATAAAATAAAATAAAATTTTCTTCTATATTAGATTATTAGATGTTTTAATTTTGAGTGACTTTAAAAAAAAAATCAAAACAAAATATCATCAAAGATGTCAGAAAGTCAAAGCATTAATGAGAGTATTTGATTTGAAACAAATAATGTAAATTGGAATGAAGTATATCAGATAAGGAAGAACACAAAGTCAAGAAGAGTTCTTGATCTTGATATTAATTATTTTTATTATTTTATATTTTGTATCCTTAATAAAATAAAATAAACTTTTAGATGTTTTACTTTTGAGTGACTTTTTAAAAAAATACATTTTTTATTTGAAAATAATTAGATTATTTGCATTGTTTTATTAAAAATAAAATATTTTTTAATTTCTTATCAACAGACAATTGTATCTAACTTTTACTATAGCTTTAATCTTTTTTATTCCTCATAGTGAATCACACACTTCAGATAATTACTTTATTATAGAATTATATTTTAGATTATTTTATGTATCTTTCCAGTCATTGTATAGAATAATATTTTACACATAGTTACTAATACTATATTGATTTTTTATAGGTACCTCAAAAAATGTCTTCAAAGATGTATGGAGAGTCTTTCCCATATTATGAAGTTAACACAAGTTGTGGTTACTATTCGTGCAAAATATCATCAAAGATGTCAGAAAGTCAAAGCTAAGTTGGATACACTAGATGCATTAATGAGAGTATCCTTAAATCGATTTGAAACAAATAATATAAATTGGAATGAAGTATATCAAATATGGAAGAACACAAAGTCAAGAAGAGTTCTTGATCTTGATATTATTTATTTTTATTATTTTATGTTTTTTATCCTTAATAAAATAAAATAAAATTTTCTTCTATATTAGATTATTAGATGTTTTACTTTTGACTTTAAAAAAAAAATCAAAACAAAATATCATCAAAGATGTCAGAAAGTCAAAGCTGAGTTGGATAGACTAGATGCATTAATGAGAGTATCTGATTTGAAACAAATAATATAAATTGGAATGAAGTATATCAGATAAGGAAGAACACAAAGTCAAGAAGAGTTCTTGATCTTGATATTATTTATTTTTATTATTTTATGTTTTGTATCCTTAATAAAATAAAACAAACTTTTAGATGTTTTACTTTTGAGTGACTTTTTTAAAAAATACAATTTTTATTTGAAAATAATTAGATTATTTGCACTGTTTTATTGAGAATAAAATATTTTTTAATTTCTTATCAACAGACAATTGCATCTAACTTTTACTATAGCTTCAATCTTTTTATTCCTCATAGTGAATCACAGACTTAATATAACTACTTCATTATAGAATTATATTTTAGATTATTTTATGTATTTTTCCAGTGCTTGTATAGAATAATATTTTACACATAGTTACTAATACTATGTTGGTTTTTTATAGGTACCTCAAAAAATGTCTTATGCATGGAGAGTCTTTCGTAACACAAAATATTGGCATAGAAGTTATTCCCATATGATGAAGTTAACACAAGTTGTGGTTAGTATTCGTGCAAGTACTGTTGATTGTGAAAGAGGATCTTCAAAACAAAATATCATCAAAGATGTCAGAAAGTCAAAGCTGAGTTGGATACACTAGATGCATTAATGAGAGTATCCTTAAATTGATTTGAAACAAATAATGTAAATTGGAATGAAGTATATCAAATATGGAAGAATACAAAGTCAAGAAGAGTTCTTGATCTTGATATTATTTATTTTTATTATTTTATGTTTTGTATCCTTAATAAAATAAAACAATTTTTTCTTCTATATTAGATTATTAGATGTTTTATTTTTGAGTGACTTTTTAAAAAAATATAATTTTTATTTGAAAATAATTAGATTATTTGCATTGTTTTATTAAGAATAAAATATTTTTTAATAATTTAATATATGTATTACAAATTATATGAACAAAATATTTAAAGTTAAAATAATTTATTAAATTATTCATAAATTAAAAAAATTCACAATCAATATTTTTTTTAAAATATAAAATAAAAGACACTAAAATGACCAGACCATCATAAGAAATTCATATGACAGGCAAGGGTGGCCGTCAAATTCCAAGCCTATATCAGACCATGATGACTCCTAGTTTGAAGCTTGAGATTTTACTCCCCACCAAATTTGTTCAAGCTTTTAAATGTAGCAAAGACAACATCCAAAGACTGGCAAATTTCCTTCAAACACTGGAAACTTTTGAGATTTCTAAAGGGTTTCTATGAGCCTACTTAACACATGTAAGTCCTCAAAGAGTCATAAATAAAAGAAATGATATTTACTGTGTCAAATATAGAATCGTTTCAATAAATAAATTGCATCTCCAAAAGGATTATAATGTGTCCAATACAAGATTGTTTCTAGCATTCGTCATTGCAAAAATATTCGTTATCGGGCCTTCCTGTGAATACCCAAACCTTCCCACAATTCGAATCTTTGATCCAACCTCTACGACAGTAGCTTAGCAGACGTCCTCTTCTGTACATGCACAGACAAAACAAAGTAAATTGTCATTATTTTTTAAAGTTGCAAATATTACTCATAGGGTTTCTTTCTAATTTTATAATAATCAACAATAATATTCAGCACAAATGAAATATTAAAATATCAAAAAGGGTGTTGGGTATTTAATGAAGAAAACTAAATATTAAAGCACCCTACTGTAAGGAAGGCCATTCATCTTATTCAAACACCATAATCTCTAACAATCGCCAAAATCTCCAATAGTTATGTACAACACAATAATACTTTATTTCAATCTAAATAAAGTCTCTAAATTAACATTGGCGTTCAAATAACTATTATCGATCATTTACGTCGGGTTTGTCATCCTAGATAGGAAAAATTGTTAGTGTGCGAATATGAAAAGCATGAAAAACCGTATTCAAATTATCTCTAATCTTCAATGAAGCAATTAAACAAATTTGCATAAAATGATGTAAAACAAAAATGAAACCATGCAAACTCTTTTTTGTGCTTCATTGTTCTTCTTTCTCCTCTTTAATGTCACTCTTTATTGACAATTGCACTAATATGATCGAAAAGAAAGAATGAAAAAATTAATAATAATGAGAATATTCAAATCGTGGTTAACCAAAAAAGAAAGAAGAAAGTCTATTAAATAGAAAATTGACTCAAAAACTAAATGGTCACCAAGAAGAAACAGTGAGGTAGAGGGAAAAGAAAAGATAACAAACAACAATAAAAGCCAGGTAATAAAATCATTTTGTAAATTTCCCTCCAAAAGCCCAAACAAAACTCAAGTAAATATATATATTTAAATGTGAAAATAAAAAGAGAAATAAAAAGCCAAAAATTAAGTGAGAAAATAAAAAGCCATTTGAATATTAAAATATTCAAATGTAAACTAAAAGATAGAAAAGACATAAATAAATGAAATCTATTTATGTCTAATCGGATAAGGGAAATTAATTAATTAATTAATTCCTTAGGAACAACATTAAGACAATGATTAAATAATTGGTAAAAATTATTGAATTAATCACGCCAAAAGACCAAAATGTGATAGGATGTCCATGACACATGATAGGATGGCAGATAAATCAAAATTTTTATAAAATTGATCTAAAATGACTCGAAATTGACCAAAATTAACCGAGGATACAAATGACAATTAAAAAAAGGACCTAGGGACGATGACCATTTTTAAGTGTCTACATGGGGAATGCTAGACTAAGGTAAATGCAATATGCAAAATGATGATTATGATGGCTAGTTGTGATACTAATTTTTTGTAGATTTTTTATTTTTTGGGAATGCAAGACTAAGGTAAATGTAATATGCAAAGTGACAATTACGACAACTAGGATATGACACTAAAATGTATACAAAAAGGAAAAATAATGACTATGGTATGAAACTAAGGTGTGAACAAAGAGACCTAAAAGGAATTTTTTGGAAGTTTTAAGGACAAAACTTTAGGAGAAAACCTAGTAATTAGAAGAATTTTCTTAACCTCCAAGTTGGGATAAAAGTGCCAAGTTGACAAGATGTTCATTGTGACAAAAAGATGGTTGGTTTGGAGGAGGTTAAAATTGTTCTAAGAATGACTTTGAAAATGTCCAAAAAAGTAAACCCTCTAGTTTCTAAAGATAACCCTAAAGGTGAAAATGTCAAACTCTAGGAAACGCAACCTATATTTTAGATTTTTTGGAATTTTTGGAATATGCAAGGTTAACCTTAATGATGTATGCAAAGAGTAAACCCTAAATAATGTATGCAATAAGGACACCCTAAATGATGTATGCAACAAGGAAACCCTAAATGTTGTATGAAACAAGGAAACCCTAAGTGATGTATGCAACCTATGGAATGCCAATCACTATATTTTTTGGTTGAACAGGTCTATCTAGACTATCTAGTAATCCTAATTTTGACTAATTTACAAATTTTTGGGAGTATGTCAGGAAATTGTGTCATATAAATAAAGAAAAAGCATTGCAGAGTCTAGCATATGAGTTGCAAGGATATGTGACTATGTAGCAGGACAGTAGCAATTACAGTATTTATATCTATCGAATGTGTATCAACATAATTTGATTATGTAGAAGAACATAATCATTATGTATCAAAATCTAGTAATTGTGTAGTAGAATGTGGTGATTATAGTGAATAGTCTACTAAAATAGTTTCAAGTATTGTGCATGCAAATCAAGGATCAATTACGTAGTAGGGATTGTTAATTATTTTTTTCAATTTCTAAAAGTTTGATTATCAGTCAATTTTTCAAATACACACATACGACAATATGGTTGTTGACAAAATTTGGACTATAGCACTTTGTATATGTTCAAGGAATTTTTCAATCCCTCAGTTTTCCATTGGTCTTATCACAAATGAAAACACTTGAAAATAGTCTTAATCTAATGACTAGGTTTCATTGCAATATTTTTAGCCCATGGCTTCGAAACTCTGTCAACTCAAATAACCCTATCACATCCTAGGGTGCACCTATTTTTTTGCCTTTTTCCAAATTTTGTTCAAAGAAGAATTCTCTTCAATTAAATCAACCTCTTGGGATCCTTATGGTGAGTATCTCAGGGGTAGATTCTTCCCTCCCCTTGCACTAAAAATATTCCAATGTTTAGATAAAAAGGGGTGGCCTCTAAAATAAGGTGCCTAGTATTATTTGTGATTCTCACCCTAATGGGATTCAAGGGTGAGACACACCAGCCACACCATGTCCTAAGGCACTCTTAGTCCGTCTTGGACTATCACTAACACACCAAGCCCAGGATGGGTTAATTATAAGACTAGGATTTTTCTAGAGTCTTATTTATATAGTGGCTAGAGGGATTTACCACTTTGAGTTCATTTCTTGAGGTGATGAAATCCCCAAGAAGGTTCTCTCTAAATAAAATGAAAAATGGGGTTCTACAAAAGATTGTGCAAGTGCACCAAACATGTCAGGAAAATTGATCAATTTTTAAGCCCAAATCCAAATGTGATCTAATCTACCAATAGACAAAATAAAAAAAAGTTAAATTTTAAACACTAAATGAAGTGTGATATAATCTAAGAATAAGAAATAAAAATAAATTCTTCCATGCCACACACTACAAATCAAAAATAAAAATCCCTAAATCTAAGAATTAGAAATCATTTGAATAAAGATTGCTAAGACTGATAACCAAGTTATAAATTTCACAATAACCCCTCATGATGTTATAAAACATATTCATGGATTCTTTTTCCAATATTTCTTTGTGATCTTCTTCATCTATCACTGTATGCTCGAAGTTTTTATTGATTCGACTTTTCTCTTTATTTATTCTATACTCAGGTGCACACCTTACGACAACCTTCTTTTCTCTTATTGGTCTAGAAATTTAATTGAAAGATGTTTCATCGTATCTGTGATTGTGTCTTTTCCATTAACAAATGCATCTTAAAATGTAGCGAATGCATCTCTATATACCACAATTACATTGTTTAATAAATAATTGCATTGAATCCCCCTAGACACATAGAAAAGAGAAAATAAAATGTTAGATACCTAAATGAATGTGTATTATAAAATTGCAATTGCATATTTTAACCATTAAATTGCAATGAATAATCCATGTTTTTGTCAAAGGAATTTGGGCTTGCATAGAAAATCAAAATCATGAAAATTAGAAAATAAAAGTGTTCATGTTGGGTTTCACAAAAATAGAAAATAAAAAGTGTTCATGTCATGTTCACAAGAATGTATAGGGGTAAAATCATTCAGATGTAATTCTTACAACTTGATATTAACGAGTCTAAACACAAAAGATTCAATCCTATCACTATCCTACACCTATTCAAGAGAGAATAAAAAAAATGTGTGCATTGCAAAATAAACAATTCAATTCAAACCAAATGAAAAGCTCTCCCTTTTCTCTCTCCTTCTCATGCAATACTGGATCTCATATTTTCTCAAATATGAAAGCACAAGAATTCAAGAATTGTGGTTGTTGAAATTGTAAGGAACCATCCTCTTTAATACAATCCTAGGCTTTGTTAGTTAACAGATTTTTCCTTTTAACATGATCATGAAGCCAACCCTTTATGCCCAAAATGAAAGACAAACTGCCACTAACACTTGGACAAATCACTATTGAATTAGTGACTTTCCTCTAAATTTTAGAGGTACAACTCCCTCATAAGATGTAATTTTAATACTTTCCGGGTTATGATTTTAACCAGAAAGTAGGAAAGGAAATTGACACCCGATCATCACCATGATAAGAATGTAATTATGAGATTATAAAAAAAGGGAAAAGAGATGGATGACACAAAGATCACCCACTCAAACCCCACAAACAACTACAATCAAGAAAAAAAGAAGGGACTCCTTCCATAAATGTGCTAGCAAATAAGAACCCAAATTCCAAAACAAACATATACCCACAATCAAATGTAACAAAAGGAAGATTAAATGTAATTGCAAATTTACAAAGAAAAATTACAACTGCAAAGAGTACCAATAAACAAAAAGATCTAGATTGTCTCTTATTTCATAATCAAATTGAAATTCAAAGATCTCAGCCCCCTTTTATACAACATAGTATGTTCTTGAACAAAAACCCCTACTTATTTCCCCTTTTACATGTAGTGCCTCTTATGTTTGCATTTTGTTCCATGGTGGTTTTGATCTGAGATATACTCTATTTTATTATTATGATTATCTACATGATGACATGCATCGATGATAGTTTATTATTTTGGATGTCAGTATTTAGTTGTGATAGATGGTTAGATTATATTATTGTTTTCAATTTGATCATATTTGCATGATGATGTTAGTGATGTGACATGATACATTATGATGATATAAGGTGTATTTTACATTTGGGATTATTGTTTATGATTAGCAGGATGATTTTATTGGACTCATTGATATATTGTGTCATGTATGTTGTTAGGTATTTCGGTTGTTTACTTTTGTTGACTTATGCTCATATTGTCATAAAATGATTATTTAAATATTTATATTTAAATGATATATTTACATTATTAAAATAAAATATTAATTTAATGAGATATTGTCCATTGTTATGTTTGCATAATTGTTATGCATTATGTCATTTGTTCTTGCACGAAATGATCTACAAAGTCATAGTTACTCATTCGTGAGGTCCACATGATGGTGTCGCTCCCCTTTGTTGTTTGTCATCTTGTATATTATGTGTTTTGACTATTTGTATCATGAGCATCTACACTTTTGTTTTCTTGTTTTAGTGAATAAGTACTAGGCACATTCTGCCTGAGCTACAGGATTTGAGTGTGTCTATCTCCTCGGCAGTGGCACAAGAGATAGTAGTTTTGGTCTTGCATACTGATCCAATGTCATCCTTGTAAGGATGGTGTATCTATATTATTATATTGTTCCCTTAGGTGTGTGTTGGTAAATCTGGATTCATATTGCATACTGTGTTAGACCCATGAGCGTGTTTGTGCATTTTGAGCTCTACAGTTATTGCAGAAGGATTCAATTTTAAATGTTGATTTTAATGTATTTGGGGGTTTCAATGTTATTTTTATTTATCGTCTAATTTGTCATAGTTGGATTATAGTTATTTGAATTGATTTTATTTAATTTGGGGAAAAGAAAAATAGATACTTTAAATAATCTATTTGAAAGTCACTTTTCGGAAAAGTGCTTTATAATTTGTGAGTTTTTTTTACTCACTTTTCACTTTGCTCTTTTGTGTTCAAATTGGGATTTTTCTCCAATTTGTGTTGGAGAAAATGGGTTATTTGCTTGTTGGGTAATTTGGTTGTCACATTTATACGTGGAGCGGCTTGTTGGAATTAGGTCAGAATTGCTCCACTTTGCTGAAGATTTCATTCGATTAAGTGGAATCTTCAATTATTTATCCTCATTTTGGTTTTTCTTCATTCCTCTGAGGTAGGGCATCTTCCCATTTTCTATTTTCTTCATTATTTCAAATGGAATCTCTTGTAATATATTAGTGGGATGAGAATTAGTATTCCTCACATTTGTGTTTATTTTCATCACCTAGTTGGGTGGTGTGTGTGTGAAAATTGTACCTGATCTGTAGACACAACACTTCAGTAAAACATTAGAGGTTAGCTATAATCAAAATCGTGCAAAATTGAAATCTAATCTAACCAAGTGATTTACTACCTTCTAATAGGTGCGAGATTGATGTTCTCAGATTGTAATCGAGATCAGTGACCTAGACAACACCTAAATGAAGGATTTGAATGCAATTGATCTATATTTTTGATATTTTCTATGCAATAAGAATGATAAAAACTGATATGAATCTATGCTAATATGAAATTGATATGCTATGAATGCTATTGAAAATTGATATGCTATGAATGCAAAAATAAGATTGATCTCACAAAGATGTCGATTCGCAAGAGCTTTGATTCTTCAATTCCAATTCTCCAGCGTGATTGTGCAAAATATGAGATGAATTATGAAGAGCTGAGCCTTGTTTCTATAGAAATTCAAGGCTTTGGAGGTGCATGAGAAAAAGCCATAAATCACTCAAATAACTCAACTTGATTTTTGAGTTATTTTTAAATAAAGATAATTAAGTCACAAAAATCATGCAAAAGCACAGTTCAACTTGAATTAGAAGTTTAGATCAACTTTAAAACTCCAAAAGATGTTGAGTTTCAAAAAGCTAACAACTTGCATTGATTTTCCAATTTTGAGTTTAACTGGTCCTTGAATGTGCACATGGATAATTATGATTTAATAAATAAATAAAGTGATTTATTCTCAACTTAACTGCTTTTTGAAATAAAATAATTAATTTATGGGTTAATTAACTATTTTACCAAACTTTTATTAAAAATTATATTATTAAATAATGACAACATGCTTTAATTAATTAAATAAGAATTTAATCAATCATTCATAGGAATTTTGATTTATTGTCAAAATTAAATAATACAATTAATAATAGATATAATTAAATTTAATTAAACAATTAAGTGGCAAATATTAAATCTAATTAATTAAATATGCAAAATATTTAATTAATCAAATTTTAGGATAAATGTGATTTATTGCCAAATAATTATAAAATTAAAGATAATTATGATGATTAGGAATATTACTAGGAATATTCCCCGATGTAGAATTTAAGATAATCAATTATGATTCGATGATGTTTAGATGTGCCTTAGATTAGGACTTTGATGTCGATTTCGTTCGAATTGAAGATGTAGGAGATTAATGAGCTTATAGCCCATTTTTGGGGTATTACATTTTGCCCCTCTTTGAATTACTGTGCGAAGCGCAGTGGTTCAAAGAAAGTCTGTGTTTGATAGAGATATGAAACTGATGTGAAATTGATAATTGATATGAGACAGAAGCTGATTGATATTGATTTGATATGAAGATAATAGGTCCTGAATGACCAAAGATAATGTTCACTATAGCAGCGATGAACTGCGGATTGCGAAAAAGTGTCAAAACACCTAATTCCAAACCTTAGGATTGCAAAGAAGTGAGTGACCCATTCTAGACTCGATTGTCTTAGCAGAACTAGCAGGTATCACATCCGAATCCTTCAGTTGCCAAAGAACCAAGGGAAGAACACTGATGAATCGATGGGTGCAAAAACTGATATAGTTTACAAGATTAGGAGAATACCAGATTGATATGGATCTTGATGAATCTGATATGCCCCAAGTGATGGTAGATTTGCCCCGAGCGATGAGGTCTTTTTGATGAATCAGTAACTAGACGTGATTATTGTCTTGATTACTGATGAAAGATATTGATTTCCAATTTGATTACAAACTTTGAATGATATGCAATACCATGCCCCCTTCGGGATTAAAATTGAAATCTGACAAGAAAAGTCAGTGTTGAGAGTTTAGAAGCATGTTAATTGATTTGAGAAGTGGTTAAACACGTCTGGTGAATGCATTCTGCATCGTTTAGAGGTCCTGGAGACCAAGGTTGACTAGGTTTGATCATGAGTTGACCATAGTTGACCAAGTTGAAATTTTGATAGTTTGATGTAAGATAATCAGTTAAGTTGAAAAATGGATTTCTACTATGATTGAAGGTTGATTATGCAAGTAGTTGACAATATGAATGATCTCAAATTTTGATTTTGATCCCGAAAAAGGATTCTACTTGCTATTTCATTGGAGGAACCTTCATGTGGGATTCAGCTCTTGTTAGATTGGAAGATGTGAGTGGAGAATCATTTAAGCTTCAAAGTTTATTTAGCCATTGTGAGATCATGCAAACATGCAAAATGCAAAGAGACATGCCAAATGAAATGCAACCTAAGACTTAGGACCTAGTCACTGATCATGTGTCAATTTGTTATCATCATTGAACTTTTAGGTAACCAGATAAATCAATACAATGCCCACTAGCCATGAAACCATAGACATATGAATATCGATTTGTATGCGCAAGAATCAATACAACACCCACTGGTTATACAACCATGGACATATGAATATTGATTTGTATTCAGAATGTTGGATTAGATATAAGCACCAAGGCACAAACGCTAGGATGACCTGAATATCATGTCCATTTTGATATAGCAATTTGTACAAGCATCAGAACATAAACATCGTGATGACCTGAGTACACCTTGCGTTTAACATACACATCAAACAATCAAAAGATCATTCTAAATCTAGTGTGAATTACCCGTAGTGACCCTTTATTGTTCACCTCCTTAGGTAAGATCGCGTTTCACAGTAGGAGAAAGAATTTACTTTAAAAAGATAATAGTTAGATCAAACGTCCTTGAATTTTTTAGGTATCAATGGTCGAGGTATGCATGGCCATCCAATTCGAGATAGAGGCTCTTACAGTCGGACACCATTTCAATCCAGAATTTCCAAAGTTGTTAGATGTTCACATACAAGCAGAAGACAAAGAAAAGATTATGCCCCCAGTCATCACCCTCTAAATCCTGTAAAGGACATCATCGAAGAGCTTGAAGGGACACAATATGCAAAAATCTCAATGCGGATCAACAAGCATACAAGGAGATAAAAGCATGAAAAGCACAAATTGTTTTCAGTTGAGTTTTGATGTTTGATTGTTGTAGATGCAAAATCCTTTCTGGAGACGAGACAAACAGACTGACTCAACTGGAAGCTTCAAAGGACTTTGACTGGATAGGAAATGTCTAAGACACATGGGAGACCATAAGATATGACATTGATTGCCCCCAAATTTGAACATTGATAGGATACAGATGCTTGAGCTAATTGGTGTACAGACCGACTTATTGAAACCAGGATATGCAGAAACAAACCGGGAGATATGTACAAACTAAAGCAAGACTGAAAGCTGGGAAAGACCAAGATTGTGCTGATAGATGGAGCATTTTGGAACAAGTGGCACCCGTTTGCCGAGTTTTCACCATCTTGGCAGAGATTCTATTTTTGCTACGAAGGCGCCTGTTTCCAAGTTTTCACCAAGGCATTTTTTTTCTTTGTTTTCATTTTTTTTTGTATTTTTCATTTTTTTCAATTTTTTTTTGAATTTTTGATATTTTTTTATTTTTTTGTGAATCATCAAGGTGCCTATTGCTAGGTTTTCACCAAGATGTTCATTTTTTCATGACTTTTTCCGATTTTTAGGATTTTTTCAGGATATTTAACCATAGACTAAATGCCTTAGGCGTAGAATTTCTTCAGATGGAGAACGTTGATTGGTTCTCAGAGCTTTTCTCCTTTAGTTGTTGAGAGTTGATAGGCACCAGAGCCAAAAGTAGCAGTGATAACAAAGGGACCCAGCCAATTGGGTTCGAACTTCCCCTTGCATTCTCGATGTGATTGATTTTTAGGATTTTCTCTCAACACTAGATCGCCAACCTGAAATTCTCTATGTCTAAATTTCTTGTTGTAGCCTCTAGACATTCTTTTCTGATACACTCTGAGATGATTATATGCTACTTGCCTGCATTCATCTAGTAATTCAAGTTCTTGTAACCTAGACACTTTGTAGTCTTCATCAGTGACAAGTCCATGCATTCTGATTCTGAGTGATGGGATTTCAACCTCAATAGGCAGTACCACTTCAGACCCATAAACTAAAGCGAAAGGTGTAGCCCCTGTAGGTGTTCTGATACTAGTTCTGTATGCCCAGAGAGCTGGATTGATCATGAGATGCCAGTCTCTTCCTATTTTATTCACTATTCTGTGCAAGATTTTCAAGAGATTTTTGTTTGAAGCTTCAGCTTGTCCATTCCCTTGAGGATAGTAGATAGATGACCAATGTTGAGTAATCTTGAATTTGGCACATAAGTCATCTAGGTCATTGTTTTTGAATTGTCCCCCATTGTCTGTGACTATGGAATGAGGGATCCCATATCTGCAAATGATGTAGTTCAGGATGAACATAGAGATCTGTTTCCCCGTTGCTTGTGTTAGAGGAACTGCTTCTACCCATTTTGTAAAATAATCTGTAGCTGTGATGATATGGGTATGTCCATTAGAAGAGTGCGGATGGATAGTGCCTATGAGATCAAATGCCCATTGTTGAAAAGGCCATTGTGTAGTAAAGGGAATTAGATCTCTCCCTGGAGCATGAATCAAGTTGCCATATACTTGACACTCTTGACAGTTTTTAGCAAATTTAATAGCCTCTTTCTCCATTTCAAGCCAATAGTACCCGGCCCTAATAAATTTTTGAGCTAACGTTAAACCATTCAAGTGTGACCCACATATACCCTCGTGGACTTCCTCTAATGCACATTGAGACTCTTCCCATTCTAAACATCTAAGCAGTGTACCATCTAGACCTCGTTTGTACAGATCATTACCAATGATGACATATCAAGATGCGGATCGGATAAGGTTTCATTTCTCAAAATGGTTAAAGGACTCAGGGATGATTTGGTCCTGGAGATAGGAGAATAGATTTTTGTAGCGAGATGAGTCATAACCTACAACAGTGCAGATCATGCGGGTTTCAGGGGAGACATATGCAGGATAGGATATGGCTTCCACCAGGAACTCGTAGCGCAGCTCATGTTCAGGCTACTGTAAGAGAGTAGATGGTGTCGCCATTGCATCAACAGCCTTATTCTCCATTCTGGGTATTTGCTCAAATGTGATAGAGATGAAGTATTTCTTTAAATCATCTACCATTCTCTTGTAAGGAATGAGTTTTTCATCTTTGGTTTGGTACACATCATTGACTTGGTGGATAACCAATTATGAGTCTCCATGGATGTGCATCTCTGTAACTCTCCACTGTATTGCCATTTTCATACCATTGAGAAGTGCCTCATATTCAGCAATATTTTTTGTGCAAGGAAACTTTAATCTGAATGCTTTGGGTATCGAGTATCCTTGAGGAGTGATGAACAATATGCCTGCTCTAGATCCATTCTATGTGTAGGAGCCATCAAAGAATAACCGCCATGCTCTAGAAGAGAGGTGCATGATAGAGGAATTGGGAAATTCCATTTGCATGGGTGTATCATCAAACAGTGGTGCTTCAGCTAATTGATCAGCAATGACTTGTCCTTTGATAGCTTATCTTTCAACATATTCAATGTCAAATTCGCTCAAGAGCATGACCCATTTAGCTAGTCTACCTGTGAGGGCAGCTTTGCTTAGGAGATATTTCAGTGGATCAATTTTAGCTACCAAATGAGTAGTATGAGCTAACATGTAGTGTCTTAGTTTCTATGATGCAAAGATCACAGTGAGACAAGCTTTCTCAATCATAGAATAGTTCTTTTCATACGCCACCAATGTTCTACTTATATAGTAGATGGCTCTTTCCTTTTTGTCTTCATCATGTTGCGCTAGCAATGCCCCCAGTGATGTGGCTGTTGTAGAGACATACAAGATCAATGGCTTCCCATGAATAGGAGGCATCAAGATAGGCGGATTTGATAGATACTTCTTGATATGGTTAAAGTTGTTCTCGCATTCTTCATTCCATGCAAAGGTCACACCTTTATGTAATGTTTTTATAAAAGGCTGTGATATGTCCGCTAGCTGTGATATGAATCTTCTGATAGATTGAACTCTGCCTTGCAACGTCCTCATTTGACTGATATTTGTGGGAGGTTGCATCTCTATTATAGCCTTGACTTTAGCCGAATCAACTTCAATGCCTTTCTTTGAAACTATGTATCCTAAGAGCTTTCCAGAAGTGACACCAAAAGCACACTTCTTAGGATTTAGTCAAAGACTAAATTTTTCCATTCTGTCAAGGATCATGCTCAAGTCAGTTAGATGTTCAGTTCTGATCATTGATTTTGCTAAGGTATCATCAACATAATCCTCCATTGTTCTATGCATCATATCATGAAAAATAGATGTCATTGCTCTTTGGTATGTAGCTCCCGCATTTTTGAGTCCGAATGGCATAACATTCCAACAGAAGGTTCCCCACGCACATGTGAAAGCTATTTTCTCTTGATCTTCTGGAGCAATTTTGATTTGGTTGTACCCAGAAAAGCCATCCATTAAGGAATACATTTCATAGCCCGCAGTCATGTCCACTATCATATCAATGTTAGGCAGTGGAAAATCATCCTTAGGGCATGCTCTGTTCACATCTCTAAAGTCCGTGCACACTCTGATTGAACCATCTGGTTTTGAAATAGGTACAATGTTAGAGATCCACTTAGCATAGTCTATGACATGGATGAATCCAACTTTTAGGAGTTTTTCTAGTTCTTCTTTGACTAAGAGTGCAACATGAGGATGCATCTTTCTCAATTTTTGCTTGATTGGTTTTACTCCAAGAGCAATGGATAGATGGTGCATAATGAGATTGGGATCCAATCCTGGCATATCTGAATATTTCCATGCAAAATTGATCTTTTTTTCTGATAAGAATGTAGTGAATTTTTGTTTCTCTTCTTCTGATAGAGATTGTGCTACATGTACCAATTGTGGTTCCTCTGTTGTACCCAAATTGATGGATTGAGTGGGCTCAATCAGAACTGGAGATCTATCCTGTAAATGACTCGGAAGGACATCAAATATCTCATCCTTAGGTGCCTCAGAGATGTTTTCACCTTCAGATATGTCTTTTCTTTTTACTTTTGTAGGATCTGAGACTACCACAAAGTGGTTTTCACCCTCAGAACTCTTTTTCTTTTTATTTTTATTTTTTAGACTAAGATATTTGATGTCCGACTCAGTCATGCTGATGCTCGGTTCGCTGATGGAAGTCCTCATAGGCTTGACTGCATTGAGGTAACAAGCAAGGGCATAGTCACTGGAAAAGGTGTAAACACCATGGCTTGGGTTTGTGGAAGTTTGGTCGATAAGATCAGGGCGTTGGATAGTCAAAGTGGGAAAGGCTTGGGTTATGGTGTTCACAAACATGGATATGTCATCATTGGTCCTAACTTGACGCTCAAGTTCAAAGGTGATATTACAGCTCAAAATGTTCAATTCATGAATAGGCTCAACATCATCATGGGAGTCCTCTTCAGCCATAGGTGGATTAGACACGTTAAGTTCATTGTTTCGCTCTAGACCTATGTTGGGTTGAGATACATATTGGTGAATAACATCAATATATTTCTTTGTGATAAGCTCATCTTCTTCTGGAATGGCACCCCATTCATAGTCATTTGACTTAGCTTTTGATTCAGGATCTCTAGGAAATCTTAGAAAATGTGTGAAATCAGGATGAATACCCCAAGAAAGATTACCCTCAGTCTTTGACTTGAATTCATATTTGTGGGAATCAGTGTCAGAATAACTACCCCCTTCTTCTTGATCAGTTTGATTGCCTTCGAGATTGGCTGGTTCTTGTGGTGCAACCATCTCTTGCACTACAATAGGTTCTTGTGTGTCTACTACATTAATTCTTTTGATAGGATCATCTTTATCATCCAGAAGATCTTTGATCTCTTTAGGAAATTTTTCATAGGGGATGAGTTCTGAACTATTTGAATCATCATCTGAGGGTTCTGTCTCTTCTTTCTTGAGAAGGGGTTCTCCTAGTGAAATTTGTTCTATGACATGAGAACAACCACCTTTGAGATGATAGGGTTTCTTCTTAAAGCCTAAGCCACCAGTATCTTTGTTGGCTCTACCAATATGTGGAATGGATGTCACAAGACCCTTTCCTCTGATTCCTAGAGGTCCTTGACCGGAATATCCCATCTTGGCTATCAATCTGTTACCTGGACCATATGAATTAGAAGGGATTGTAGGTGCTATAGATTCACTAGGTTGAACAATTTTGGATTCAGAATCATCTTTGTATAGCCATGCAAGCACAGCTTCATCCTCTTCAAATTCTTGTTTGGATACTTGCTCTGCCACAAAATTTCTTTTGTATGCTTCCATAGGTTCCTTAGGTTCTGATTTAGACTACTTCAAGGATTGTCCATACGACTTAGGTGAGATTGGGAGAGATGTCAGAGACAAGACTGGCTCTATAGTGTATTCTCCCATCCCATTTTCTTTGATATTGATCTCTTTAGCAATGTCTTCCATCTTGGATGTGGAAGCCACATTTTGTTGCTTGATGGAAGATTCTCTGTTATTAGGTACAAGCTTATCGGCACTTTCCTTCAATGTATTGCAAGTTGTACTCAGATCTACTGGGATAGTAACTTCTACCCCTTCATAGGGAAATTTCAAGCATTGATGGTACGTAGAAGGAATGGCTTGCATTTCATGGATCCAGGGTCTCCCTAGAAGGATATTGTAAGCCAATGGTAGATCAAGCACCTGACATGTGGTATCTTTGATGACCAGACCCACTCGGATGGGTAAGACAATGGTGCCTTTAGAAGCTCTTTCTTGTTTATCATAGGCTTTTATGGTGATCTTCTTTCGAGGATCAATAGCCATCTCTAAGAATCCCAATTGTGTGATTAAGTTGTAAGAACAAATGTTGAGGCCTGCGCCCCCATCTATCAACACACGTTTGACTCGACGGTTCTGGATCAAGACTTCTATGTGTAAGGGCTGATTATGTGGGTGACTCAAAGAGTTGTCATTCTGAAAAGGAGATATATTGTGGAGACGTTAGATGACCAACCATAGTCTGGAACCTGTCTAGATCTAGATCATCAAGAACATTAGAGCCGAGCAAAGCTTTGTCTAGGATATCTCTGTGAGCTGGAGATATTCGAAGTAACTCAAACATAGAGATTTTGGCATTGGTATGTTGGAGTTGTTGGACGATGTTGTAAGATGTAGGTCTTGTATCCTTTGGATTGGAAGATTTCGAGGCAGCCTTCTATTTGGAAGCAAATGTGAGGTTGAAAGGTATCTTAGGGACATTAGATGAACTTGGTGTTTGTCCTTTCAGATGAGCCTGAGCTTGTGACCTGGTAACTGCATTAGTTGAGGAATGATTTCAGTCTCTTCGTACAATTGTGATGACATTGCAGCTCTCAGAGAGACATGGTTCAACCATATTGATGACAGCATTGTTTCCAGGGTAGGCATAGTTGACTTTTGCCCCCATGTTAGGCTGAGAAGTGGAAACTCCCTTGCCATGTTGTGGAAATAGTTCTGTAAATGCTGTGTGATCATTATTGCTGGTAGGATTATCGATCGTGATGTCCCCTTGATCTATCAAGTCTTGAATGGTATGCCTCAAGTGGAAGCATCCATTAGTCTTGTGGCCTTTAGTCCGATGGAAAGCACAAAATTCATTATCTTTCCACCAATATGGTTTTGGATCCGGATCAGGGTTTCAGATTGGTGGTAAAGAGATCATGTTATCAGCTATCAGGGTTCTCAGGGTAGATTCCAAAGATTCTCCCAGGGGAGTAAACTTTCATTTATTATCCCATTGTTTGAATGGCTTCTTTGGAGATGGTTCAGCAGATTTTTGCTCTGAAGCTTCAATGGATTTGGTGGCAAGGGTGAGATTGTAGGCCGGTGCCTTTGATGGGGTGCAGATAGTGTCAACAACACCATCAGAGATGATACCTTTGTTTCTATTCCAGCTCTTGTTTTTATCTTTTCAGCTAGATCCAGATTCAGACTTGTCCTTTTGAAGTGTGATTTCTCCTTTCTTGACAAGTACTTTCTCAATCTTGATTGCATTATCCACCATTTTATCAAAAGATACATGATCTTACATTTGTAATGGATAGTTGAGCTCTAGAACAAGGTTATTGATAAAGATTTCAAGTTTCTCCATTTCGAGAATTGGTCTAGCATATAGAGAAAACTTCTTTCGCTGCCTCTTGAGAAAAGTTAGGAATGATTCCCCTGGATATTGCTTGAGGTTACAGATATCGATCATGGTAATCGGATGTTGAATATTGTAGGAATATTTTTGATAAAACAATTTAATCAATTCCTCAAAATTTTTGATCGTAGAAGGTAATCTCGAAAACCATTGAATGGATGCTCCTCCCAAGGATCTAGGAAAAAGATGCATCAGATAGGTCAGTTCATGCATGAATTCCATGGAGTGCGTAGAGAACTCTCTGACATGATCTTGAGGATCAGAGTGTCCATCATATTTGTCATACATTGGCATCTCCACTCTTTTTGGGAATGGAGGCATATACAAGTCTTTGTCAAAAGGGAAAGGACAAAGGGCCTCCATGGAGAATTCCTTGGGTTCCTTCTCTTTCTCAATTTTATTCATTTTGACCTGCATAGCGTGCAACTGGTTCATTATGGCCATCATCGGAGTTTCTTTCTCATGCATGATGATATCTTTGACATTGAAGTGAGGAGGAAGTTTAGCTCCTTCCTGGGCTAATTGCAAAAAGTATGCCTCTCTATCCACTTTCAAGAAATGCCTCATCATTCTCTTGAATTCATCGTCATTCTGACATCGATGGATTTCAGAGGGTGTAGATTCTTGGTCGGCATTATGTTGAGAATGGTGTCCTTGTGATCCTCCTCCTAGAGAACCGTGGTTTGTCCCTTCTTGAGACATGGTAGGAGTTTTTGGGCTTCCTGGAATAGATTGAGGAGGAGTTTTCTGATTACCTCTGTGAGTTGATAGAGGAGGTATGTAACTAGTTTTCAATCGAAAGTTACCGAGACTGTTGTCTTCGTAGATACCTGACTTGATGAGTTGTTCAAGAGTTGGACCTGGGGTATTGGTCAAAAGTAAGTTCTGATAAGTTTCTTCTAATTTCTTGTGTGAAGAAGCTCTGGTCTCCACCATTAACTTTGAATGAAACAAAAGAAAAGGATGAAGACAACTGAAGAACAATTTGATTCGAGAAAATCGGATGACGCAACCTTGTCAAGATTATGATAGTTTTGAAGATCTGATGAGACATGGGTGAAGGATACTGTGCCCTAGATGTATGGGATAGATCGCCCAAAAGATAGCGGACATGAGTTCTCAACACTTAGTCTATTTTTGAAGATTGATTGAAGATTGATAGTTATGACAAGGTTTTGACATGAGATAAAAATGACTCAAATTGATCAAACAGAAGGCTAGATTGGATTCAAAAGATTAATCTTAGAAAATGGTAGAATGCTCAATAGCTACTGCTCTGTTCTTGACACAATGATATTTTTGACAGATTCTGGAACTAGGCTGGAAACATTGGATATCTTGCAATTTGACAATTTCTGACAACTCTCTCAAATTTTTCCAAATGACACTCTGCAGACTCGTACGACACTGGGTAGTCTATGAAACAACAGTTGCTAAACTCATACAATAGTTGGGTAGCAATGAAATGATAGTTGACAAAACTCGTATGACTTTCTGACCTCCTGAGATGACTTTTGACTCCAGAAAAGAATTTTACTTCAGATTTTGCAAATTTTGAGTTTTCAGATTTGAATTGCTTGCAAATTTGTACCATCCAAATTTTGAAGGTTATACCAGATTTGATCATTTTTAATAGCCAAGTAGATAAACAAGCATGTAGAATAGCTAGCAAGTGATTCCAAGCATGTCTGAAAACAATGAACAAGGGCAAAAGCAACCTTGCGCATGAACAATCAATTGACCAAATTGTGCTAATCCCTGAGAGTACTAATCGTGTATGTTTTGAAAAGTTTTGCAATAACACACATATACCTGAGAATGAAAAATTGGCCTCTCTAGGGTTTTTAGTAATGGTTTGACTCTGCAACTTTTATGATTCAAAGGGGTGAACTCCAATCCTGGCGCACCAGGGTTTTGACACAGTCCGAGAACTTAATCTTCAAGAGCTGCTAGGGAGATCTGACAACCCAACAATGAACCATACCCGTGGAGATTTCTTCCATAAGGACATTTATATAGCAGTTGTCACTACCATGGCGAAAATGGCTATTACCGCTTGAGGTTCTGTCAACGCAGTTTGCCCTGTGAAGGGATTGTCCGCTATGGTTAACCCTCTCTAAAGATGACTCGCAATAGTATACCACAAGGGGACTTGGCTCCAGATCCAAGGTTTTTGACACCTTTTCACTTTTAACCCAAACAAAGCAAGCAGATTAATCTGACATGCTAAGACAAAGTTTTGCTTCACCAAGGTCTATGATGCCAACTCCACGTGATCTATCAACCTCTCCGAGGAGAGAATGTATCAATCAATAAGAGAAGACACACTAACCAATTTTGATTCACCAAAGCTTGTGATGTCAACCCCACGTGATCTATCAACCTCTCCTGGGAGAGAATGTATCGATCGATAAGAGAAGACACACTAACCAAGTTGAATGTGAAACACACTAAGCATCCTCCCTACCTACAAGGATTCTATCGTCAAGAAGGATTTTACTAGGAATCTAATCTCTCAAGAATCATGAATAGTGTTCATAGGGCCTAATTACTATGTGAGCACAGATGTATGTTTCCAAAAGCAAATCTACCAAAAGTACCCAAAAAGCAGAAAGAGGAACACTTAACGCTTAAAGTGAATATGAGATGAGTCCACAAGGTGGAACACTTAACACCTCACACAAGCTGAAAACAAGTCCCCAACTTAGAAAACAAGTGAGTTCCTAAAAGCACAAAAGGGTTGCCAAGTGGAACACTTAACGCTTATGTCTTGTTGACCCCTCCCCTTTATGGCGCTGAGATTGCAACCACGGGGTGAAAATGAGGGGCCAGCGGATTAGCGAGTCCAATAACCCAAGATAGCAATCAAGATCAATCACAAGTATTCTAAGACTACTTAATGAATCCTTAAGGGGTCACAACCTAGTATCAATTATGCAAGTGTGTAGAAATAGATAAAAGCATGAAAGGATGCACACAAGCCAGACACAAGAGATTTATTTTAAGTCCAAATTGAAATGTTAATAGATGAAGGAGAATACCTTGGATCCTTGCAACGCGCTTAGTAGATTTTACCTGATTTTTAGCAATTTTTGTTGAGCTTTATTATGCAAGCAAGCTACGAACTCTCCAACAAGCCAACAAGCCAACAAGATATGCAAGGTATATTCAACTTATGAAAACCCTAGGGTTAGATCTAAAAATCAATTGTTAGGAGCAATAATAACTAGAAATTAATCCAAATGACAACTCATATCATGCATTGAATCATATAAAAAATAAGTGCATACCCATCACAAAATTTTAATTTTTTTGCACTGCATTTGACCTAGTCAACAAGATCTGATTTTTTTGATATGATTTTGGCCACAAAAATAGAAATTTAGAATAGAGACCCCTACTAAAAAATAGAGAGATTTCCAAAAATGCAAAAATTTTAGAAAAATCTCTTCATTTGTGCCCTAGAGACCCATTTTATTAAAATAGACCAGTTTTTGTAAATTGACTATTTGAGCTATGATATCATGTCCAAATTTAAAACACAAAAAATGGACCCCCTGTATTAAAGAGATTTCCAAAAATATAAAAATTTCTGAAAAATATGCTGATTTCTGTCAGATATTAATTTTTTTTGAAATTTCAAGAAAAAATTATTAAAAATTTAAAACATCTCAGAAAATTCTAAATTTTTTACTGTAGCTTTCCTGACATGTCACCAACCTACAAAAAAAAATTTAGACCAAAATTCCAAGCCGTTTGGGAGATAAAATTAAATCTTTGAAACTTTAGGGTTTTAGCTCCCAAAAAAATCAAAACCAGCATGCAAAGGTGGGTTGCCCCATGGTGGGTGCCAGAAATGTGTGTGTGAAAATTGTACCTGATCTGTAGACACAACACTTCAGTAAAATATTAGAGGTTAGCTATAATCAAAATCGTGCAAAATTGAAATCTAATCTAACCAAGCGATTTACTGCCTTCTAATAGGTGCGAGATTGATGTTCTCAGATTGTAATCGAGATCAGTGACCTAGACGACACCTAAATGAAGGATTTGAATGCAATTGATCTATATTTTTGATATTTTCTATGCAATAAGAATGATAAAAACTGATATGAATATATGCTAATATGAAATTGATATGCTATGAATGCTATTGAAAATTGATATGCTATGAATGCAAAAATAAGATTGATCTCACAAAGATGTCGATTCGCAAGAGCTTTGATTCTTCAATTCCAATTCTCTAGCGTGATTGTGCAAAATATGAGATGAATTATGAAGAGCTGAGCCTTGTTTTTATAGAAATCCAAGGCTTTGGAGGTGCATGAGAAAAAGCCATAAATCACTCAAATAACTCAACTTGATTTTTGAGTTATTTTTAAATAAAGATAATTAAGTCACAAAAATCATGCAAAAGCACAGTTCAACTTGAATTAGAAGTTTAGATCAACTTTAAAACTCCAAAAGATGTTGAGTTTCAAAAAGCTAACAACTTGCATTGATTTTCCAATTTTGAGTTTAACTGGTCCTTGAATGTGCACATGGATAATTATGATTTAATAAATAAATAAAGTGATTTATTCTCAACTTAACTGCTTTTTGAAATAAAATAATTAATTTATGGGTTAATTAACTATTTTACCAAACTTTTATTAAAAATTATATTATTAAATAATGACAACATGCTTTAATTAATTAAATAAGAATTTAATCAATTATTCATAGGAATTTTGATTTATTGTCAAAATTAAATAATACAATTAATAATAGATATAATTAAATTTAATTAAACAATTAAGTGGCAAATATTAAATCTAATTAATTAAATATGCAAAATATTTAATTAATCAAATTTTAGGATAAATGTGATTTATTGCCAAATAATTATAAAATTAAAGATAATTATGATGATTAGGAATATTACTAGGAATATTCCCCGATGTAGAATTTAAGATAATCAATTATGATTCGATGATGTTTAGATGTGCCTTAGATTAGGACTTTGATGTCGATTTCATTCGAATTGAAGATGTAGGAGATTAATGAACTTATAGCCCATTTTTGGGGTATTACAGGTGGGTGTGAGCAATTGTATGTTTTCCCATTCAGTTTTTGGCGTTTTAGCATACCTATGCTGTTGAATTTCTATGAAATGCCCAAAAATTGATTTTTATTTGATTTATGTGATGTTGGGTACCTAAGGGAAAATGGTTTTTGATTTAGTTGAATTCCATAATGTTTAATTTTTGGCCATTTTATGAGTTTTATCATTTTTTGTGCCACCCAGATTCGTCATTTGGCATGATTGGCCTATTAAAAAGATTGGCATGCATTGTAGGTTCAGGATCCAGGGTTGGTGCTGGTGCAACCTTCTCACCTCATTGATTAGCATACCATTAGAGTGCGTGATAGATATGTAATGTAGTATAAGGTCCAATGGGACCAATTCTCTATTGACAGTGCTACTTGGGAAGATATAGAAAACATGCATAGATCATTTCTGCAATTATTTTCTTATATTTCACTTATGTTATGTTTATGTTTTAGAGGACTATTTTTTATGCTTTCATAAGACATCGGGTCGATGTCTCCTCTTAGAGGGGACGGATGTCATAACCCGATTTGGTTCTCTTGATTCGTAGGACGTTTTAGAAACTTTGTTTGACTTATGATGACTTGGTCAAATGTTTCTCGACCCAAGTCGTATTAAATTACTATTTTAGACATAGCGTAGTTATGTTTTTATTATTATTTTATGATTAAATAAGTTGATGATGTTGTATGTGGAAGTTTACTTGCATTATGACATGATATTACATAGATTGGAATGTTGATAAATGAACATGTTTATTGATTTTGAAATTGAAAAGTTGATTATGTTATGAAATGAATTGTGTATTCAATTCGATTATGGATTTAATGGAGTAACCTACTTATGATCATTTGAGTGTTAATATGATCTACATGAGATGAAGATGGAAATGTGATCGAGGTAGAGGGATTTATTTTGTCGGAAGGGATGAGATCAGAATAAGATTGGTTGCAAGCACACACCACTTAGTTATATGCTTTTATATTAACGAATTCTCTTTTCATATTTCTATTTCAATATAATCAAATACTTGAGTAAAATGACTAAATGGAAATTAATTTTATTATTTTTAAATAAATGAAATCCATTTTATTTTATTAGAGTTTAGTTTAAATTATCTAATTATGAATTACTTATAGTCATTTTATTTAAGTTCATTTATGTTCAATGAAAGTATATATGCTATTTATGCCAAGAAATTTGAACCTTTGTTTTCTACTTCCTTGCCGCCACATGGAAGGAATTTTTTGTGGAAAAGATCTACCTTCGATAATTAACTGCCATCAAGGAATGATTACTATAATTGGTCTAGTGGTGTGAACTTACTGCCTATGTTTGACTGACTTAGAGGAATCGATAGGATTTAATTGATAGATGGAACCATGAGTTCAAACTCTAATAAAGTATGTGGAAAGTATCAAAAAATAATTTTGATTTGGCAGTTATTACGTTAGTGGGAAGCGGAGAGAACTCGCACTGCATTAAAGAGAGACGGTCAAGTCAAACTGCTCATAACAGATTTGGGGGTGACAGATGGTGGAGAATATACCCACGTAACAGATGGAAAATAAAGTGGTATGATTGCCAAGAAAAATAGTCTACGGAGGCAAACGACTTCTACTTACGACAGGATTAATGAAATGGAGAATCACAAAAGAAAAAGGGCACGCATGAAATGAATAATAGGATTTGATTTAAAGGTGGGCGATAGAATTCGTGAAATAGAATGCAGCAGGGACATTTTTCTTCTCCACACACACCCGCATAATCATGGGTGCTCGGTATTCATTTAAAAAGGAATGGATCACCAACAATAAAGAGGAGAGAGGAATGCATTTGGAAGGGGAGGTGAATGATATGAAACTTATTTTGGAAGGGAGGAAATAAATAAAGAAGAAAGGGAGTATTCGTAAAGAATGAGAGTTTGGAAAAGAAGTACACTAATGAGGAAATCCATTTAGAACAAAGGTGCAGACTTAATTTCCCGACTGGATCATGCCAGTAAGATAGTATTGGTTGCTCGTAAATCCTAACCAAATCATGCTAGGAAATCGTGCCAGGAAGACAATATAGTGTTGCACTTAGATCCTAATCAAAAAATGACTAGAAGAAATAATCCAGCAAGCACTACAAAGACAACATAGTTTTTGTTCTAGTGTTTAATAGGAAGAAGGAATCTAGCAAGCTCTATGAAGGAGGCAGCACACTTCCTGACTAGTTCGTGACAAAAAGAGCAATCTGCAACTGTTTGAATTTTCCTGGTGTTTTTCTTAAAGTTATTTAAAATAGGAAACTTTGAGGAACAATGAATTCATTTATTTTTATGCTGAGATTATAGATTAGAAAAGATAAGTAGTTTTAAAATTCTAGAACATTATTTTTAATGAACTTCTTTTGCAAAAAAATTATTAGCAC
Organism: Chamaecyparis obtusa; assembly: GCA_027943335.1. Taxonomy (NCBI): domain Eukaryota; kingdom Viridiplantae; phylum Streptophyta; class Pinopsida; order Cupressales; family Cupressaceae; genus Chamaecyparis; species Chamaecyparis obtusa. Next base: position 661,127 of record BSBK01004196.1, on the reverse strand, counting down.
AAAAATAGAAAAATTAAGTTCAAGAATTTACTGAAAAGACTAACAAATCTCTATTGTCTGAATTTGTGTCTTCCAAAATTATTTCAGGAATATAGAAAAATAAAACCATATTTTCAGTTGTGACCTTTTTCGTCAAAAACTTTGTTATCGACATATTTTAGGAAACCATATTTTAATATATCTTTGAAGATCAGTTTTATGAGTTTTTGAATGATTTTTTTTAGAAGTCTAAAAATGGTTGTTATTTTGTTATAAATATAAAATTCCAGTCAAATATTTAGAGGTTGGTTTACCTATATTAGAAATCTATTTAAATTTCTTCACGTCAAACCTTTGGGTTGAAATTAGAAAGAAATGCTTGCTGATTTTATATTGAAACTGTGACAATATGTAAATCTACTTCTTTTAGCTTTTGGTTAAAAAAGGAAAGATGTATTTTTATATAAGAAGGGAGAAATTGAAATAAACCTTGTTTTAAACTGAAATCATCTATTATCCTAGAACCTAGTCAGTGAGAAAAAGATAGTAAACACTATCAAAACTCTTTTGACAACCTTCGTATTGGACTTAAGGTTAAAATTTAGGAAGAAATTCTCGTTGTATGCTTATTTTAAAATGTGATGGAAACTTGATAAACTCCCTATGGCAGAGGAATGATTGTATAAAATATGAAATATGGTTCTACTTTATAGTATGATTTTCTGAGATTGAGTAATTATGTCTATTCAGTAAGAAGTAAATTCTATATAGAAAGAATAAACTTGGTTTTTTTATGTTTCTATTGGTGTAATTAAATATTCCTAATTACACTTTACTTAATCTTACTTAGAATAATGCATTGCATAGTAGTTTTTGATTGAGACACCTAAGATTTTGCACCTCATTTAAGCACATGGTGTAGGAGAAATTCTACTTTTGGTGTGAGATCCACCTTTAGTGCTCTCATCACATTATCATCCTAATCCTATTGCACATACTTCAATGCATAATGGACGATGATCCACATTTTGTGGACATGTGATTACACGTAGCATAGGTGATAGCTTATCAGCTCCTTATCATTCTCTCTTATCACATTTCCTATATAAGGAGGTCTATTATGTACATTGAATAATCATGTAAAGGTGAATTCATTGGATCAATTCAATATCTATCATTACATTCATATCATCTCTCTTGTACTTTTCTTTAACCTCTAGATCCTTGTTCAATCTTCAAGTTATTTACAAATTCTTACATGGTATCAGAGCCATTAGAGCATTTTTATTAGCCTAGTTGGAGAGATCTTGGTGCAAGGGTTGAAAGGTCAAATCTTAGATCTAAAGACTAGCATATTGTGGAAGCATCTTGGGGTAGATCTAACCTCACTATTGCATCCAAGAGGCTATTTTGGTTAAAATCGACTATAAACTTGCTCATATTTGGTGAAAGTCCAAATCAAGGCAAAAAAAAATTACTAATCGAGCCGTACAGCCCGATCTGCACCTCTGGGGTACAATTTCAAAAAAATATATATTTCTTTTATTCTATTATCTTCGAAAAAAATTTCTGCAAAATTTATTTTATAAGGTTGGTACGGCCCCTGGCATCTACCAGTCTCTGGCATCATCAGTGATATCAGCATCAGAATTAGAATCTACAAATAGACAGGCTAACCCGAGTGCAAACAACCAAGCAAAAGCTTGAGGTCAAGCCCGCACCCTAGACAAGCAGCCTGCCTACCTTCATTTTTTTATAGATCATGGTCATTTCTATATAAAGTCCAAGGTGATTGCCCACACCGTGCACATGGGATTGATCCCCATACTGGTCATAAAACTCAACAAAGATGACCCGGTGGTGACCTGAGATCAAGATCCAAGCCCGGACCTCAAAACTGACATTGAAACCCGAGTCACAATTGCAATTGACCCGAACATAGAAGAAGCAACTCTCTCCAGTTGAGTACAAGACCCGGATCCAAAGGAGGACCCAAGGTTCTTTGTTTTACTCACATTGCTTCGACATAGTTAAAAAGGCCTTAAGCCTCTTCCCTCTTGCATGTGGGATTAAAAACCCCACAACAGAGCAACTCCGTTGAGCTGCTCCGCCCGAGCGGTGTTCCCCTCCATCGCCCGAGCAACAGAACCATCACACACTCAATGCAACCACTATGCAGTCAGATCCACCACATGGCATCCCAATCAGCACCATGTAGCACAACTGAAGGCCACCATGTGGTGATAGTCCTTGCTCAAAAAATTTCCACCTCAACAGTTGTGCAGACAAATCAGATTGTGACAGGTGGCCAATGGCCACGCAACCTACCACGTCCCTGCCCAATCACTAAAGGTGATGTCATCATGCACATCCTCATATGGCAGTGATGTCAGCATTATATGGATACCACATCAGCAGCCCACATCAGTCAATAGGGCGTAGTTTTTTTGCCATGTCATCAAATAATGTGCCTAAATGTGACGGCCATCTAGCCGTCAAAACATGCCAAATTGGCTTTCTGGTGATGTCCATACGGTTTTCAAATTTAACATAGTGTTTTGCTGATATCAGCAAGGGTTTTATTTTCTTAGCTTTCACCATTGGAATTTTTTATTATGTAGTCCAACTTCAAAGGGCCATATCTTGCTCAATTTTGCTCCTTTTTTCAAGCAATTTTTTTTATTTTGGGTAGAATTTCCTGAAGAATCTAGTGGTGGTATTATTTTTTCAATTTGGTGGCCATATTTATCATAAATTTCAGATTTGCATGATTGTTCCCGCTTGTTCTTGATTTATGCAACTTCTACAACTTCGTTTGGGCACATACTGTAATATTTTGAGGTGAATTTTTTTTTAAAGTGCATGATTTTTTGTCTAATTTCTAAATCTACAATTAGATTTTAGTGATTTCAGGTGGATATATCACTTTCATAAATAGGTCATTTTGGGGCTATATTTGCACTTGGTTAATCCTTGGATTTCAGTTTTCTGATTTGCATTAGTCATTTGAAGGAGTTATCAATAGTTATCAATCATTATTTGGTTGTATTATGGATAATTCAAAGGTTAAAATCTTCACTCCATATAACTACCATGAATAGAAAGTATCTTTAAGTGATCATTTGTTGAGTATTGGATTGCTTAGAATGACTCTTGGGTAGGATCAAGAACCACTTATAGGTGTTGCAGAAAGGCAAACATGGTTTGATCGAAGGGATAAAACACTTGGCTCTCTTAGATCATCCATCTCTCATAATTTGCACTTTCATATTGCATCTTGCACACATTCTCATGATGCTTGGGTCATATTGGAAGGACTCTTTGGTAAACCTGATAGAATGAGAAAATTAAGATTAGAGAATGAGCTTATAGGTCTAAATCCTAGTGATTTTGACAATATTCAAGACTTTTTCTCTAAGTTCATTTCTATTAGATTGGAGCTTTCTACATGTGGTATTGTTAAAGAGGATGGACAATTGATATTTTATATTCTTTCCAAGCTAGGTCTTGATCTTTTCTATTCTTTCCAAGCTAGGTCTTGAATATTCTATCTTTGTTTCTACATTCTATGCTACTATAGATGCTCTTGGTAGTGCATATAAATTTCCTTCTCTTGATGAATTTGCAGTTCAACTCACAAGGGAACAAGCAAAGTTGGCACACATGGGTCAATTGAAGCCTTCTACACATCATGCATTGATTGCAAGTGAATCCACATCAAAGGCTTCTAATGGAAAAATAAAGAAACAACATAAATATCCTAAGCCTCATGACAAAGGTAATGAATCTTCTTCACACAATACTACTGAATCCAAGTCCTATTCAAGAGAGGAATCATCTAGAAGAAAGAGGGATAAATGTGCATATTCTAAAAAGCTAGGATATGATGAGCATAAGTGTTTTCAAAAGAAGATTGATGAGATAACTCACATTATTCAAAAGCACAACCTTAAGTTGCCCTCATCAATGTTTACTCCTTCTACACATTTGGAAGCTTCTACATCTCCATCATCATCCAAAGATAAAGGTAAAGGACAAGAACTTTTGGCTTCCACACATCCTGAGCAAGGCAGATAGCTTCTTGATTTAGGTGCATGACATCATATGGCATCTTCTATGGATATGTTTTCTTCTATTGAGCCTTGTAATTCTTCTAATATTTTGATGGGTAACAACACATTCATGAGAGTTTGTGGGAAAGTTTCTATTCCTGTGGGAGATAGGACATTTAATGATGTTCTTTGTGTACCATCCTTAACCACTAATATCCTTTCTATTTATCAAATTACACATGGGGCACAAGGTAAAATTATTGATTTCACTCTTGATTATGTCTACATTAGATACATGGAGACTAGAGATGTCATAGCTATGGGAGTTGTTGATCATACATCATGCTTGTATTCTTTTTCACATTTTGTTGATGATGATGATGATATTCATGATGTACACATCCCTTTGCCAAGGGATAATTATGTATATGAGGAGAACTTTGGGCACTTGAATCATTTTTTTGTTGAGACAAGTGTTGATCTTCCTACTCCTCCACCTCCTACTTCTTTAGACATGGGCTCTACTATTTAGTAGGATGAACATATTGCTTCAGATCTTGTAGAATGTGTTGACTACTTGGATGCCTCTTTAGAATTTGATGATTCTCATGATGCAGATTTGGAAGACATACACAAGGGGGTTTCTCTTTCCTTTGATGATAGCATCATAGTTGGGGATACTTCTTCATCTTCTTTGGAGATTGGCACTCTTGATTCTTCTCCTTCTTCACATGATTTGTCATGTGAGGTGATAGATTCTTTGAGATTGGAGAGACCTATTTAGTCTTCATAGATTCATGCATGGAGACCTTCATCTTCTTCTTCATTCCATTTGTACACGGATTGGATTCTTCATCATTTGATGTATCTATTTCTTCCTAAGGGGATACATGTTTCTTGTAAGCATTGGCTTATCTATTGTTTGCAGGTACTCTTCATCAACATGGGAGCTTCTTCATTATGGGAGGATATCATGTCTCCAACTATCCTTCTTATGGGGGGATAATTCTTTGTATATACATGATGTATGTAGTTCTTGGGGGGTCTTGAGTACTCCATCCATCCATGCATCTTTTTTTATTCTCTCTTTTTGGGGGAGGGTTTTTCCCATGAGGTTTTCCCTCTTTCTCCACTTTATGAGAGATTGCATTTCATGTATTGTATTGCATATTGTACATGGGTACCTAACATGGCCTAATAGCCAGGACCCATCTTGCATTATGAGTTTAAGTGCATTCCTCTAAGTTGCACTTAAGGGGGGTGTCGGTGTAATTAAATATTCCTAATTACACTTTACTTAATCTTACTTAGGATAATGCATTGCATAGTAATTTTTCATTGAGACACCTAAGAGTTTGCACCTCATTTAAGCACATGGTGTAGGATAAATTTCACTTTTGGTATGAGATCCACCTTTAGTGCTCTTATCACATTATCATCTTAATCCTATTGCACATACTTTAATGCATAATGGAGGATGATCCACATTTGGTGGACATGTGATTACACCTAGCATAGGTGATAGCTTATTAGTTCCTTATCATTCTCTCTTATCACCTTTCCTATATAAGGAGGTCTATTATGTACATTGAATAATCATGTAAAGGTGAATTCATTAGATCAATTCAATATCTATCATTGCATTCATATCATCTCTCTTGTGCTTTTCTTTAACCTCTAGATCCTTGGTTCAATCTTTTCTATTTGTAAATTCTTACAGTTTCTTAGTCCTACATTTTGTCATGTATAGAGAAAGATATCTTGGGAAAGGGTCCCAAATATGGGGAAATAGAGAAGGGTAAAATTAATTTCTTTTACCTACTAGTAAAAATCTGGTTATTTATGCTTAGGCCTAAGTTATGTAAACACATAATGGACTTTGTGTTGGTTATTGTATTTTTCTCAAGCTGTCATATCTGTGTTAGTTCTATTTTTATAGTTTGATAAAAGTAGTTAGTTCACAACTTGCACTAGATTCCTTTCTGATCCATCAGTGCTAAGTTGATAGATCACTTGAGCAGGGTCGGTGTGCTCTTCATTTCAGGATGATTCCTAGGAGAGCTAACCACTCTTTGGTTGGGTGGAACAAATGCCTAGATCACATTTCCATCTCAAGATTTGTAGATAGATGACTAACTATCCAATAGCATAGGAGACAGGAATATGCAGATGGATGACTGATTGTCTGATGGCATAGATTAATGGATATCTTATATCATTTTGACCTTATGGTCATGTACTCTATTGTATTTGTATCTATGTACTTTGATGTTTGATGTGCAACACTATGATCAACATCCCTTATGTATATTATACTCATATTGTAGTAATCGACACTGGTCGATCTAGCTTTTCTTTTTGAGATTATTCGAGATTATCTCATATTATTGCATAATTTATTTTAAATAGAAATGGAATATTTTTTTTGTTGTGGAAAATTCTTAATATCTTTTAGACTTTTTATGAGTTTGACTTTCCAATATTTCTGTTGTAGAGCTTACTTGTCTCTTTTGTGTGGAATTCAGTCTTTACACATATTCATATGCAAACCTGGTGACTATTAATTGTTTTGGGCCTAAATGTCAGAAAAGGAACTTTATTTTCATGGTTCTATATGGTGTGTTAGGATTTGATACTATTTTAAGAACTTACATGAAGTACCGAAGGCTTACTTCACTAAACTTTTGTAAATAGAATGTCACTTTACTATATTTCCAAATGTGGTATCGATGAAATGAATGGGTTCTAGAACCATTAACAAGTTTTGAAAATATTTTAATATGTTTATTTTCTTGGAAATTTTATGGCTTCCATCTCATTTGAAAATTATTGAAAAAAAAATTCACCATATGCACCCATACAGTTTACCGAGAATTAACCTCCAACATGGTTTCTAAAGTGGTCGGGATAGAAGAAGTCTACAAAAAATTTTCTATCTGACCCTACCTCATGTGGATGATGTCTCACTATCTCAACTTTTTCCTGATGCTCACGTGCAACTTCATCAATGGCAGTAGAGAGTTGTGAATTGACTTTTCCATTTCGAAAAGCTTCCTCATGAGAGTCCATGACATCAAAACTAGTTACAGTGTAATATTGGAGGATACAAATAGAAGTCATTGATTTTTTCTTATAGTAGAACATAAATCATTAATGAATTTTTCTTTTATACTCCACCAAGGAATTCTCAAGATTCAACTAAAGTGACATCAAGTTGGACTGGGGACTACCAATTTGTTAGAAAATGCTAGGTATTGATGTGAACATTGGTGTTTTTCCTTGGTTATTTGTATGAATGTTTAATAGGTCCTTTATTTGATGAAGCCATGTGTCTCGGTCAATAAATACTCTGTATCTTTATCAGTTTTGTGGTAGATTATTAAAATTGTTCCAAAACACGTGTCAATCTCAAAAGTATTTCTTGGAACTTTACGAATAGTATTGACCAACCAAAAGGACATAAAGGCTTAGAACTAAGAGAGACAAATTTAATGACTTACAAATTAATAAGGTAGTCCAATCTTTGTATGGGGTGAAATTTGGGCAATAATTAGGGATGTGGAGTGTGAAGGACACATAGAATCTACAATATAGAAAATAGACTAGTGCCTTGCTCATTGGGCTACAAAGTCAGAGAGCATTGCAAGAAAATAGGGTGCTACCTTGTAGAGGGGTGGAGGGGAGACTCAGCATACCAAAATTGCACAAGCTAAAATTTACTAAAGCCAAACCAAAAGACCCAGAAAAGAGCAACAACCTAAGACACCAAAGCACCCAGACTAGGTGCAACAAGACCCAACTCCCCAAATGATCATGCAAAGCCATTAACTAGCTGGGAGAAATATGTTCCAATGTGAAACAAGGGCATATTTTCATGAAGAATCTACAAAAATAAGCATCCTATGGAAGACCATGTATGTAAAGAAAAAGCATGTAAATTAGAATGACTCATCTAAAGACTCACTGAAAAGACACTTTTCATCATAAATTTCTAAATCTTCTTGGGCCTTCTGTGTAATTCTATCCAAGAATTTATGAATCACTTTAAACATATCATAATTCCCCATTACATTTTCTTTATGGTTGTTGCTAGTCGAAAAAATCAGATTTGGGATAGAGAGCAATCTCTAAAACAATCCTTAATAGTCATGTCAAGCTTGGGATGCAGAATGACTTTATCAAGCATAGGATCTTTATTGATTGAAGAAACTTCATCTTTCTTCATCGCAATCATATCTGAGAACTCTCTATCCAAAACCAAAACATGAAGTGAATCAATACCTAGATTGTTTGTCGAAGAGTCTTCTCCTTCAATGGATGACGACAACTGAAATATAATTTCTTCTTCACAAAGAGAAGTGTCATTTGAAATATTAAAAGATTCTTGATACTGCAATATCTCCTCAACCTGACCATCTTCTTGCTCTCTATTTGTTTTAAAATTTTCTTTTTCTTTCACTATTTCAGAAATTGAAAAATCATTAATAGAGCATTCTTCCATTTCATTTTCAACATAAGTCTCATTTGATAAATCACCTTCGAATAGTATCACTACATCTTCAAAATGAAATGACTCTAAAATATCACAAACCTCTAGCTATAAAGAACCGAAAACTGCATACTCTGGTTGTGCTTTAATCTAAAAATCTTCATCTTTACAATTTCTTGGAGTGAGCTGATTTTCAATGGTTTTAAAACTAAAAGTCTCCAATTCTGGAGAAGAGAATGGCTTCAATGAATCATTTTTATTCAAGCTAACAACTCTTCCAATGCTAACTTTATTATTTTTTCTCAATGATGTTAAATATTCATGAGGCTGAGTCATCATTCCTTGAACTTCTTGCTCATTCAAGACTGAAAAATTATAGAAGAAGAAAGAATTAAAGACAACTAGAGCATCATCATCAACAACTCGTAATTCCTCTTTGAGTTGTTTTATTCTCTTCTCGTGTGTTTGCAATGAGTGTGGTCTTTCTTCAACCTCTTTTAGCTTATAAAACTTAGTACGAAGGCTTTTCCATAAGACTGCAGATACATGGTCATCTTCCATGCTTTTCTTCATTTTTACAACTTCAGTAATGTTCTCTTTGCAGTGATACCAAAAGTCATGAATTACTTTGTCATCCATTGCAAGAATCTCTTTGTTGGTAGGCTCGGGTCTTATATCTCTTCAAATTTTTTGATCTTACATAATGTTTCAACAGAATCGCAAATCTCTTTGCACATGAACATATCTTCAAAAACCTAAGGAAATAAAGCACCGATCTATTGATTTTGAATCCCTAGGAGAGTCTCCAAAAATCTGTTAGTTAGCAGATTTGTCCTTAATTTTGACATGATCATGAAACCAGCCCTTTATCCCCAAAATGAAAGACAAACTGCCACTAACAGTTGGATAAATCACTATTGAATTAGTGATTTTCCAATGAATTTTAGAGGTACATCTCCCTCATAAGATGTAATTTTAATGCTTTTCAGGGTATGCTTTTAACCAGAAAGTAGGAAGGGCAGCTGACACCCAATCATCACCATAATATAAATACGATTATGAGATTATAAAAGTAGGGAAAAAGAGATGGATGACACAAAGATCACCCACTCAAACCCCACAAACAACTACAATCAGGAAAAAGAGTCGAGATTCCTTCCAAAAATGTTCTAACAAATAAGAACTCAAAGATTCCATAATAAATATATACCCACAATTGAATGTAACAAAAGAAAGATTAAATGCAATTGCAAATTAGAAAGAAATTCTACATCTACAAAGCATACCAATAAATACAAAGATCTATATTGTCTTTTATTTCATAATCAAACTGAAATTCAAAGATCCCATCCCCCTTTTATACAATAGACTATGTTCGGAAACAAAAACCCCCTGCTTATTTCCCCTTTTACAGAACTGAAAGACAAATCCTCTCTCCCCTACTCACCGAGTCTCACTCTTGCATCCAAGTGCAATGGGGTTCGAAAGAAAAAGAGAAAAAAAGAGGTCCACCGCTTATGACAATCATTCAATATATAGTTATACCCCCTCTGGCTTTTCATTTCTATAACTATTTCTTTAAATGATCATCAAAATGCAACCTTTCATTTCCCCGCAAGATAATGTTTTGACAAATTAAAACATTATGGTTACAAAATTAACAGATTTCAAAACAAAATTAGTAGGTGTCACATTCTCTTTCGCAGCTCATGTAAAACCAAGGATATTATGATCTGGCATATCGTTCCTAATTGAACTTCTTATATTTTCTATCTCCTTAACTCTATTACAAGACCTTGAAATTATGACAGCTTGTTCAGGGAAATCGGTCTATTATCCTCCAAATCCTCACTGGTCTTGATTTCATCCTCACTCGCATCTAACTCAAATGATAAGTTTCTAGTAATATTGTGATCTGGAATTTTATTCTTGAGTGGCTTACCCATGGGTTCTTCAGTCAGTCTTTTCAAGTCTTCTAGACGGCATTGTGCTTCTTTCAACTTAATTTTGGCACTAGAACCATGATTTTCCAATGCATCGATCATCATTTGTTGGAAATCTGTAGCAAGGTTGTAGCTGCCCATTCACCCATGCACATTTGCAAGGTTTTAAATAGTATCAAGGGTGTCCATATGTTGTGGTAGAAGAGAAACTTCAATTATTTCCCTTTCCTTCACAAACATTTGAATGGTTGTCTTATGGAGCTTCAGCTCCTCATATTCCACACCCAAATCATTATAAATATATCCACTCCGAAATGATGAGGGCCAAAGTTTTCTTCTAACATAGGTGTTCGTACTCTTTTAAAAAATCGCCATATTATTACCAGCATCGACGATGCACAAGAAGTCTATGCGGTTCCAACTTTTGCCTTCTATGGAGACGATATTTTCTTTGGGACATTTTGGATAAATTCAGGAGCATTGTGTATGATTCCACAAGCCAATGTAACAAGGATTCTATTCGCAATGAAAATTGGAAGACAGTCACTTGTTGAGTGATTGATCTATTAATTAATCTCAATGTTGTCTTTAAAAGATAAAAGCATTGAGTAAATAGTTCCTTTGAATTCTCTGGTGTATTTGGGACTGTTTCGAAGAACCAATAAAATAGGGCTTTTTCCTTGTCGGTGATCACATACCCAGTAGCTCAGGAGGCTGACCACTTTGCCTACTTCCTTATATTCATTTACCTCTTTTCAAATGTCGACATGAAAATCAAAGCCACTCGGGATATACTCCCTACCGTCGGTGGTTCCCAGAACCATGTCTGGTCTTGATGCTAATATTTGGAACTAATTTAGCGCCCTGTGATAACTTTAGTCATATGTGAAGCTTCGAAGACAACTTGAGAACAAAAGGAGACTCCACGTCTATCTTTCTCTACTTCTCCAATCTCTGTCTCATCCCCATGAGGAAAGAACCAAATTCCTCTTCAAAGACTAAACAATATGCCAATCATTTTCAAAGTTCCACACTTGGTATCGGGATCTGATGTATATTTTGGAACATGTTTTTGAGCCCTTTTCAACGAATGCATTCTGGCACGTCTATCGGATCCTGAATCATGTTTTGGAACATGATTTTTCATATCCATACGCAGACCCAATGACTATTAATCATTTCGGGCCTGAATGTCAGAAAAGGAGCTTCAATACCATTTTAAGAACTCATATGAAGTACCGACGGCTTTACTTCCCTTAAATTCTGTAAATAGCACGCCATTTACTATATTTCCAAATGTGGTGTCGGTGAAATGAATGGGTTCCAAAACTGTTAACAAGTTCTGAAAATATTTTAATATGTTTATTTTCTTGGAACTTTTACTGCTTCCATTCTCATTCTAAAATTACTGAAAAACGATTTGCGCCATATGCACCTATACAGTTAGTCGATAATTACCTCCAACATGGTTTCTAAGGCAATCGTGATGTTTCAGCTTTTTCCCGATCTTCTCACGTGCAAGTGCAACTTCTTTAATGGCAGTAGAGAGTTGTAAATTGACTTTTCCATTTCGAAAAGCTTCCTCGTGAGAGGCCCTGACATCACTATTGGTTGTGCAATAGGGGACGATACAAATAGAAGTCGTTGCATTCTTCTTATAATAGCACACAAATCGTCAATGCATTTTCTTTTATACTCTTCCAGGGAATTCTCAAGATTCAACTGAAGTGACATTAAGTCAGACTAGAGGCTACCAATTTACTGGAAAATGCCAGGTGTTGATGATAATATCGGTAATGCCAGGTGTTGATGATAATATCGGTGTTGTTCCTTGGTTATTTTGGTGTTGTTCCTCGGTTATTTGTACGAATTCTTAAGAGGTCTCTTATTCGATGAAGTAATGTATCTCTATCAACAACTGTGTTGTTCCCCTTTGGTTGCTGGAATTAATCTGAAATTGGAAAATGGGAATCGATTTCTCTTCTCAAAATTAAATTTTCAATTCTAATTCCATGCCTCAATTCTAATTCTAGGTTCTGAAATGGATTGGCCGAATGTTCATTTTAGACCAAAATTAAAATTAGCCTAGACCAATTCACCAATTCCCGTTTTCCAACTTCAGGTCAATTCCAGCAACCAAACAATTTTGTGGTGGATTATTGGAACTATTTAAACATGACATATCAAGATCAAAAGTATTTCTTGGAACTTTATGAATAGTAGTAAGAGACCAAAAGGAGATAAAGGCTTAGAACTAAGAGAGACAAATTCAATGACCTGTAAATTAGTAAGGCAATCCAAATTTCAGAGGGGTGAAATTTGGGCAACATATTTTAATTGAATGGTTCAGATTAAGGGGTGCTGACTAATAATGAATTACTCTAGGATTAATCGAGATTGGAATGGTCAGATAGATGAATGAGACTGGTTGACAATTGAGTGGCTATATGATAGAACTAATCGAATAGTTAACTTGGTTAATTGGGACTAGACTAAATAGATTGATCAAAAGACCGATTGCATGACTGCAAAGACTAAATTGATTGATTAGTAGGACTGAATTGATTGAGAAGAGGAACTATTAGTCAGTGACAGTTAGAAGGGTGAAACTGAAGGAATAATTAACATTAAATAATTTGCCAAAATTATTTAATTGTGCATGTGAGGAAATAAGAATTAAATTATTTATTTATTTTGAGAAGAATAAGTTAGCATAGGGGAAATGGAAAACTAAATAAATTATTTATTTATTTAATTTTGGAAGACATAGTTAATGATTGGAAAAGTCATTTATTTAGGGTGACAAGAATAAGGAAGAATATATTTAATTAAGTAATATAATTATTTAATCAAACTTACAGAATGAGATTAATTAAATAATAAAAATTACTCAAATAATTTTTAGAAGAATAATTAGGGAATCTAGAAAGAATATGAATTAAAAGTTAAATAATTAATTAATTAAAATTATTCAATTATTTTATTTGGAGGGAAATGCAGAATTTAAATTTTGAATTAGAAAGAATGACACTTATCAATTAAATAATAAAGATTATTTAATTAATTTAGATGAGTATTAGTTTAAAATTGCCACGTGGAGGCGATAGGATAATTTTAGTGTCTACAAGAATCATCATGTGCATCAAGTATATTAGAGATCTGTACACCCCAATATTCCATTTCTTTTGAAGGAGACATACTAGTTATATATGGCCCTGCATCTGCTAAAACCACACAAGCTAGCCAAAAGTACATATTGCTCATGTTGATCTTGTTGATAGTTCAGGTCAAATGACCATAACAACAAACATGAAAAATAAATTGGTTGATACATTGCTACCTCAGCTAGGGCTCGGCAAAAGCGTGTGCCTAACAAATTTCATAATAAATTAAAAAAATCCTAATTTATGAACATGGAGATGTTGACTATTGTCTCTAATTAATCCCAAAAATAATAATTTAAAGCATTAATAAAGTGTGCAAGCAACTTAGATTAACACCCATCATAACAATATCCCCATTGATCAACTCAGTCAATGCATATTCAATTGGGATAATAGGAGTTCTTGTTGCAAGTCATAGTCAAATGCCAACCCAAATCCAACTATATGTTAAAGATGGAGAGTCGCTATCTAATACAACTAGTGTAAGTAATATGTATAATCATAACCTTTTGTTTTGTGCTTCTTGAATTATACGCTTGAAACATTAAAATAATAACCATATTTATGTCTTTTACATGATACAATTTATGGAAATCATGTTAATGTATGTGCAAAACTAGAACAAATACTTGCTTTATAAAAAAACACTTCTTATGTTGAAGAATATTGTCTGCAGTGGACCAAGAGGAACAAACATCATAAAATAATTTTTGTCTCCTTTCATTGATGAAATTTAAACATTAACTATACAAAAGCTAATCTCCAAACACTTGCCTCCTTCAACATACAAATATATGACAACTCTTCATCTTAAACATATTACAATTTTTGGTATGCACTAAATTGCAAGATGTTTAAGCACCTACCATTACATTGTATGCAATGACAGGTCATTGATTTTCTCATAACAAAGAATGCACGTTTTCTACTATTTCGGCCACTTTATGACAAATCTCACAATATATTTTCTTTGACAAACACTTCTACCAACAACACAAATCATTGTACTACATGTTAAAAACTGAGAACGTTTACATACCAGCCATTCTTGCAATATATAATTGACATTGAAGACAACATCGAACTGATTGCAACTTGTACACCGGTAAGATATTGCAATAGAACTTCTCTGAACTTTCAAATATATCATTTCAAAATTATAGGAAGGACACATCTACAGTTGTTTATGTTATGCAAAGATTTAAAATTTAAGGAACATTCACACTTGCCATGAATAACTCAATTGTTCCCATTGTAAAGGATGTTAAAAATGTAAGACTCTTCAACCAATTGTTCTTCAATAATGCATTTTCAAACTATAATAACTAAATATTAATATCAAATCTAAATTTATTCTTTTATGGAAATTGCAAAGTAATTGGAAACATACTATATAAAGTGATATACAATTCTTTTCTTTGTGCAAAACTTTAGATTTTGTATCTTTTGTTTTAGGTATTGTTGCCCAGATTTTTCAAGGGCCAAAATTTATAAATTCTAAAGCATTTGCCCCTTATGCATGAAAAGATATTGAAAACATTAACTTTTCGCAAATAATAACTCCAATCATGAACTTTTCCCAAGAATAATTCCCAAACCCCAACTTTTTGCATCTTAGGATTCAAAAGCTTAACTTATTGCGGTCCCTAACTTCAAATCCTAACTTTTTGCAAGAAGTTTTCTCAAACATGAACTTTTCCCATTTCCTAACCCCAAACTCCAAATCTTGTATCTTTTGGATCAAAACCTTAACTTTTTGCATGGAAATTGTCAAAACCTTAACTTTTTGTATGGAAACGGTCAAAACCCTAAAAGGGTCTATTTGGTTGTTGGAATTGTCAAATTCCAATATTTTACAATTCTAGAAGTTTAAAGTCAGGAAAATAGTTTTTAGAATATGGATGGAACCATTTGGTTCACCTGGAATTCATAATGAGAAGATGGAAAATATTGTTTCCATATGGATTTCAATATATTATAAAATTTTCTTTACCCCCAATTCCCATTTAAGTGGAATTGGAATTAATTTTCCAATTCCACCTATTTAGATGGAAGATTCAAATGTTGGTTTTTGGGGTAAATGGGAATTAACAAATCCCTATTCCAGTTTCATGTTTTGAACACAAACATCAAAAATGTCAATTCCAAGATTTGACAATCCTAATTCCAGTCTAATTCCAGCAAACAAAAAGGCCCTAACTTCTTGAATGTTTTGGCTTTCAAATTTTGGTTTCAAGAAACTTGTAACTACCTGTTTAAAACTTTTGAGAAAATGCAATTAACAAGTGTAAATAAAAAAATTCAATAACCTCTGCAAAGACCTTCAATTTGATATACATGTGAAATATGGAGTCAAGGCAGTATACTAGACATTTTTTACAGAAATCTTCAAAGTGCTATCGTCAAAAGTTGAAATGAAATGAGTGCAATCTATATAAACATGGATTAACAGACAAATTGCATGAACCTTTTGATAGAATGCTCCCAATAGAAAATGTGGTATTCAATGTATTGAACAATGCTTGGAACTTGCATCACACAAATTTCTCATAGATGTGTCACCTCGAAGCTTTCAATGCTTGTGAAGTAACCGGAAGTGAGAATAAAATAAAAATACAGAAATCAAATTTAAAGAAAACTAAGACAAGACAAATGAACACACAAATTTATAGTGGTTCTCCAATTTGGCTACATCCACTTTCAACAGAGGAAATCTCTTATTATTTCTTGAGTTTTTATTTACATCACAACAACTAGCTTTAGTAATCAATAATTAAATAATTAAATCATCTCCAATCAACAATATATAAAAGGTCTCAAAAGGAATTAAAGAGACACAATAATTGGAGGAAAAAACAATGATGACTGTTGGACTTCATACACCCAAAAAACTCCCACTTGAAGTCCAATGACTGTTGCAATGCCAAAGATATTCCCCTACTTTGTCCCTAGTGTTATTTCTTTACAATACCGAGAGAAGTTCAGCAAAACTCAAATTTCTCACAGGGAACAACCTTTGTAAGTGCATCAGTTGGATTCTCTTTGGTGTCAATATTTTCAACTTGAAGTTTACCCTCCTCAAGTACACTCTGAATGAAATGGAAATGTACTTCAATATATTTAGTCTAACTTTGAAAGGCAACATTCTTTGCTAAGTGAATAGCATTACTACTATCACAAAACAAAGTGGAACCATGTTGAGGATATTGTATATCACCAAATAAATGTTGCAACCAAATCATCTATTTTGTCCCTCGAATGAGAGCAATGTATTTAGCTTCTGTAGAAGAAATTGAGACTACCAGTTTCAACCTTGATGCCAAACTGATCGTTGATGTAGAAAATGTAAATGCATAACTAGTAGTAGACCTTCTATAGTTGAAGTTCTCAGCCATATCAGAATCGGTAAAACCTTTCAAAGATGCATCCTTGCCACCAAAACACAACACAAAATCAGAAGTTCCTTTGAGATACCACAAGATCCATTTGACTACATCCCAATGTTGTTTAGCTGAATTACTCATAAATTTTCTCACTACTCCCACTGCATGGGCAATATCTGGATGAGTTCTCACCATGGCATACATAAGGCTTCCTATAGCTAAAGAATATGGAATGTCCTTCATTTCTTCTTGTTCCTCTTGTGTCTTGGGATGCATGGTTGAAGTTAATTTGAAATGATCAACTAATGGAGTGATAATCGCTTTAGCATCTACCATGCCAAACCTCTCCAAAACTTTGAGAATGTAATATTCTTGTGACAACTTGAGTTCTTTCTTACGTTTGTCCCAGATAATGGTCATACCAATCTAAAATTTTAGATGGAAATTTTCTTTGTCTTGTGGACCTCCTCAGTCCAAAGACATTCTTCGTCCTCTAAGTATTATCAATGTTGTGCACATCCCTTGCTTCTTATCTAGGCCTTCATGAGGGCCAATCTTGGAATTTTTAACCAATTCCTTCATGCTCTGTTCATCACCCCTTGCAGCCAGATTATGGTACAGACTGGTTTGACTAGTTCCTTGAGCCTCCCCTTGGTTATTAGTAGTCCAAGACTGAGTAGGAACAACTTGTTTGTGGACATGGGAACTTGATCACATGGGATCCAAGTTATGATGTCACGGTGATTCATGGGCTTGCATACACCCTGCATTGATAATGTGCGTAGAAAGAAGAGTATGTCTATGTGTAGCATATGTGTCAAGGGTGAGATGCACTAATTCTTGGTGCATCGAGTGTTTGAATCCATCGCTCTACTAATGCATGTTATCTCCCATGCGTGGAGCACGATGTTGGGCTTCCAAATACCCTCTAATACTGTCGAGATTTGATAATTTAAATAGAGAATTATTATCTCTATTATGTTATTTAAAGGAGATTGCAAAGAATCAGTAGGTAATTCTCAAACTGTATCGCCATAATTATGATTATCAAAGCCAATACTCTATTCATCATGGGTATTACCATCATCATTGATATGGTTTGCACCATTATCCCACACATTTCCATTAGAAGATGAAGATGAAACAAGGGTAAGAGCTAAAACCGATGTGGGAGAGTTAAAATTTTGCATTCCACCTGTGTTGTGTGGATTATTTCTAGATAATCTTTGGGATTGATTATTTTGAAGAGTTGAAAGAGGGATATACTCTTTTGTTTGCACTTCTTGTGCTTTCAATCTAGAAATACTTTTTCATTAAAAACAACATCTCTACTTCTTATAATATTCTTTGCCTCTGGATCCTAAATTCAAAAACCATATTGGTCTTCTCCATAACCCACGAAAATGCTCATTGAGATTTGGGATCTAATTTGGTTCTCTTCTCTTTTGGAATGTGGGTATAAACTTCACATCCAAACACCAGATGTGAGAATATGAAATCATCTTTCTCATCCATTCCTCTTCTGAAATACTAAAATCCAACTAAGATGATGGGCTCCAATTGATCAAATATATTGTTGTATTGTAGGCTTCTGCCCAAAATTCTTTGCCTAAACCTACATTTGGAAGCATACACCTTGCCTTCTCTAAAATAGTTTTATTTAACCTCTTGGCAGCTCCATATTCTTAAGGTGTATTTATAGAACAATTTTGGTTCTATGAATACCATTATCAACACAAAAAGAATCAAATTCTAAAGAACAAAATTCACCACCGTTATCGGTTTGCAAACATTTGATTTTGTGTCTAATCCGATTTTCAACTGAAGCTTTGAAATTTTTAAATTCGTTGAATACTTCAAATTTTCTTGAAAGCATGTAAATTCAAACTTTCGTGTACAATCATCAAGAAAGGTAACAAAATAATTAGCTCCTCCAATGGAGGTTACCTCGGTTGGACCAAAGGCACAGGAGTGTCCCGACGCTAATGGTGTTCTCTTCTTTTCATGTCCAATTTTCAAGAAGTCGACCCGCTTTTGTTTGTCAATGGAGGTTACCTCGGTTGGACCAAAGGCACAGGAGTATCCCAACGCTAATGGTGTTCTCTTCTTTTCATGTCCAGTTTTCAAGAAGTCGACCCGCTTTTGTTTGTCATAAAGATAATGTTGACAAAATTGCAAATCAATTGATTTGAGGCCCGGAAGTTGTTCCCTCTTGTGCATGACGTCAAGGCCCTTCTTGCTCATGTGACTAACCCGTTGATTCCATAGTTTAGAGTTTTTCTCTATAACTTTCATGGCCGATCCCACTACACCAATTTTTTTACAATATACAAACTTCCAATTTTGTCTCCCTTTGTAATAACCATAGAACCTTTCATGACCTTCCATGTATCCATAAGAGAGATAAGAAAACCTTGTGTGTAGAGTTGGGTTACTGAAATCAGATTTCTTTTTAATTGGGGAACATGACGGACATCTTTGAGCAACCATTTAACACCTCCTTTTAAAGCCAATAAAATGTCTCCTTTACCAATAATCTCACAAGCTTTATTATCTCTTAAATATACTTTTCCAAAGTTACCTTCTTGGTAATTCGTGAAGTAGTCTGTACATGGGGAGGCATGAAATGAAGCGTCGAAATCCAAAACCCAAGAATTTGAAGTAGTTCACATGTTGACAATATTAAAGCATTGTCAGCATTATCATAAGTTGTGTTCTTCGTTGTCCTACACTCTTTCTTGTGTTTTCTTGTATTTTCTACAATCCTTTTTCTTATGTCCAAATTTACCACAAAACCAACAATCACCATTTCTCCCTCTTGACTTTGATCTCCTAGCTGAATTAGACCTTCTATGATGATTATTTCTACCTTCATTGTGGCTCCTTCCTCTATTCTCTATGCTTATAGTTGTTAGAGCTTCATCGGATGAAGGTTCTTGATTCTTTCTTTTCATGTCCTTGTTGAGAAGAATAGGCACTACATCATCAAAAACTAGCTTGTTTTTACTGAATACCAAAGTTCTTACCATTGTCACAACTCCATCCTAGTTGTTGGTTAAATAACACAACAAGAGAACAACCTTTTTCTCATCATCTTGTGTCATGCCATCTAAATTTTCTTGGCTGATTAGAGTGTTAAAATCATTTTATATGATTTTCCATAATGCCTCCTTCCTTCATTTTGAGTTTGTAAAGCTTCTTCATGATAGAGACTTTATTTGCAGTCAATGCCATTTCATACATGGCTTTGAGTTTATCCCAAACCGCTTTGGTCATTGGTTCAGTTGCGACGTTGAAAAGAACATTGTTGGACAATGAGAGAAATATAGTCGCATTTTCCTTATTGTCAAGAATTTCCCAATCTTCATCTTTCATTGATGTTGGTTTCTTTGTTTACCCTTCAAGTGTGAGTGAAAGATCTTGCTTTATCAGAAAGGATTGCATATATACTTTCCACAAACTAAAATTTTGTCTAGATAATTTATCTACCTTCGCTCCTTCCATGATTCCAGAATTTCAACTACCGAAATCTCAAGGAGCAATTCTACCTTGCTCTAATACCAATTGTGAAGTAACTGAAAGTGCAAATAAAAGAAAAATATAGAAATCAATTTTTTTTAAAAATAGAAACAAGACAAATAAACACAAAGATTTATATAGTGGTTCGCCAATTTGACTACGTCCACTTTCAACAGGCGAAATCTCTTATTAGTACTTGCCAATAGGCTAAGCAAGTACTATTGCATTCGTTTCTGAGTTTTTAGTGTTAACTAGTGATTAAATAAAATTGTTTAGACCAATTAGAATTTTTTAGATTTTGTATTTTGTAATAAATTTCATATTTTGTAAAGTTAAATGCAATATTTTTAACTTTCTAATTTATAGAAATCATTTTTCTATCATTTGATTGGCTAAATCATTTGAAGTCTTATTACAAGAGTGAACCAATTAAAATTTAACACATTTGTTATTTATTGTACACTTTATATTTAATATAATGAAAATGCATTGCTCCTTCCATATTGCATAGTTTTCGGCTTGGAAACAATTTTTGTTTCTATCTTTAATTAGGATTTTCATTAATCTTTTTCTCTTTTATATTAATTGTATATTATAAATTTTAAATTTTAAATTATATTACATGAGTTTATTTTAGTATATAACTCACTTTTTCTAATGTAAATAAAAATATTGTAAATATATGATATAATATAATATATATTTATTCTCATTTATATATTTTTAAAAATATTTTAAAATTTATTATATGTAAATTATGCATTAATAAATATTTAAGTAAACAAATGTGTGATATATTTTCCCTTACAAAATATTATAATTTAAATTAAACATAGTAAATAAATATTTTATTTTATAATTAATTGGAAATGTTAAATAAAAATAATATATATTTCTATTATATAATCTTTTTAGATAAATTATTATATATTATTATTATAATATAGATTATAATATAAATTGAAATAATAATATTATATTTATAATTATAATTTATGTATAATATAATAATACAATATTATATATACAAAAATATTAATCATATGTAATAAAATATATATATCAATAAAATAAAATTAGCACTATTGTTATATTTACAAATAAAATTAAAATTAACTTTTAAATTAATTATAATTTGCAATCAATAATTATTTATATAATTTTAATTTTAAAAATTATTTATTACTACAATTATCATTATATAAAAAATTATAATTATATAATTAATTAAAATATCTTGTATATTATAATAAATTTATTAAATTTAAGAATAAATTTATATTAAAAATTAAAATTAAAATTAATTACTAAAAGCAAGTACTTGGCCACTATATGACACTTGTTATTTCTTGAATTTTTGTTTGCATCACAACAATTAACTTCATACTTCAGCAATTAATAATCGAATAATTAAATCATCTCGAGTCAGCAATATATAAAAGGTCTCGAAAGGAATTGAAGAGACACAATAATTGGAGGACCGTTGGGCTTCATATACCCAACAATGCTTGTGAGATTTGCAGAAAACAAAACTTTAAAGACGACGTGCGCAGAGATTTTTGTCAAATTCTATAATTGGAGATGCTCCAATAAATATATATGCCAATTACCGAAGCGAATACAAAGCCCGCGGGCTATTTTCTGAATACCTCTGAGAAAAGCAATCTCATGGGATGAAATGATAATAAGGTTTGCATAAAATGGATAAGTTGGAAAGGTTGTAGGAACGCGTCCCAAAATGGAAGCTTTGGACAGCGCATGGACAGTATCAAATGTCGAAGCCATAGATGGCACGTGAACTGTTTGATCGAATGCATCAAAAGGTGTGGTTGCATGATTTGAATTACTCTAGTTCACATATTCAGATGTGGAACAACAAAAAATGCTATTGAACTGTTTATTGGAAGCCTTGGAATATCGCATGGAAATTCATCAGACATGTAATCATGAAATGTGCTCCAGTACAATGCATTGAGTGCTCTGGTCTTCATGATTGTGATGAGCATTTATTCTTGTCCTACACAAATTGACTACTAATTGTAAATCTGTTCATTTTCATATTTGACCGTCTATGCATTTACCTGCTAATGAAGATTTAGTAAAGACTCCATTTGTTAGTGTTGATAAAGGTGAGCATTAGTTTCGTGTCTGAGAAAAGGTGACACACATGTAATTGTGAAGGCAGAGACAAAAGACAGTGAATTTGTTTGAGAGGATGCCACAAAGATACGTTGTCTCATGTATCCAGTCATTGTATGAAATGGATATTGTTGAAGAGTTTTGTAAACTTTCAAGATGTATCTGGCTGGTATAGATCCGAGGATTGTGACGTTGCACGCATCCCCCATGCCCGTGCCATGATGGAAACCTTTGAACATGCATGGACATCCTGGTAGACATGCGTGCGAAATGTAGAGTTGTAGCAAATGTATGGAAACTATTTTACAGAATGCCTCAAAGATATGTCATCTCAATGGATGAATGGAAATAATTGCAGAACATGCACAAAATGTATTCGTTGAAAAGCCATAGAAACTGTCGAGGAAATGTAATCGGCAGGTGTAAGAGCCGCATTCTGCAATCTATGACAGCGCCCCCCCGGACCAAATTTGAAGCTTTCAAAATAGTGTATGGACCTCTTTCGAGGCATAATGAAGGTGATCTTTATCAGATTTTATAGTTGGAAATGCTGGTGGATATGCATTCCAAATATGAAATCATTGCCAAGGCGTATGAACCATTTGGTAAATGCCTGCAAAATGTTGATATGCAGACATTTCATGCCTATTGTTTGACAGAATTCCTCAAAGCAGCACCGCTTCAAGCGTGTAATATTATGATTTCAGATGGGTACAAAATGGACGCAGCTACAAGGCATTAACATCACAAACAAATGTGAATGGTAGGGGTGACATGAGATGTTTTATAAATTTAAATCAAATGCCATTTCTCTTCGCCGTGCATGAAAGACGCAGAATCATGAACGACTATGTTTGGAAAGCAAGATGCTTTTTCAATGGTCATGATATGGAAAGGAAAGGAAAGGAAAGGTCCTTTTATAGTCTACGACAGTGATATGGGACTACCTCGTACTCTTTGCGGGAGGCATCTAACTGCGCTACAAATGAGGGGTACATACCCTACCCCCTTGTGGGATTTGAACTTGTGACCTCTCTTTCAAGATACAAGTTCTCCACCACTAGGCCAACTCAGGCTGGAGAAATGCACATGGTGGGTGTAATGCTGAAATCCATTACCCGAGCTTTAGTGTGAGCTTTGAAACAAGGCAATGTCATCCTTCAAATCCAAAAGATGTTGGAGTTTAGACATGGTTCTCTACCCGGTATCTGTCATACCTATGAGGTAAGTAATATGGGAGCTTCGAATGAGTATATTGAAGATCTTCAACTCATGAAGATATTTACAAAATGAATTTATTGAAAGGACTTGAGAAACTTCCGAGGAAATAAACATGGCAACACATAACTAGGTGGCAAAAATGCATCAAAGAGATGTGGTTGCATGGGATGAAGGCTTGCATAATATATACAAAGTTGAAATGGGGAGTCAAGGAAAGGATATTGCCAAACTGAAACTAAGGGGATAAGAGTCTACTTATCACAAGTACATTCATTTGAAAATTGAAGTTGGATCAACTAAATGTCAAAGGCTTGGAAAGTTTGATGAACCATAATTTACTAGTCAAAGGTACAAGTGTAAGAAAAAATTGAGTCATGTCTTGATACAAACTCCATTGTACTAGTATTCTAGCTTGTTGCTCCTTGCCTTTTCAAGGCATATACATTGTGACACTTTAGGGAGATTTGTGAGATGTCATCACTAATTCCAACTCAAGACATACTTAGATCCATACATCTGGTGATACCACATGAAGGTTGAAGGTTATCAGTGTGTTAGATTTGTTAATATAGATGCTTCACTATGTGAGGATACTTCAGTGTGTGAACAAAAAGATTTTTCATCCTCATAAAGAACATCAACATTATTAGTTCATAAAATTGATGGTGAGATGGTTGGAAAAGAACAAAGGAAGTTGATGAAGACATATAATGATCTTTGTAAAACCTCATCTGGAAATTTGTAGTTTCAAGTTATCTTTTTGTAAAAGTGACTTGCGTCACTTATTGTAACTAAAGTTAGGATTTGGGGCTTCATATTGTAAAAGTTAGAGTTAGTTGTAAAAGCATGAATAACTACCATACTCTAACTTAGTTAGTTACCAACCTAAAAAGTTAGTTACAATAGGAGTCTATAAATACAACCTTTCATTTGTAATGTAAAGGGAGGGACTTTTTGACAAGGGGGAAACTCGACAAAATTTTGTGTTTGCATGTTGTATGGAATGGTTTATGAATTTGTATATTTTCATGGAGATAATCAAGGAAACATTTGGATCGTATGTTTCAGAGCATATCCTATGTTATCATTACCAATCTCTCATATGTTATATTGGTAATCCTTCTATGTCATTGTGCAAATCATAGTATGAGCAGTTGAGATAATGATATGCAACAGGATTTGGTATCTTAGCTTGAGTATGTTAAAGTAGTTGGTCTCTTTGTATGTTGAGATTCATCTTCTTTCATTTGTTATCTTTGTACATCAAATTATAATTTATTTTAACCTCCTTGTAATTTGTCATCCATTGTGAAATCCTACTTGGTATTTGTATGTCTATTGTTGGGGTTCCTGCCTTCTTTTTCCTCTAGTTTAGTTTTGTTTCCTTTTTGTACTTTCAGGTGAAAAGTACTTTGAAAATAAAAACACCCCCATCATATGAGGGAGTTGTCCCTCTCAAAATGCAGAGGAAGATTACAATCTGATCATGATCTAGTTGCAATCTATCCAACTGTTGGCATAGTTGTCACTGCTCACAGGTTGAACAGGGTCATTCTAAAGAAATCATTCATAGTGGCAAATCTATTTACCAATAGGTATGATGAATCATTTCCTTCTTTTCATTTTTGTACTTTGTTTTTCTTTACCATGTCTTGTTGCTCAAATTGCTCATTTTCACAATACCAAATTATAAAGCTAGTAATTTTAGCAAATAGCATGCTTCTAACACAATATACTATAGTATATATGTAAACTGATTGAGTATTTATTTTTTATAAGACAATAGTTTCTATTTTGTAAGTTATAGTTCATACAAATATATGAAGCTAGTATGCAAATAAGCCTATTATTTGACCAAGATCTTAGCAAAGACTTTCAAATATATATTGATTGTGTTTTCTTTTTCTGACTTTCTTGCATTGGTGTCATAGCTTTTTATTCCAGCTATTCATTTTAATTTCCCTAAACTTGCTTAAACTTTCCCTACTTTCTTTTGGACATACAAAGGTTAATCTACAAAGCCTTAAAAAATTAGACACTAGCCTTTCTAAAAATTAAAAGAATTGAAGCATTTTTAAATAAGTACACATGGCAAAGATACAAAAATACAATAAAGGTAAAAAATAAGTTGATCAAAATCTTGCAATATGAATCGGATCCAAAGCCAATATGTTTTAGCCATTGTAAAAAATACTAATTCATAGTATTTTTTCATGCTATAAGAATGTTTTTAAGATACATGATCATAGTCAGATGGCCATAACTAAACCAACAACAAAAGATAAACCGTTTTCACACTTGAGCAATGATAGTGAACAATTAAAACAAGAACTTATGGGACAACGAAATGAATACATTAGTCAAAACAAAATCAACTACTATAGCCCAAGAGCTTCTCTTTGCTCTTGCTCAGCCCTTGATTAACTCAAGTTCTCAGTTGTTACTCAAACTAACAATATTAAATATTAGATAAAAAAAATGTATTATCCTCTAACTACAATTGTAAATATATCACAATGACAACACAATTGTATAATTTTTCCTTCATTATTGCAATGACAATGACCAATGTAAATAATAAATTTCATCATAGCTAAATCAAGAAACTTTTAAAAGAAAAAACCTTTCCTAAAAAATTGGCTACCTTACAATAGGGTACCTTAACTATTAGCTTCAAGCATTTATGTCAACCCTGATTCATATCATTGTAGATGGTGAAAAGGGGAGAAATGCAAAGGGGTAGATTACTTCTCCCTTTCAAACTTACACACTTAGAAGGAAGATGGCTCAATAGGCTCAAGTAGGACCTAAGAATTGAATGGGACAATGATCCTTCACTAAAAAATGTGTAAATTGGAAATGGAAAGAGGAAAGATGCAATGTACAAGGCAAAATAGATAAATAGAGACAAAAATAGAAATAACAGACTAATAACTAATTGCTAAAAACCAAAAAAGAGATGAATCAAGGTCCAAACTGTTGTATTGACATGGGATTTCAGTTTGGACTGAAATTGTAGGGTACATAACATTTCAAATGTTTTGTACTTAGGAATAGAACATTTTAGATGTTCTATTCCAAGCACTTTTGACTTAAACTTTCGGGGACTCTCTAACTATTCCCAATATACCTGGAAAAGATCCGACAACTCTATAGCCTATTCCTATGTAAATAAAAATGGAGAAATGGTCGAGTAAAAGGGGTTTACCTTTCTTCAACCCTTGTTAGGAATCAACCTTGAAAATGAAAGGAAATTGCGTAAAGGAAAGTATGTAAAAAGGTAAATGTTTGATTCATCTTGCATAAACCCTCATGGACGGATGTAGAAATTGCTCATACGGTCCATGAAGATATTTGGAATGTTCTTTAATTCAAGGAATTGACCTTAGAATGTAGTGTAGAATCAAGGATTCCCTCACAAATGCATGAATTTATGAAATGTCACTCTCAATCGATATTCAATGTAGATATGCTTGATAGTCACTTACAATGGAGGAGAGATGAATGTTGATGGAAAAAAGGATCTTCTTGATTGATTTAGAACTCCTCTACTTGGTCTTCATGGGAGATAAGCTTGCTTCAATGGAGAATATTACCTTGGAATTGACTTGGATGATTGAGAAGAAACTCGATCTTGGATGCTTGCCTTCAAATATTGAATCCAATCGCTTGAATGCTTGAATGCCTTATGAAAAATTGATTTTTCTTTATCAATAATGGATTGTGGATGCCAAAATGAGGAGATATATGGTGTTTATATATATCATCTATCATTTTAGAATTCAAATATAAGCTAGGCTGACTACAGGATCTAATTTCCCACCAAAACCTTAACATAGGGCTCTAGGCCAAAACAAGTGAGAACATAATGGGTATCTACAGGATCATGGTATACCAAACTATGGCCTTAAGTGGCAATGAAAAATCAGAAAATCAGGGTTAGTCAACTTGATGTAAAAGGTTGAAAATCTTATGAACCTTATGTGAAAAATTTGTAAGAGTAGAATCTGTAAGAAATTGAATTTAGTTTCTAAACTACTTGCCCTTGTTTGAAATTTTTTTGTCTAATTGTTCAAAATTTTAGATTTCAATGCAGTACTATGAAAATTTCAGGGAAAAGATAAAAAGTACATGTATGTCTGACCACCTTAATCACAATCAAATGATGATATATTTTCCCAAGATTCTATCTATATAAGTAGTAGACTCAAGCCCGGATGTGACGCATATTTTTTTGTAATTTTTGGTCAAATAAATAATTAATTATGAATTTTCTGCTACAACTTTTTTAGAATAAAAAAACTCTCGTGTCTGACCACCTTAACTAATTCAAAATTTTACCAAATTCAAAACTTTGTTTTTCTTATAGTAGTCGAAGCATAGAATGTGACGCATGTTTCAGATTTCAAAAAGGTTAAATGGTTTGAAAGTTATAGTTGTTTTTCAATTAGTATGTCAATTACAACTTTAAAGATAACTCAATTGAAAAATAAGTAATAATTACTTACTGAACTCAAAATTTTATAGCAATTATATTGATGGAAAGTTGATAATATCTTTAAGAAACCCTTTTCGTTTCATCAATTTCGGGTGAAAAAATAGTCGTCAGCTACATGGTCGAAGTCTCGGTATCAAGAACTCTCTCCTGAAACACTCCTAAAGGGTTGACCACCCACGTTTGGTAATGCCCAAGCAAATACCAAGCCTAATCAGATATCCGATAATATCGGATATCCGAAAAAGCCTGCCTATTTTGAAATTTCAATTGCCCCACTTTTCCCAAATTCAAGTTTCATAATAAATGTATTTTTTTAATAGTAATATTAATTGTGTTATATTAAGTTGTATTCTTTTTATGTTAATATTAATTCAAGTTTCATATTAAATTATATTTTTGTTATGTTAATATTAATTTCATTTTAAATATTAATATTAAATAATAATAGCATAGCATAAATATTATAATATAAATATTTGAGGACAGACAGTTTCAACCCAAATCCTCTTGAAAGTATCCAGCACGGGATTTTTGTACAGACTCCTTGTAATTTCGGCGGTCTGACTATACTGAATAAGTAGATGTCAATGGACTTCCCTTCAATTGAATACAATTAATTGAGTTTTTTAACTCTCGAAAAGAAATTTCACACAGATGTAGAACCACCGTACACTCATCATCTGTTCTAGAAACTAACAGTGGCATAAAAATTGATGTAAGAACATTTAAGGTACATTGTCCACAAAAAGGTATATGAAACCTTTTAATATACATTTAAAAGTGGAGGTGAAGGCTCTAGATTTGAGAGAGACAGAGAGACAGATAGAGACAGAGACAAAGAGGAGAGAGGAGAGAGAAGGAAAAGGAGACAGATAGACAGACAGATAGAGATGGAGAGAGACAGAGACGGAGAGAGACAAAGATAGACAGAGACAGAGATAGACAGTCAGAGAGATAGACAGAGATAGATAGAGATAGACAGTCAGAGAGAGATAGACAGACAGATAGACAAACAGACAAATAGATAGATAGAGACAGACAATCAAACAGACAAAGAGGAGAGAGAGAGAGAGAGAGAGAGAGAGAGAGAGAGAGAGAGAATTTTCCCAAAATTTTGGCAGGATCTATCGGATATCCGATACTTTTTACTGGTAAAAAGTAAAAACAAGATTCTTTGGGTCCCTCTAGAGTGTCACATTTTTTTCTGAATTATAGGATTCGAGTTGCAGTGAGAAGACAAAAAAATCCACTTTTTGGGGTGATTTTCTCTATTACCAAAGGTATTTTCATCTTCTTTTTGGTCTAATTATGGGGAGTGGTATTCGTCGAAAGTATAAACGGAAGAGGAGACTCACAAATGAAGATGTTGAAGTAATAAGAGAAATAGATAGGGTTTCCCATCGGAACAAGAGACAAGGTATGTTAAATATTAATGAAGATGTCGATATAGACCCACCTTTGAATGTGGTTTCAAGTGAAGAACATGAATTTGAAGATGAAAATGTAGTTTTTGAAAATGAGAACCCACCGATTGAATATGAAGGGATTGAAAATGATAATGGTGCAGAAGAACCAAATCAACATTACACATCTCCAAATTATATGAGAAATGAAGTCCCTTTGGAGGAAGAAAGACAAACTTCAAAATTGAGACCTTGAAGAGCAACTAAATGGTTACTTAAAATTGATAAGAACATAATGAGCAATTTCGATGGCAAGAGATTAGAAAGAACTGTTCGGTTGTGGGTTTCAAAAAAATTTGATCAATTTTTTAGGCACAAGACATTGGTTGAGCAATGTCAAATGTTTGTGCAATTGTTAAAGATGTAGAAGATGAGACGTATACTAGTCAAATTGAAGATTAGTGTGAACAAGAAAAAGGAGTGGAATGCTATTATTGTGAGAAATATTTTTAGTGCTCTTGATTAAATTGGGAAGACTACCAAGGAAAAAGATAAGAGAGCCACTAGGAGGGTTATTACAACCTCCTTAGTAAGTCATCATTTGAGAAAGGCTCGTTTGATGAGACAAACTTGTGTTGACTTGAATCTAAATCGTAAAACTTTGGATAGAGCACTTGCAAGAAGAGAAAGACTTGATGATCCTCTTCAAAATGATACATGGGCTTATGGTGGGAGACTTTCACGTTGTGATAAGAAGTTTACCAATACCGTGAAGGATCAGATTCAACTATTTTGGCAATCTAACTCAAGAGTATCACCAAATGTGAAGGATGTCTTGAAGTTGAGAATTGGCATTCGAGACCGTACCCTGCATCCCAAACATTATTTGGAGGCGAGTCAAACAATGTTGTTCAAAAAATTTTGTGAGACACATCCAACATTGCAAATATCACAAAGAGCTTTTGAAGCCTTGAAGCCTTTTTTTTGTGTGCCTCTTAAGATTTGAAATACTTGTTGCAAATATCATGTGGAGTTTTCAATGCACCATGAATTGTTATGATCCATTCATTCTACTTTGCATAGTAGTGAAATGTTGGATGACTGTGGTGCAAGTGCTCTTCCAAAATCATCAAGAGACTTGCTAGATCATTTTTTATGTCCTAGAGATGATGGATGTTTCTTTTATAGAAAAGATTGCTTAAATGACAAGTGCTTAGAGTGTGGTGGGCTAGTGAAGTTTGTTGAATGTTTTCATGAGGGCTGCGAACACGATTTTGGAAAGACAATTGTCCACAAAAAGGTATATGAAACCATTAAATATACATTAAAAAGTGGAGGTGAAGGCTCTAGATGTGAGTTGGTTACTAAAGAATGCAATGTAGCTAATTTTATTTCATATTTCAGGAAGAATCATTTTTACAAGTATGTAAGGCATAGTCACAGGTCTCAATGGTTGGATCAACAATTCAGGATGTGTAAGGACACTTTCCCAATTGGCACTATTATATTGGTTGTTGACTTTGCAGAGAACTATACATTGCAGCCCCAAAATGAGTTGCAAGCTCAATATTACAATTCTATTCAGGTTTCTATTTTTGTGCACATAACATATAGACATTCCCCTGATAGTACAGAAGATGACCGGAAGATAATCAAAGAGTACCATTTTTATATGAGCGATGATAGATCGCAGTCATCCGAGTTTGTCCAACATTGCTTTGAGAATTATTTTGAGTGGGTGTGGGAAAATAATATTGCTATGGATAGACATCTCATTTGGTCAAATAATTGCATAGCTCAGTTAAAAAATGCTCGAATGTTTTATTGGTTATGTAGAATGCATGTAGAGAGAGGTGTACCTCATATTTGGAGTTTTTTTGAGGCCGATCATGGAAAAGGGGAGCATGATGGAGCAGGTGCATGTGTAAAGAGAGCTCTAGTTAAGGAGCAACTGAGGATTTCAGGTGCAGAACTCATTGATGCCTATTCTATTGTTGATTGGTGTACTTTAGCATTGTCACATGGGGGACTCTTGATTCAATGGTGCGTAGATTCTTTTGGTTGGTTGAGTTGGGCACAATAGGAGATAGGTTGGATTATCAAACTGTGAAAGATTCTTCAAAAATGCATTCATTTCGAAGCTCAGATGCTAGTACATGGACCATTTGGACACAAGAGTTGGCTTGTTATTGTCTGAGTTGTCTTCAGTGTGATTGGGATCAGTGTGAGTCAAGTGAGTGGGTTGATACATGGGTTCCACATTATCTTACTCCTTTATCTCTCACAGTCTCTGTAATAAATGATGACATGGATTGTTCACTTGAATACGACCATCTTTCAAATCTTCTACAGCCAGGACATGTTTTTGCATTGGTTGCACTAGAAGGGAGTGATGAGAGATCAGATTACTGGTTAGCATGTTGTGTACGAGGAAAGCAGAAACTTGCACAACCGATGACAGATGATGATATGTTCACATATCGAACAGGATCACATGTTGTTGCAGGAACATGGTTGAGCACATATATGATTAGAAATAATGGCATTCCTGCATTTGAAGACTATGAGAAGAACAAAACCATTCTCATGTATTCACACCTTATTATAGCAGCCAATGTTAAGTTGTTGAAACATCAAGGAAAACCAAAGACAAAGGAACTTTGGACTATTAGTACTGCTGATCAAGAAGTAATACTGAATACTCTCAAGCATAGAGATGACCCTTCAGGCACACTTCAGTAGGTAAGTTCAACTCAAGTTAGATATAGTTCTGTAATTTGCATATTTAGATGCCAAAAGGGCACTTCTTATATTCTCTATTAACTTTTGTTCTGCCTTCTGAATGCAGGGATTGGAGTGAAAAGGACACTTACTTTTTATATATAGCTATGTAATTTGCATATTTAGATGCCAAATTTTGTATATAAAACCAACAATTGAATGTAATGTACATAGTTAGATGTCAAATTTTATATATAAAAACAACAATCGAATGTAATGTGCATATTTAGATGCCAAATTTTGTATATAAAAATAAGAATCAAATTTAATGTGCATATTTCAATGCCAAATTTTGTATATAAAAAATTAGATGCAAAATTGGAAATATAAAAGAGCACATGGGGTTGATTTGCAAATATTAAAAGCCCACATTTGTAGCGTCTTAATGTCATGTAAAGTGCAAAAAATGTGTTTCCTTACTATGAATGTTGTATCCTTATATAATTTGTATCATCTTAATTTTGTATCCTTACATTTCTATTGTCTTAATTACATTACATTTGTATCATCAAATGATGTAATAGTTGGAGTCATTGAGTCAAAATTAGTCAAATGTGTCCAAAGTAAAATGATGATTCCCTGACTGAAGGGATAGTGTTCAAGGATTGCATCTTGGCACTGAATGGACAGTGCCATTATCTCCGGTTGGGTGTGTAAATGCTAGGAACAACCCCATTTCGACCACTAAGTCAGTAGAACGTTCCGGACCATGCTGGACCAAAGTGTCCCAAAGGTGCACTAAGCACGATTGGGTAGTGAACTTTTGAGGCTCATAACTTATACCCCGTGATAGGTATCAAAGATTCATGAGATGCTACAGGATGACACTTCTGAGGCCTACAATAACCTCTCTTTGTTCTAGGAGATTCATATTTTTTTGAGTTTGGCACCCCAGTCTCGCTCGATGCCAAAACTTGCAGTGAGGGTCAGTTGAAAGTTGCACCAATGGATTACTTCCAAATCATTCATCCTGACACCAAATGGACTATGCCATTAGCTTTAGTTGGGCAGTTAAATACTAGAAACAACCCCCAACCACTGAGTCAGTAGAACATACCAGACCACGCCAGACCAAAGTGTCCCCAAGGTGCAATAAGCATGATTGGGAAGCAAACTTTCGAGGCTCCTAACTCGGACCCTGTGAAAGGTATCAAAGATTCGTAAGATGCTACAAGATGAAATTTCCAAAGCCTACAATAACCTCTCTCCATTATGGGAGATTCAAATTTGTTTGAATTTGGCACGTCAGTCTCGCTCGATGCCAAAACTTGCAGTGAGGGTCAGTTGAAAGTTGCACCAATGGATTACTTCCAAACCATTCATCCTGGCACCAAATGGACTATGCCATTAGCTCTGTTTGGGTGGGTAAATGCTAGGAACAACCCCATTTCAACCACTGAGTCAATAGAACATTCCGGACCACGCCGGACCAAAGTGTCCCCAAGGTGCACTAAGCACAATTGGGCAGCGAAATTTTGAGGCTCGTAACTTGGACCCCATGAGAGGTATCAAAGATCCATGAGATGTTACAAAATGATGTTTCTGAGACCTAAAATAACCTCTCTCCATTTTGGGAGATTCAAATTTGTTTGAATTTGGCATGCCAGTCTTGCTCGATGCCAAAACTTGCAGTGAGGGTTAGTTGAAAGTTGCACCAATGGATTACTTCCAAACTATTCATCCTGAAACTAAATGGACTACACCATTAGCTCTAGTTGGGTGGTTAAATGCTAGGAACAACCCTATTTTGACCACTGAGTCAATAGAACGTTCTGAACCACACCAGACCAAAGTGTCCCCAAGGTGCACTAAGCATGATTGGGCAAAGAACTTTCAAGGATCATAACTCAGACCCCATGAGAGGTATCAAAGATCTATGAGATGCTACAAGATGGTGTTTCTAAGGCCTACAATAAACTCTCTCCATTCTAGGAGATTCAATTTTTTTTGAATTTGGCACACCAGTCTCACTCGATGCCAAAACTTGCAGTGAGGGTTAATTGAAAGTTGCACCAATGGATTACTTTCAATCCGTTCATCCCGACACCAAATGGAATGCATCATTAGCTCTGGTTGGGTGGTTAAATGCTTGGAACAACCCCATTTTGACCACTGAGTCAACAGAATGTTTCGAACCACGCTGGACCAAAGTGTCCCCAAGGTGCACTAAGAACAATTGGGCAGTGAACTTTCGAGGCTTGTAACCTAGACCCTGTGAGAGGTATCAGAGATTCGTGAGATGCTACAAGATGGAATTTTTGATGCCTACAATAACCTCTCTCTATTTTGGGAGATTCAAATTTGTTTGAATTTGGCACGCCAGTCTCACTTGATGCCAAAACTTGCAGTGAGGGTCAATTGAAAGTTGCACCAATGGATTACTTCCAATTTGTTTGTCCCAACACCAAATGGACTGCCATTAGCTTCGATTAGGTGGGTAAATGTTAGGGATAACTCCATTTTGACCACTGAGTCAGCAGAACGTTCCAAACCACACCGGACCGAAGTGTCCCCAAGGTGCACTAAGCACAATTGGGTAGTGAACTTTCAAGGCTCGTAACTCAGACCCCATGAGAGGTATCAAAGATCTGTGAGATGCCATAGGAAGGCATTTCTAAGGCCTACAATAATCTCTCTTTTTTATGGGAGATTCAAATTTGTTTGAATTTGGCATGCTAGTCTCGCTCGATGTCAAAACTTGCAGTGAGGGTCAGTTGAAAGTTGCACCAATGGATTACTTCCAAACCGTTCATCCCAGCACCGAATGGACTACACCATTAGCTCCGATTGGGTAGGTAAACACTAGGGACAACCCCATTTTGACCACTGAGTTAGCAGAATGTTTCAGACCACACTGGACCAAAGTGTCCCCAAGGTGCACTAAGCACGATTGGGCAGAAAACTTTTGAGGCTTGTAACTCAAACCCTGTGAGAGGTATCAGAGATCTATGAGATGCTACAGGATGGTGTTTCTGAGGCCTACAATAACCTCTCTCCATTCTGAGAGATTCAAATTTTTTTGAATTTGGCACGCCAGTCTCGCTTGATGCCAAAACTTGCAGTGAGGATCAGTTGAAAGTTGCACCAATGGATTACTTCCAAACCATTCATCTCGGCACTGAATGGACTATACCATTAGCTTTGGTTGGGTGGGTAAATGCTATGGATGACCCTATTTCGACCACTGAGTCAGAAAAATGTTCTGGACCACGCCAAACCAAAGTGTCCCCAAGTTGCACCAAGCACGATCAGGAAGCAAACTTTCGAGGCTCCTAACTCAGACCCTGTGAGAGCTATCGAAGATCCATGAGATGCTATAGGATAGAATTTATGAGGCCTACAATAACCTCTCTCCATTCTGGGATATTCAAATTTGTTTGAATTTGGCACGCCGGTCTCGCTCGATGCCAAAACTCGTAGTAAGGGTCAGTTGAAAGTTGCACCACTGGATTACTTCCAAACCATTCATCCCGGCACCAAATGGATTGTGCCATTAGCTTCGGTTGGGTGGGTAACTACTAGGGACAACCCTGTTTCAACCATTGAGTTAGTAGAATGTTCCAAACCACGCCGGACCAAAGTGTCCCCAAGGTGCATTAAGCATAATTGGTCAACAAACTTTCGAGGCTCGTAACTCAGACCCTGTGAGAGGTATCGACGATCTGTGAGACGCTACAAGACCGAGTTTCTTAGGTGTTCCTAATATATTTTCAGGGGTACACGCATAGTACTGATATTTTATCCAAAAGACCAATACATGAATTTGAGATATGTTTTGATATGGCCAAAAGGGTGTTTAATTATTGCCAAAAGGGTGTTTGATTATGTAATTAGGCTATTTTGAAGTCTTTTAGCCATTGGGAGTAAAGAGTAAGTCTAGAAACCTTGAAACCACTTTAATAGATATCCTTATATACCTCAAATGATGAATTACACATGTGAACACACGTAGCACATAAAGCATACACATAAAGTTTCTTAAGTCATGAAGCATACATGTAGCACATATATTATAAAGCATACAACATGAATTCACTTAAGTCATGGATGTAGCCCATACATGTGAATTTAGGTTATGAATAATGTACTTGAATATACATGAATATACTTAAGGCATAAATTGTACACATGAGTACTTACACACAAGCATTAACATACTAACAATGAATAAATGAACACACAATTAACAAATTGGATCGAATATCAAGTTTCATATATATCAAAATGAACAATAATTTTGTACATATTTACATCTCAACATAGTACTGGATAGGGTGTCAGTGTCTCTTTCGGGGGGCAGTGGTACCCCCCCCTTGTGACAAATCTTCACGAGCTCTCCCTCGAAGGGAGTGTCTTTGGGGATTGAGTCTATTGGCAAAAATGATTTTGGAGAAGGGTCAGTCCCGTTTCCAAAGATCATGAATATTGAGGGAGTTTCCTCAGAGGACCCGCATGTGGGGTTAAAAATTTTACAAGACTCTAGTAATGCCAAAGTCAACAACCTTAGTCCTAAAAAGTGGTCGAATTTGGTCAGAGATAAGAAGGAAGAGGGTTCCCTGCTCTCGGTAGAACCGATTAAGGCTTTTCTCCAGGAGGGTGAGAAAGCCATTTTTGTACCAGATTCAATGGTGGACAGATCCATTTTGGCCATGGAATTAACACTGGTTGGTAAGTTCCTTGGACCATGACCCAATATTGAAGAGGTTAGGAAGTTTGTAAAAAAGAAATGGGCCTTGAAGGGCCATGTGGATATTGCTGCTCTTCCTAAAGGTTTTCTTTCCTTCTCCTTTTCCAACAAGAAAGATCAGGGTTATGTCCTTTGTGGAGGCCCCTAAATGTTTGGAAGAATAGATTTGGCTTTACGTAAATGGACCCCTAATCTGGATTTTCTTGATAATTTTTTCTTGGCGATGTCGGTTTGGGTTAGATTTCTGGGGCTTCCATTGGAATACTAGAATGAAGAAGTTTTTAAAG
Organism: Chamaecyparis obtusa; assembly: GCA_027943335.1. Classification (NCBI taxonomy): domain Eukaryota; kingdom Viridiplantae; phylum Streptophyta; class Pinopsida; order Cupressales; family Cupressaceae; genus Chamaecyparis; species Chamaecyparis obtusa. The sequence goes on along the minus strand of BSBK01004196.1, from coordinate 623,582 downwards.
GTTTAGCCTCATCCTTTGGGGGTGATCTTATCTCAGTCGATCCCATGATGATAGTGAAGTCTAGATTAGTCTTCACCAGAATCTGTGTCAATATTTCCATGTTTGATAATCTCCCTGGGGTTATCAACATCAACTCTAAACTTGGTCAGCATAAGCAGGATATCTTTGAATCCTTGCCTTTTGCTTGCTTTGGTTGTCACAAAATGGGTCACTGGGCAAAACATTGCCCAAAAAAAGTTTCTAAGACCCCTCAGCCAGAGACCTCTGAACCTAAATCTTGTCAAGTTTGGAAGGAGGTTAAAGGGGATAACAGTAGTAAAGCCCCCCCTGAAGTCTTGGAGTCAAATGAGACCCCAGTCTTGGAAGAAGGGGAAATTGTAGAATCGGTATCTCATGTGTCAGCCTCAACTATAGAACTAGTTAAGGAAGATGTTTCAAATAAGATTAGTGTCTTTACAGAGATTCATGATCCTCCAAATAGGACAGCTCCTTCGAGGGATCCAACACCATTAGTGGTCTTGGTTCCCATTTCTGATGATGGATTGAACCTCAGATTGGATGAGGATAAAGCTCCCTTACAATGTTCCAAAGTGGATGATGATGATTCCTCTTCCATCCCTGAGACTTTTTCTAGTAGTAGCAAGGGGGAGTTGCAGGCTGGAGATTTTGAGGAGACTGGAATCTAGAAAACCCAAAGAGGGAGAAGGTAGAAAAGAAAAGATAAAAAGAATGAATTGGTCACCCCAGGATCTAAAGGAGTTACTACTCGAAGTAAATTAGAAGGAGGCATAATGATGAAGGTAGATGTTGGATCCAACAGAAAATCCCAAGGGAGATACTCAAACAGAGAAATCAGAGAAAGGGAAAGCAAAAAGGAAATAGTGGATGGTAGACAACTCACCATCCAGGAAAGCTGCACCCCAGTTAAAAGATGAAGCTTATATCATGGAACATTCGAGGGATGAATGCCCTCATAAACAAGACATTCTTAGAAATCTGGTAAGAGACTATAAACCTGATATTTTTTTTGTTCAAGAAACTAAGATGAGTAAAGATAAGGTTGAAAAGATTAGGATTTTCAAAAATAATGGGGTTGCTGGCATTAGCTCTGAGGGGGCATCAGGAGGGGTTGCTATTTTTTGGAACCGGAATGTGGTTAGGGGTTATCTGGTTGTGGAGGATCTTAACTACCTTAGCATCAATTTTCTTCACATTAAATTTGATTTTCAGTGGGTTGCCACTACAATATATGCCCCTAACTCTAGAACTAGCAGATTGTCTTTCTGGAAAAGATTAGATAAATACAGAGAAGCCGTTCTGAATCTCCCCTAGATGGTTATTGGAGACTTTAACTATCCTCTAAAAGATATGGAGAAATTTGGAGGGAGTGATTCTCAGAACATGTTAGATGGTAGGATGGATCTGATGGATTTTTTGAACCGTCAGGCTCTTTTTGATCTAGAGCTTCAGGGAGTCAACTTTACTTGGTCCAATAGGCATGTTGGTCAAGATCTTACTCAAGTTTTCCTGGACCGTGCTTTGGTTGATGGAGGATGGCTGAATAAGTTTGGGTGTACTCTATCTTCTCTCTCTAAAGTGGGCTCTGATCACTTCCTGATTTGTTTCAATGCAAATCCTATTTCTAAGATGGGATGTCCGCCTTTTAGGTTTGAAAAAATGTGGATTGAACATCTTGAAATAGAATAGAATATTAAAGATTGGTGGAATATTAGTGTTCATGGAACGGCCATGTTTAGAGTGGTCAAAAAACTTCTAAGTGTTAAACAGAATGTTAAAACTTGGACCAAAACTATCTTTGGGGATATTTTCAAATCTAAAAATTAACTTAAAAAGGATTTGGATATTATTCAAGATAGGATTCAGCGTAATGGTCTCATGGAGGATCTTAGAGATGAGGAGGAAAGCATTTTGGTGAAAACCCACAACATTATCTCCAAGGAGGAAGAGTACTGGCATCAAAGATCAAGGTCTATTTGGCTTAATGCGGGAGATAAGAACACTAAATTTTTTCACTTATCTGCTTCCAAACATAGAGCTACCAATAGAATCTCTAGACTCAATACTGATCAAGGAGTTGTTTCGAATGTTTCTGACATTTCGGAGGCTATGATTAACTTCTTTTCTTCTTTACTCTCCAAAGACTTGAATTTAGATTTAGGAAAGTAGGCTGCTCTGATCAGCAATATTCCTGTCATCATTGATGTCCCCTTGAACCGTGCTCTCACTGCTATTCTGTCTCAGGAGGAGATTAAGATTACTACTTTCTCTTTTGAAGGTGATAAATCCCCAGGTCCAGATGGTTTTCCCTTATTTTTCTTTCAGAAATTCTGGCATATTGTTGGAGAAGATATCTGTAATGTTGTCAAAGAATTTTTTGGTTCTAGATCCTTGTTAAAAGAAGTCAATGCGACCTTTATCGCTCTTATTCCTAAAAAACCAGGTGCTGATTCGGTGGATGCTTTTAAACCCATTAGCCTTTGCAACTCTATCTATAAGATTTTTTCCAAAGTTCTTACTTCTCGATTGTTGGCTATTCTTCTGAACATTATTTCTCCCCAAAAGAGTGGCTTCGTGCCTGGCAGGTAGATTCTTGACTCTATTATGAAAGTCCATGAAGTTATCCACTTGACTCATGTCTCCTCTTCTTTAGGTTTTCTTCTCAAGTTGGACCTCTCCAAGGCTTATGATAGGGTGGATTGGGATATGTTGATTAAGGTGCTTAGCTCTTTTGGTTTTGGTAGTAAAATCCTTCAGATTATCTTTCAGATGATTGGCACCTCGACTGCAGCTATATTGATTAATGGTTCCCCTTCTAGGTTTTTTAAACCTTCAAGAGGTCTTTGACAAGGTGATCCCCTGTCACCCATTCTTTTTTCTATTCTTGCAGAATGCTTAGGTCATCTTTTTCAGCAGCTGGCTTCTTTGGGTTCTTTCAAAGGTCTTTCTCCCTCTTCATCATCCAGACCTTGCTCCCATGAGAAGTTTGTTGATGATACCATCATTATGGGTTTCTCGTCTATTCAGGAAGTGAAAGAAATAAAAAAGCATTACAGTTTATTCTAGTGGCTCTGGTCAATCCATCAATTGGGATAAGAGTTCTTTATATTTCATCAATACTCCTGAGGAAAGATAGTTCAGGATTGCCAGAATCATAGGCTGTAGGATTGACTCTCTCCCAGCCACTTATTTGGGTCTTCCTCTAGGATTCAAGCCTCCGGATTCCTTTTAGAGAGGGATTGTTGACAAATTTAATAGGAAATTGGTGGGTTGGAAAGAAGCCATTCTCAGTCAAGCAGGTAAACTCCAGCTCCTCAAAGCCTCCCTGCAAAGTCTCCCTATTTTTGCTTTGAGCCTTTTCAAAATTCCTGGAAAATATGCAGATATTATAGAAAGAATCCAAAGGAATTTATTGTGGTCAGGAGTTGAAGAGAAGAAAATACTGGCCTTAGTTTCCTGGGATAAGGTTTGCACTCCTAAAAAATGGGGAGGTCTTGGCATTCGGCCTATTAGAGTAACTAATCTTGCTCTATTGGCTAAATAGGTCTGGAGAATTTTTAGAGAAAGAAGAGAGTGGAATGAGATCATCCATAATAAGTATCTTTACTTTGTGTCTCATATCTCTGATTTCTAGAAAAATAACCTTCAGGTGAAAGGATCTTATATTTGGAACACTATTCAGCTGGCCAAGGAGGTAGCTTTTAAAGGTGCCAGATGGGTTTTGGGCAATGGCAAAAGAATCCATTTCTGGGAAGATAGCTGGATAAAAGATCACCCCCTTAGCACTGTTTCTACCTTATGACTCATTGTTCTTTAGTGCACCCAGTAGTATGGGTCGAAGGTCATTAACTATTGGAGGAACGATAAGTGGATCAATTTGACCCTTATTGATGAAAACCTTAAACCTATTATGCAGGATCTTAGAGTTTGGATGATTAATAATTCTAGAGAAGATAGGCTCTTGTGGGGAATTCGGCCTTCAGGAACCTTTTCAGTTGCCTCCTATTCTGAACTCCTTCTGAATAAACTGACTCCTATCCCTATCTAGTTTCAAGTCTGGGACAGCTCTCTTATTCCAAAAATTAACATTTTTTTCTGGCTTCTCTTGCAGAATAAAATTTTAACGATTGATAACCTCCAGAAAAGGGGAATGAACCTGACTAATAGATTTTTTTTATGTAAAAAGGTAGAGGAGTCTATTTCTCACCTAGCTATTAACTATTCTTATGCTTGGGAGGTCTGGTCGGTTCTTTTACAGTGCTGGGAGATTAGGTGGTTTTTTCCTAATTGTTTGGAAAAATTCTACAACCAGTGGCACAAAGCTGATTCCCCCATAGAGCCTACCCTTTGGAACATTATTCCACCTCATGTCATATGGAGAATATGGAGAGAAAGAAATGATAGAGTTTTCAGGAATATTGAGCTCCCTCCAAAGGTCATAGTGGAGAAGATAAAAAGGAGTTTAAGAGAGAATATAAAAAAGGCCACTGGTAGAACCTTGGCTTTCAATGATGGAGATTGGGGTAAGAAAGTTCGTAACAAAAACTAGCACCTTCAGGAGAATGTTATTTGGCTTTCTCCTCCGCCAGGATGGATTCAAATCAACTTTGATGACGCTGCCAAGGGAAACCCTGGTCTTGCTGGCAGCAGAGGGCTTATCCGTGATGACAAGGCTAATTGTCCAGTGGTTGTTGCTTGTCCAATTGGCATTCAAAACAACCATGTGGCTGAAGCAATGGCCCTCCTTGAAACTCTGAAACTGGTTAAGGTTGACATGGCTCAAAACATCTAGATTGAGGGGGATTTGCAGAATATCCTCAAAAGTATAAATGCAAAGGCAAAACTATCATGGACTATACAGGGGATAATCGAGGAGGCCAGAAAGATAATTAATACTTTCAAACATGTCATCATCTCTCATACTTATAGGGAAGTGAATAGTACTACGGATGACCTGGAAAATATCGCTGTCAAAGAAAATGAAATCATGATCTGGAGAGGACAAGAAAATCTAACCGTCGATATTAAAGCCAAGTTGGCTTACGACAGACTTCATAGTAGAATGGTGGATTGGGAAAATCTTGTTAAGTTATGATGATTAGACATCCCTTTAATCACTGGAAGAGCATCATCATAGAAAGAGGGGGCTTTCCTGAGATCATTAGCTGCAGGCACGTTTTAACCTTTTTTTATCCCAAGGTTACTATTCACAGTAACAGTCCTATTTTCTCTACTAAATTCAAAAACCCTGCAAACCTCAAGATGGGAGGTGGCTTGTATAGGAGAGAGCCAAAGGACTACTCTAAGTGGAAGAACATGCCGAAGGTGTGGGAAATTTTAAAGAATGGGGGGCTCACAAATTATATGGAGAGGCTGCATGGGGCGACGGATTCAGCCACCAAGATTTTTGTGGACTCATGGAGAGACGGCACAGTTACCATTGATGGGGTAACTATGAACATCATGGAAGAATTTGTAGCTGAAATTTTTGGGCTGAGCATGAAGGGGATGAAATTATTCCATGACAAGAAGATCTCTCAGAAAGCCATTCGTCAGTTTCCTAAGGGGAAGCTGGAGAGAAAAAGTCTGATGAAAGAAAGTGGAGGTTGCTATGACGTCGACTCCTTCAAAGAAATCTGGGCTATGATTATGATAGCCATCATGGAGTATGTTACTTTAGATGGTAGGTTTAAGAGAGCCCATTCTTATCATTTCATGCTTATTTGTCATTTTAGCATAAAATCAAAATTTCTCTGCCTTTTTATATCCTGCAATCGCTCTGCCATAGTATTTCTCAACACAAGAAAAATGAAAAAAAACCTGTTCTCCACAAAGGACTTATTGGGCTGATAGTGGACCATATTAAGAAAATGGATAGAATTAGCCCTAGAATTTCCCCTTCTAAGTCTAGTTCTGGGAAAAAAAGAATTAGGGATACTATAGTGAAGGAGGAAGGCTCTTCTGGCAAGAAATCCAAGAAGGAGAAGGAAGAGAACTTGGACACGAAAACCTCAGCCCAGAGTGAGGAAGGATATGATAATATGGTGGATTCTACTGAGGATGGGGATTCCTCTTCTTCTATTTCCAACTCCACCTCAGAGGAGGACTACAACACTGATGAGGAAATTACTGAGACTAAAGGAAAGGGTAAATTGTCCACCAGTAAAAAGATTATTGAAGAGAATAAGAATGAGAAGAAGAAGGGTACTAAGGAGATAGATGATACCTATGGCAGAAAGAAGAAAGGGGAAGAGAAGGACGACGAGGAAGATGAAGGCAGCCAAAAAGTGTCGATTTTGGTTAATTACAACAGCTCTCAAGAGCATGACATGTCGATATCCCCTAGGATCAACATGGTGGTGGATGTGGGACAGAACATACAAAATGAGGAGGAGGATGAGACTCACACCTCCCTAGGTAAGAACCAGGTTGTTCCTTAGAAGGAGGATGATACTGATTTGGGGAGTTCTCAGCACATACCCTTTATGAAAACTGTGGAACTGCAGAAGAGGAATGTCTAGCTTTTGCGTGAAGACATGGATGAAAAAATTGACCCCCCATTCAGAGTCCTTCAAACTACTAAAGCCACATCCATTTACTCTTTTAGGCTCATAAAATGGGTGTTTCAGGAAATTAAAAGCCTTAATTTGAAGTACAGGGCTATTGCTGCGAAAGTGGATACCATGCAGACCCAACTGGAGAATATCCCTGGCACTGAGGAAGAGAAGGCCACCAAGGAGGATGATAAGAAAATATAGGAATTAAATAATAGAATGGAAACCCTGGAGACTACCATGAAAAGGCACATGAATGATAACAATACCTTTATGGGATTGGCAAAGGACTACCTCATGATCATCAAGTCTGAGCTAGACAATGGCTCTCCCACTAAAAAACTAGAGAATGTGGAAGATAACCCAGATGACGAGGGCCCTGGAAAATGTACCAGATCAGCAAGGAGGAAGAAGATACATGGCAAAATCCAGGAACTTTCAGAGTTTAACGCTGCTATCCAAAAGATTTCTACTGCTAAACAAGAGGCTGATGACGCTTGTAAGGCGTTCAATGTGGCTTCCGGTTCCTGAAGCTGGCCGGTTCTGGGTTGCTGGTTTTTGTTTTTGTTAGTTTTGTCTAGTTTTTTTGTTGGTTTTTTTTTTCAGCTATGCACAGGGGTTTCGGACTTTGGTCCTATTTCATTTTTGATGATCTTAATTGTTAATCTTTTTGTCTTGTAAGTGGTTTCGGTTCCCCATTTAAAAACCTATTTTTTCCTGCAATCAAAAACATATCTAGATACAATGTGGCATACGCCATCTCAAAATATGTCATATTGCATCTCAAAATAAGGAGTTCAACTATAAATGTTTCTAGGACATCCTATTCTATTGGTGGATCATCAAAATGTAGTCTCTTTGAAGTACTCTTCGACTCTGATGGATCCTGCATTCAAACACAAAAGTAAGACCCCAAGTTAGATTAAAATTTAGAATCATAGTCAACAATAATAAATAAAATTTAAACTAAAATTAAACTCTCATATACCTCACCTCTTTTTCTCCTCCCGCGGATAGGAAACCTAATATATGTCCTTGGTAGCGTAGGAATAGTGCCACCAATGTCGACTCCCACCTATATATGTTTGTGAACATGAGATTGATCTACGAGTTATACTATTTAATGTTAAAAACTTGGTGGCAAATATATGTTTACAAAATAACTGAATTAACATTAAAACTTACCTATGTTGAACATCCTTCAGGGATTGTTGACTAAGTCATCAGCGATACAAACCCTTGGCGTTTTGGCTCCCTCAAACTAGGAGTGACCTACAAAAGTCAAACAGATACTTCATACTGTCATAACTTGACCATATTATATATACTTGATAGTAAAATACACACAAATAACTTTAGAAATGTACGTACCATGGGGCTATCACTCCGAATATATATGCCTATGACTCTATCATGACGATAGGGTCTCACGGAATCATCACATGCCACTCTCTGTCAAATAAATCATGTAAATTAAAAATGAGTACACACAATTGACAAGTATACATGTATGCATAAACAAACTAAAATACTTAATTACCTTTCCTTTATCAACAGCTGACACCTGCACCCCCTCACATGTCCCCCGGTGGCAACTGGTGACACCTGCATCAGTATGTAAAAGATGATCATAAAAATTAGAAAATAATGTACATATACTATTATCATAATTTAAAAGGAAACCAATGAGTACATTAAAACATATGTATTGTGGAAGAGTCAAGACCAAATGATATGGCTGAAAGCGTGGACCCCTCCACCTGCGCCATCTCCTCCTCTATCATCAACTAAACATAAATGTAACACATAAAAAGACATAAGTGGAAAATTATTATAAGGAAATTATACTAAAAATATGAACAATAAAATTTAAATACAATGTAAAAAGTGAATGGTTTACCCTTACCATAACAGTGGGAATCCATGGCACTGTAGGCTCTTGATGCACATCTCCATGAGTTGCTTCAGTGCCTGTCGTGTGCTGTGTAGAATCATCTCCGTCGAAGCCAAAATTATATACGTCACTATCAATCAGGGGACCAAAGCATAGATTCTTGCATATAACGCAAGTGTGGGGTGGACAAACATGTGAGCTCGTGGAGGATGTGGAAGCGCCAGAAGCATCAGGATGAGGAGGCAACAATGTCATGTTCTGCGTAACCAACAGATCAATCAAGGTGTGAATGGCTCGAATATTCTGTGAGCCGACCTCAATAATAATTTCTGGATGTTGCACTGTGGGAGGTGGTGAAATCTTGGGAGGGGAGACATATGTGTGGGATTTCACCCATTGTGATCATGGCCTATCTTGCGGAGCACCTAAACCTACACCCTGGTTCAGTTTCATACTCCAATAATTCACCTTGTGACCGAGCACAAATTCAGCATACAATTTTTTAATAAAATAAAATGGGACATCCAAATTATTGTGAGGTGGTCTATTAAAAACCATCCACCAACGGTCCCAAAAGTTGTCACGTATTGCACTATTTGTGCACCATTTAATTGACAACTTGATTTTTTTATGGTCTACTTTTAGACAGGTTTTAGGATCCACAAAAAGATTAGCTATGTCATGTTTTTTTATATTTAGGTTCATGACTTGATCATAATCAAGCCCATCGTCAAACTGGGCATGCATGGAATCACGCCAAAGAAGTGCAACACTATGTTGTTGTGTAAGTTTCTCCATATTTTCAATAATTGAGTTCAATGTCGTAAACATGGGGTGCAATGTGGGGATATTGGCATATGTGGTTTGACATCCTCTAAGTTCATTTAGATAATCTCCTATTAGATCTTCTAAACTATGAGGGTTTATGACAGGTACATCTTCTGGAGGTGGGGGATTGTTGGGAGGTTGTTCCGGATTGTTTGTGGGATCATTAGGAGGGTTTTCTAATTCCATGTCTGATAACAATAAAAAAATAAATAGATAATTACAATAAATTTTAAAAAACAATACAAAAACTCATTGCTACCCTAATTTTTATATAAAAAACTATATATTTTTATTTAAAAACAATTAAAACAATAAAAATTAGAAGCTTTCACTTACCTAGAAATTTAGGAACAATCAGATAGGGGATTTGGGAGCTGATACCGAAAACCCTAGCTGCATTCACGTTTTTACAATGAAAAATGTTGAACGCGGCTGGGTACAGAAATATATATCTACTAGCAAATATCGTATATCTGATATTATCAGATATCTGATAATATCAAATATCTGATAATATCAGATATCCAATTAAGCCTTCAGCTTTGGCTTTTGGCTTGGCCAGGTCTACTGACACCCAGGCCTACTAAAAAGTCAACAAATCTATTTGTGCACTTTTGGACGAGTGAAAATATGTTTTTTCCACATTGGCACTTTTTGGCATACCATGATCCTGCACATACCCTAATGTCTTAAACATTATATTCCTAGGTACATAACATTTGAAATGTTATGTACCTAGGGTTTTGAGCTATAATTTGGACCTAGAGTTGGGATGGTGGAAAAGATTGTTAGGAATGAATGCTAGATATATCCTATTGGGGAGTATTAGTAGCCATTCTGTAGCAGTTGTTGTTGCATTCATGACTGTGATTGTCATTGATGTCAACATAGTGATATACTAAAGATTAGCAGAGAACCAGATAGTGTTTGAGTTAGCACACTTGGGATACTGAAGATAAATCTGTGTAGTTGACGACTTATTCTATGATGTGTTATTAGATTGTGGTTAAGAGTGCAAATAGTAATTCATTTATTCATGGAAGTTATGAGGAAATCAATGGAAGCAATATTCAGGTAGTGTTCCTGAGTAGCCATTTGTGGAAATCGGATGATATCTCCTAATCGGGATGGAATCTGGTTATGCGCAGTTAGAGAGCAGTTGGAGACATGTTGATAGTGACGTGGATGATAGTGCAAGATCCAAGATCGCACGAGTGAAGAATTATATTCATTGGAAGCCAACAGTTTTGTGTAATTTTGATGTAACATGTGGAAACTTTTATTTTGCAATTTGTATGCCGACTCATTTGTAATTACTTGAGTATGGTATAAAGGAATGTGTTGGAGCTCTAAATTTTGAGCAAATTTTGGAGTCCTATATAGTGATAAAACCTTAAAAAATGGCCTCTTAAACTCCATGCCCAATAATTAATGATGGAGTACATGAAATGGGATAAAATATTACATTAATTTTCAATTAAAAGGTTGGATATTATGGAAGGAAGCTTTGTGACAAGAACAATCAAAATTCTATGATCAAAGCCTTCAGAAAATGCTGGAATTTCGACCTGCTGCAGAGATGATGTCAACAGAGGTAGAAGATGGTCAAATTTAAAAAAAATTTAAAAGACCCAGTTCGGGAAATCAAATTTCCTATCTCCACTAAAAATATTAACTTTCCACAAGGTGTTTTGGTTTTTCAACCAAGCCCAAATCCGAAAATTAGGTAGTTATTTTTTAGTTAGTTTATCATTTTTTCAAAACAATTTGTAATAAGGGTGTGTCTTTTCACCCTAAAGAGGTGTGAAAGCCACTCAAACATGTAGATATACATAATGTAAAATGTAAAGAGAGAATACAATACAAGATATATTTTCATAGGATATAATTTGATCAAAACTACAATATGAACTCTAATGTACTATTTTTTTCAACATTAATAAAGGTAAGTGCTCTTCTTTTTTATTTGTGGTTATAAGTTACATGTTTTCAATTAGTCTTTCAGATTACTCTATGATCCAGGGTATCCTACTATGTTTTTCTATTTGATGCATTCATTTATGACTAATTTGTACAATTTGAATAATGGTAGCATGGTCTAAGAACTTGTTACTATTTCCTTTCGGGCTCTTAAGTTGGGTTAAAAACCATAGGACCTATTGTATAAGTTGTTTTAAATTTTGTTTCAATAGAAGCTTGTAGGGTGATGGTCTCTCTTTACAAGAGTGAGTTACCTTAAAATCATCTCTGATTGTACATAGGATTGAAAGTTTTATGACTCTATAGCCCAAGCATTTAGAAGGCATTGATCTAACTATAATATGGAAATTGTCATTTGGTTCATACTTTGTGGTTTGTAGATTATATAATCATTATTTCAAAAATATTACTTTTGAGTCCTTAGTTTAATCCACTTTAGTCAAGATTTATAGAATAGAGATTATTAGAGGATTTGTTTCTTTCCTCCAAGGATCATTCACCACCTTGGGAGGAACTTTGTTTATTTATGTACGTAATTGTGCAACATAGAGAATTTGATAGTTTAAAGTGAATTTAGGCCTACCAACCTTGGCTTGTTTAAGCTAGAATTGCAGAGGTATTAGTGTGTAACTGTCAATTTGCCAAAAGTGATCCATCATTTTTAGGCACCAACAAATTGGCAACTCTGCTGGGGACGCTATCAGTGAAAGATGTTTGCAGAATCTTTGGTTATAGTTGTGAGACTCTACTGGAAACATAACTTAGAATTAGTTATATGATTTTATCATTCTTATGAAGAAGGTGGCAACTCTATTGAACAAAGAATTTCAGTCAATGACTCTAATGAGGGAGAAAACTCAGAAGGAGATAGGAAGATAGCCTAGAAGGGATGATAAATTTTCCTTTTAAGAAAATTTTCAAAAGGTTTTTGATTCTCGTTGATACCAGGCCTTTAGATCTTAGAAGGTTTCAATGTAGTTCTAATAAATTGTTTTCACAACTTTCATAGAGGGTTCCTGAATTTTATGGAGATTATGATGAACCAGCTCTTGATCATTTGGATGCATTTCATATATTCCTTGATAATTATGAGATCCATAGAGAAGATGATGCCATGAAGTTGTTTGCATGGTCACTAAAGAATAATGCAAGGGAAAAATATGAATCATTACCTACATAATGCATTTCATCATGGATGTAGTTTGAACAATGGTTCCTTGATGCATTCCATGATAGGGATGAATCATGTATGTCTCCCTTGAATGCATTTATTACTTTAGAACGATATGATAATGAAAATGTGGTGGAATTTTTTTATGAGGATGATGGATATTTTTCGTAAAATACCTTTTGATATCAGGCCAAGTTTTTCAAACAAAATATACAGTTTAGGAGTAACTTGTGAGCAACTAAAGCTTATTCTTGAAATTGCACAAGATGTAATGGAAGAAAATGACAAAGTTACAAAAGAGGCACAAGAACCTAATGATATTATAGATTCAGATCAACAAGAGAAGTCAAATCAGGATGAGGAATAATTTGTACATGATGAGATGTGTATGGAAACATGTATCAATAACCATGATGATGAGGAAGAAAACCTTCTCAATACAAGAGAAATTTCAGCTTTATTAGACATAGAATACCAAAGACACACTGAGAAGAATGGTCCAAATTTTTTCTCAATCCACCATGGTAAGGAGGTAGACGGATCAGCCTATATTCAAGAGAAATCAAATTATGGAGATGAAATAGAACTGTATGAACAAGAGGAAGTTTCAGGAGATAATGTCAATGAAGATGCTAGTCTTGTTAATGAAAAACTTGATGATCCAAATGAAAATTCTCATGAATGTATGTCTAAATTCTCCATGTTCCTGAATCCATTGTTTGAAGAGGAAGTAGATGAAGATATGTATGATTTCTCTATGTTATCAAATCCATTGTTTGAAGAGGATCCTTTATGCAATGGAATCCATCGGCATCATAATGAAGATAACAATCCTAATTTTAAATTTGATGAAACTCATGAAGTGCATTCAGAGGGTGAGATATCTTGGAGTTCATCCTTTGAGCCAGAGGTACACCAAACATATGAAGATGAGATGGAATCAGCTAGACATGATGAAGAGAATGTGTTGAAGCATAGTTCTAAAATTTTTAGAAATGTCTCAGCTGATCAAACTCTTGGTGAGAGAGAGTTTGTACTTCTTGAAGATAAGCTATTCTCAAAGCCTTTTGGTGAGGAGAAAAAATATCCAAAATATAAAGATGGGACAGATTGTGAACAAGAAGGTATCCGAAAAAAGAAGACTAACCTAAAGGTTTGTATGATTAACCAAAATCTTCTATTCAGCAAGGATTACAATGGACTTGATGATTTCTCAAGGGTTGAATATAGATTGGATGCCAAAGATCGTATTGATGAAGTGGTGAGAATTATCTATAAGGATGAGATGTGTAATGCAACAAGGTTAAAAGTGTTACGTGATCAAAATCAAGTGTTTGATAAAGGAAAGGATCAATGTTCAATTTTGGGGGGCCTAGGGCCACCCAATTTTACTTCACATCAGATTAGTATGGATACTTGGTCTACTTCTCCAGAGATAGCTAGAATTTTTCTATGCTCACATGGAGCATACGTCCCTAGAAAGAGCTTGTTGGAGCGAGTCCTATATAGTGATAAAACCTTAAAAAATGGCCTCTTAAACTCCATGCCCAATAATTAATGATGGAGTACATGAAATGGGATAAAATATTACATTAAGTTTTAATTAAAAGGTTGGATATTATGGAAGGAAGCTCTGTGACAAGAACAATCAAAATTCTATGATCAAAGCCTTCGAAAAATGCTGGAATTTCAACCTACTGCAAAGATGATGTTGACAGTGGCAGAAGATGGTCAAATTTTAAAAATCTAAAAAAGACCCAGTTCAGAAAATCAAATTTCCTATCTTGATAAAAAATATTAGCTTTCCACAAGGTGTTTTGGTTTTTCAATCAAACCCAAATCGGAAAGTTAGGTAGTTATTTTTTAGTTAGTTTATCATTTTTTCAAAACAATTTGTAATAAGGGTGTGTCTTTTCACCCTAAAGAGGTGTGAAAGCCACTCAAACATGTATATATACATAATGTAAAATGTAAAGAGAGAATACAATACAAGATATATTTTCATAGGATATAATTCGATCAAAACTATAATATGAACTCTAATGTACTATTTTTTTCAACATTAATAAAGATAAGTGCTCTTCTTTTTTATTTGTGGTTATAAGTTATATGTTTTCAATTAGTCTTTCAGATTACTCTATGAACCAGGGTATCCTATTGTGTTTTTCTATTTGATGCATTCATTTATGAATAATTTGTACAATTTGAATAATGGTAGCATGGTCTGAGAACCTATTACTGTTTCCTTTCAGGCTCTTAAGTTGGGTTAAAAACCATAGGACCTATTATATAAGTTGTTTTAAATTTTGTTTCAATAGAAGCTTGTAGGGTGATGGTCTCGCTTTATAGGAGTGAGTTACCTTAAAACCATCTCTGATTGTATGTAGGATTGAAAGTTTTATGACTCTATAGCCCAAGCATTTAGAAGGCATTGATCTAACTATAGTTTGGAAATTGTCATTTGGTTCATACTTTGTGGTTTGTAGATTATATAATCATTATTTCAAAAATATTACTTTTGAGTCCTTAGTTTAACCCACTTTAGTCAAGATTTATAGAATAGAGATTATTAGAAGATTTGTTTCTTTCCTCCAAGGATCATTCACCACCTTGGGAGGAACTTTATTTATTTATGTACGCAGTTTTGCAACATAGAGAATTTGATAGTTTAAAGTGAATTTAGGCCTACCAGCATTGGCTTGTTTAAGCCAGAATTGCAAAGGTATTAGTGTGTACTTGTCAGTTGGCCAAAAGTGATCCATCATTTTTGGGCACCAACAGAATGTATTCCTTGTTGTAATGTTGTAATATGTAAGGAGTATTGAATTTTTGAGGTTAGTAACCTTTTGATATTATTTTGTTGAGTAATACAAAGATTAGTTAGACAGTGAGTTCAGTGATCTTACCCTAAAGCTGTTTGGGTAGTGGGTACTTCTGTCTTCCATAACTCCTAACAGAGTTAGAATCTTTTAACAAGGATTCAAAATCTCCTAACAAGGATTCATATGTACTGAATGTATTTCATAAGACTCCTAACAGAGTCCATCCTTTCACAAGGGATATTCATATTAGTGCATCTTTTGTGGGAATCATTCCCACTAGGGTTTACTCTTTGATCAAGAGGTTCCCTAGTCAACATATCTTGTGTCATTGTGTTATTGTGCATGTATATCTTTCTATGGTTGTTGATTACATTTCTTGCATGGTTAAAATCTATTAAAGTTGATAAAATTTATATTTATCAGATAACTGATTCAACCCCCCCCCCCCCCTCTTAGTTATCTTGGTGGATTTTACTTTCTAACAATTGGTATCAGAGCAGGAGGTCCTTGAAAGAAAATTTAAATAGCTTAAGGAGACCGTGGTGAATTTTAGGAAAGAAAGCCCTAAGTTTGATGGAGTAAATTTTGACAGTTGGAAAGAAAAGATGAAGACACATCTATTGTGTTTATGACCAGGTTATTAGTTGATCACGAAGAATGAGAAGACTATCATTCATGAGGATAACATTGAAACATGTACTAATGATGAAAGAGATCTATTCATGTGTAACATACTTGCTAGAGAAGCACTCTTGTCAACCCTTCTGAAGAATGAATACAGTCAAGTAAAATATTTGAAAATATCTCATGAAATTTGGTTAGCTTTATAGTCTACTTTTGAAGGTGATGAACATGCTAAGAAAGTTAGATTACATAATTGGATATGTGCATTTGAAGATATAAGAATGATGGAAGATGAATCTGTTAGAAGCTATATTGGTAGAATGTCAAAGATTGTTGCAGGTATAAAATCTTGTGGTGGAACAAAGATAGAGAATGAAGTGATATGGAAAATTTTGAGGACATTGAATCCTGCATTTAAGTAGACAACATAGATGATTGAACAAGTCATACCTTGTACTACAAACTTTACAAGAGAGACTCTTCTTGGAAGATTGGAAGTAGCAGAAATGAACCTGAGGTTATCAGGAGACCTACCTAGAATGGAGACAACATTCAGTGCTCTTAGTGTTTGTCCTAC
Source organism: Chamaecyparis obtusa (assembly GCA_027943335.1). NCBI lineage: Eukaryota > Viridiplantae > Streptophyta > Pinopsida > Cupressales > Cupressaceae > Chamaecyparis > Chamaecyparis obtusa. The sequence goes on along the minus strand of BSBK01004196.1, from coordinate 607,114 downwards.
TTTTTCAAGAAGCATCAGTGCGAGAAGAGATTATGCTAGCAGGAGTAGATCTAGAAATGAAGAAGACAAGAAGATTGAAGAAGGCATTGCCTTTCTTGTGAAGAGAGAACCAAATGGTAATAAAATTTTTGAATGTTGGACTTGTCAAGAATATGGTCATTTTTCATCTAAATGTCCTAAAAGAGTCAAGAAGTATAGGAAGAACTTTAATCCTATAAGATCTAAAGAATGTTACTATGCAAATGATGAAGAACTTGAAAATAGTTTAGAGAAATCCTTGAGTGAAAGTGATACTGAGAACAATGATGATATAGGATTTGTAGCAATTAAAGAAGAAAATATTGAAATTGAAATTAAGGAAGAAAAGGCTTTAGTTTCTCAAATAGAAAAGAAATTTGATTGGATTATAGATAGTGATTGTTCACATCATATGACTGGAGACATGAAAAAGTTCATAAAGTTTAACAATTATGATGGAGGAGTTGTTAGAGTTGGAAACAATGCACCTTGTTTGATTAAAGGTATAGGATCTATTACTCTTGATGGAAAGACTAATACTGATGATGTTTACTTTGTGGATGGTTTGAAACATAATCTTTTGAGTGTTGGACAGTTAGTTGATAAGGGATATCAAGTTTGGTTTATTGACAAAACATGTGTGATAAAAGACAGAGATGGAAATTTGATTGGTACTGGATCTAGAACCAGAGGTAATGTATTTTAGTTGAATCCTACTGAGATGACATGTTTGATTACTAAGATTGATGACATTTGGTTATGTCACAGAAGATTTTATCATATAAACTTTGATAACATTGTGAAAGTGACTACTACACTTGCAGTAAGAGATTTGCCTAAAATTATGAAGCCTACTAACATGATGTGCAAGGAATGTGTGATGGCTAAACAAAAGAGAAGCTCATTTCCCAGCAAGAAGTTTACAACAACAGAGAAGTTGGAGATTGTTCATACAGACTTGAGTGGTCCTACAAAGACTAGAGGATTCTATGGAGAAAGGTATTTTATGATTCTTGTTGATGACTTTACAAGAATGATGTGGATTGCATTTCTTAAAGAAAAATCTAAAGCATTTGATAGGTTTAAGATCATTAAGAATAAAGTTGAGAATGAATCTAGAATGAACATTAAATGTTTGAGATCAGATAGAGGTGGAGAATTTATTTATAAAGAATTTAACATCTTTTGTGAAGTAAATGGTATTAAGAGACATTTTTCAGCCCCTAGGACACCTGAACAAAATGGTATTACAAAAAGAAGAAACAGATCAGTGACTAAAGTAGCAAGAGCTATGTTATTTGAGAATGACTTAGCGAAGATATTCTGGAGAGAGGCAGTGAACACATCAATGTATACAATGAACAGAGTACAAATCAGAGTAGACACAGACAAGACACCTTACGAAGTATGGTTTGGACATGCACCATCAGTTAAGTATTTTAGAATTTTTGGAAGCAAATGTTATATTAAAAGAGATGATGACATTGGAAAGTTTGATCCTAGAAGTGATGAAGGTATATTTCTTGGATATTCATTGAAGAGAAAAGCTTATAGATGTTACAATAAGAGAACTAAGACTATTGTTTAGAGTGCAAATGTTAAAGTTGATGAAAAGTTCAAAATTCAGGAAAGAATACTTGATTATGAATCAGATGAAGGAACTCAGCCTAGACCTAATCTAGAGACTGCTGAATTATTTTATGAAACTAAGAGTGACTTGTTGAATGAAAGCCATAGTGAGATCATTGAAGAACCGACACTTGAAGTAAGATCTGAGATAGTGACACCTAATAGGAACTTATCAAGGAATCATCCTGTTGAGCAGATTATTGAAAGCATAGACAGAGAAGTTCAGACTCAAAATAAGGTACAAGAAAAGTTATGTTTGATTTCTCAAATTGAACCTAAATCTACTAGTGAAGCTTGTGAAGATGAACATTGGATTAAAGCTATGAAAGAAGAACTAGATCAAATTGAAAAGAACTAGACATGGGAATTGGTCCCTAGACCTAAAGATAAGAATGTTATAGGAACAAAATGGGTATTCAAAAACAAGATGAATGAACAAGGAGAAGTAGTAAGGAACAAAGCAAGATTGGTATGTAAAGGATGCTCATAGCAAGAAGGAATTGACTATGAAGAAACTTTTGCACCAGTAGCAAGAATTGAAGTAGTAAGAATGTTTTTGGCCTATGCAGCTTTTAAGAAATTCAAAGTGTATCAAATGGATGTGAAATCAGAATTTTCGAATGGAGAATTGGAAGAAGTTTATATTGAGAAGCCTGGAGGTTTTCCTTTAACTCAAGAAGGATACATGATATGTAAACTGAAGAGAGCTTTATATGGACTGAAGCAAGCACCTAGAACTTGGTATGCGAGATTGGATAAGTATTTGTTGAAATTAGGATTTATAAAAGGCACAGCTAATAGCAACCTGTATACAAAAGAAATTAAAAATGGTTTGTTGGTTGTAGTAATTTTTGTTGATGATATTACCTTTGGAGGAGAAGATGAAGCTAGTGATAAATTTGCAGATGAAATGAAGACTGAATTTTAAATGAGTATGATTGGTGAAATGAAATACTTTTTAGGATTGCAGATAACACAGAACAATGATGGTATCTTTGTAAGTCAAACAAAGTACTTGAATGATTTATTAAAGAGCTTTGGAATGGAGAAATATAAGCTAGTTGGAACACCTATGGTAACTAGACATAAGTTATCTAGCATAGATGAGACTCCTGCAGTGGAATAGAAGAAGTACAGATCTATGATTGGAGGATTGTAATATTTGACTCATACAAGACCTGATATAGCACATTCAGTTGGAATTGTAGCAAGATTTCAAGCTGAACCTAGAGAATCAGATTATGCAATAGTAAAGAGGATACTGAGGTACTTAGGAGGAACACTTGAGTATGGATTGTGGTATGAAAAATCTAATGATTTTACCCTATGTGCATATACAAATGCTGATTGGGGAGATAGTGTTGATGATAAAAAGAGCACCAGTGGTGGAGCATTTTTCCTTGGAGGAAGATTGGTTTCTTGGCTAAGCAAGAAGTAGAATTGTATTTCATAGAGCACATCAGAAGCAGAGTATGTAGCAATAGCAAACAATTGTAACCAGATAATTTGGATGAAGCAAATGCTGAAGGATATTGGAGTAAAATTTGTTGAACCTGTTGTTATACATTGTGATAACACCAGCACAGTTAGTATGTCTAAGAACCTTGTGTTACATTCTAAGACAAAGCATATAGAGATAAAGTATCATGTAGTGAGAGAGAAAGTAGTAGAGAAAGAAGTCAAACTTGAGTACATAAGCACAAAGGATCAGATTGCGGACATATTTACAAAACCTTTGTCTAAGGATACATTTGAGTATCTGAGAGGTATGCTTGGGGTTATGCCCCAGCCTACTTTTGAGAAGTGATGCAAAGTGTTGCATCCATCTAGTGGTATATGAGCCCTATTTTTTCTTCTAGACTGGATATTGGTACTTCCTCTATGGGGGAGTATGTGTATCTAAGCTGAGTCATGAGGACTCTAGTGAATGTATTTTCTGAATAGTGTCTCATTGAAGTTGTTGTTGACATAATGATGAAATTTATGTCATTGATGTCAATGGGGGAGAAGTGTACATGAAAAACCATTTGTACCATCTGTTGGAGAGAATTGAATAGAAAAATGAAGCAAGATTTCATTAATGAAGAAGACTTGAAGCATTTTCAGAGCAACAATGTTGCAATGATTGGATTTATGGAGCTTGGATGTTTTTTCATCTATGTTGCCATCAATGTCAATGTGGGAGATTGTTAGGAATGAATGCTAGATATATCCTATGGGGGAGTATTAGCATCCATTATGTAGTAGTTGTTGTTGCAATCATGACTGTGATTCTCATTGATGTCAACACAGTGATCTACTAAAGATTAACAGAGAAGCAGACAATGTTTGAGTTAGCGCACTTGGGATATTGAAGATAAAGCTAAGCGCAGTTGGGGACTTATTCTATGATGTGTTATTAGATTATGGTTAAGAGCATAGATAGTAATTCATTTATTCATGGAAGTTATGATGAAATCAGTGGAAGCAGTATTCAGGCAGTGTTCATGAGTAGCGGTGTGTGGAAATCAAATGATATCTCCTAATCGGGATGAAATCTAGTTATGCACAGTTAGAGAGAAGTTGGAGACATGTTGATAGTGATGTGGATGACAGTGCAAGATCCAAGGTCACACGAGTGAAGAATTATATTCATTGGAAGCTGACAGTTTTGTGTAATTTTGATGTAACATGTGGAAACTTTTATTTTGCAATTTGTATGTCGACTCATTTATAATTACTTGAGTGTGGTATAAAGGAAGGAATGTATTCCTTATTGTAATATGTAATGTGGAATTTGATTAATGTAAGTGTATTATGAAAGAAAAATTGTTGAAAGAGGATATGCGACGTACTAAGATCTGGTATTGAGATCTGAAGAAGGAGTTGGTGCGGTTTGGCATAGTCAGAGAAGGAGTATTGAATTTTTGAGGTTAGTAACCTTTTGGTATTATTTTGTTGAGTAATACAAAGATCGGTTGGACAGTGAGTTCAGTGATCTTACCCTAAAGTTCTTTGGGCAGTGGGTCCTTCTGTCTTCCATAACTCCTAGCAGAGTTAGAATCTTTTAACAGGGATTCAAAATATCCTAACAGGGATTCATATGTACTGAATGTATTTCATAAGACTCCTAATAGATTCCATCCTTTCACAAGGAATATTCATATTAGTGCATCTTTTGTGGGCATCATTCCCATCGGGGTTTACTCTTTGATCAAGAGGTTCCCTAGTCAACATATCTTGTGTCATTGTGTTATTGTGCATGTCTATCTTTCTATAGTTGTTGATTACATTGCTTACATGGTTAAAATCTATTGAAGTTGATAAAAGTTATATTTATCAGATAACTGATTCACCCCCCCTCTCAGTTATCTTGGTGGACTTTACTTTCTAACAAAGATGTGATAAAAGAAGAATCATGTTACTAGGATCAAGCATAACGAACATCAGATCTTGAAATCACCAAAATAGGGCCTAATAAAGCATCCAAATATGGGTACTAAATTTTTAAGATGGTACAATAATAAAAATAATGACCATATACAATGCAAATACCTTATCACTTCTAATCTAATTCTTTATTATAACTCCATGTTTTCCACAAATGTTTATGCTCTGCAATTACACTCACATCTAAAATCCTTGTAGTTTTAGCGTAAAAAACATGACAAGACAATCAAACAATTTAAACAAACAATTATCTAAAATTCTATTTAAAAAATCTACACATTCCAAACTATAGAAAAAACCTTTAAAAGTTATGTTTAAATTTTGCAAAGTAATAGGCAAGAGCTCAACCAAAAATATTAGTTCCATGTTTTCATACGATATTCAGATAAAGGAAATCAATTATCATACCTACAAACATTACACAAGATGTGTTTGCAAAGACAAGGGACATGAATCATTTACTAAATGTCATAATATTTTTTCCATCATTTTTTAATAAAAAAATAAAACAATGAGTAATATTTACTATTCATTTTGTCTTTGCTAACACATTTTTCATAATATATGAAGATATATAGTACATGCTTTGTAATATACTTAGCACATGCTTAACAATGTACTCGTGTTTAAACAATTGTGGGCATGTATACTACCTTTCTTCTTTCAATTTTTCTATGTATCATGTATTTAGAATTTCATTACAATATTATACTACATCTTCATATATATATATATATATATATATATATATATATATATATATATATATATATATATATATATATATATATATATATATATATATATATATATATATATATATATCACATTGAAAAACTAATGTTTTATTTTTGTTTATTGTGCATGCTTTTACCTACCTTTTCTAACTACCTAATCAAGATAATCAAGATCTCTATCAATCAATGGGCAATGGGCAAACACATATCGACAACAATGTTAAATCAAATTTTAAACATATCATTAAACATGTTATCCATTTCGTAAAATTATGACTTTGGTTTATGCCAAATAGAAAAACCCATTATGCTAATTCACACTCTTCAAACAAACATGTTTATGTTTATCTCTTTTTCTCTACTACAAGGTTAAAATACTTTTGTGTAATGGATTTTCCTCATTTTATTCTATGAAAAAACTTTGTTATCACAATGGTGCCAAGTAATGATAAAAAAAATATTAGTATATAGTAATAGTTTTAGTTTCTATTCTTACTACTTTTTTGTTTTTGTCGTTAAAACCACATCTAGTTTAGACCTTGGTTCGATTGCAAAGAAATGCATAAGGAGTGTTTTTTTTCTATATACTAATTATTTTATTTTCTACTTCTCAACACAACCTTTTGATTTTAAAAACTAACCTGCATACAAATTATATATTTCTTATTTTAAATAAAAATCAAAATTTATATCTTTTTTGTTTTATTTGACTTATTAAATATCTATCCTCTTTTCCATAAATTGGGGACTCTAGCTCTGCAGAGCTCTTATTTCCATTCTAGCAATTCAACACAAACAATGGAGCATTTATGTGTTCCATACAAAGACTGTCCTTCACTTGTGGTTCACACAAGGTGATGGATCTTGTGTATTATGTAGAGTGGATGGCTCTATAAGAAGCCCAGTACTAAAATGAAACTAATGAGGCATAAATAATAAGTAGACCACCTACATGAAATGGCAACCCAAAAATGGGCCCCCACTTCTTGCAAAAAATACCTACATGAAATGGCAACCCAAAAATGGGCACCCACTTCTTGCAAAAAATACCTACATGAAATGGCAACCCAAAAATGGGCACCCACTTCTTGCAAAAAATAAGTGCAATGCAACATCTTTTAAATCATCTTCCAAGGAAGACAAAATATGAAAATGGCGAGTTAAAACCCAGTAAGAAATCATACCCCTTTTATCACCTTTTTGCAAAAAAAAATCTTCACAAAACTTTGATAGCACAAAACATAGTCAACTTCGCACTGATCCATCATACCATACACTAAGGGCCCATTTGTTTGCGGGAA